>JBBGBA010000286.1:42500-155552 GCA_038088335.1 Mesorhabditis sp. LJ9110
TTTTCTGAAAATTTCAACACGCATCCGGAACGTCATCAGCTATCCCTCCTATAAGTTTAAAAGCCAAAACTTGAAGCGGAGGACCGTTAGATCGAGTGAACTGCGCAAAAAACCCTTTCCAGCGAACCAATTTCGGCTGCGGTTTACTTTGCCCCCAAACTTTTCAATATTTATGCCATTTTTTCGGGATTTTTTGAACGCCATTCGATAGAGCAGCAAAAAAGATACCGCGACTGGGGAAGCCCGAATAAACCCGGACTCAGAATTTGATGAAAATTTGCACACAGATAGAATCGATCACGCTGATCATCACCTCATTTTCCGGATTTGCTACGGCTCTTGAAAACGCGAGATATGCCACTTTTAAAAACGATCTTTTAGTGACAATCGTCAAACTGCGAGCTCGATTACGATTCGCTTTCTTTGCATGTTTTCAGCCAATTCTGAGTCCGGGTTTATTCGGGCTCCCCTAGTAAGAGTTTTTATGGCAACCCTAAATATTGTAATATAAAATAGCTATAGCAAAAACAAACAAAAAACTCTAAAAATGGGTTTAAAAAGCTAGTTTGCAACATTTTCACAACATTTCTTTAACGCCACCCGATAGAGCGGAAAAAAATATACTAAGAGTTTTGATTACAACCCAAAATATTTTAAATGAAATAGTTATGGCAAAAACAAGCAAAATCCGAATAACCGCTCAAACACTATTTTAATTGTATAAATTTTAATATTGATTTTTTCGCAATTCCCGGCCAGGGGATAGTAGCTGGGACCCAGGGCTATTCAGAAAAATTATGCTTATGCCTGGGCATGGATTAGGCATAAGAAAATGGGGTAATTAACCGCAAACTTGGGTAATTGAACCGCGCGCCGCAGTGCCTTCCCACTCGCCCCCCACCTGGCCCACTGTATGGGCAGATAGTCCAACCCTCTCCACCTCAATTCGTCAGTCGGTTCACCCCGACCTTCTGACCAATGGGTGTCAGGGCTCCCCTTAATGCCTGAAAATGGGTGGATGGCTCCCCTTAATGCCTAGAGAAAAGCTTCGGCTTGTGAACTGCTTGGAAAGCTTCGGCTTTGCAGTGAATTACTGGCTTGGCTACGTGTCCTACGTAGTCCAAATGCCTAAGCAACCGGTTGGTAAGGCTGCAGCCACAGGCGCGGCACTTACGAAAAAGCCTGGCCCATACACGTGGTGGCCAAAAAAAGGCAAATTTCCCTCCAATTTTGCATTGTGGCCCAGACCCCCGGCATGCAATGCTTTACCCCTGGCCCCGGCCCCCGTCCCCCCCCCCCAAACCCCAACCTCCCAAACCCCAAAAACCCCAACCTCCCAAAACCCAAAACGGCCCTGACACCCAGGCCGTTAGTAACATAGCACAGGAAGGGTAGGGTAAGCTGGCAGAGATCATTTACGGAAACTGCAATCATCACCGGCAGGCTAGCAGTGACACTTTGCGAAAGCTGATTCTTGGGCAATCTGGCAGAGATCTTTGAGGAAGGGCAAGACAGCAAAGGTTTCTTACTAAAATAAATAAAACCGAGTTGGGCAAGCTGATTCCCGGTCACCCGATCGAAAAATCGCCTAATCGAAAATTGTCTAATCGATAATAACTCAAAAAGTAGTTTTAACACATGTTCGAAGCCTAGAAAAACCCTAAATTTTTTAAGTTATTTTCGATCAGACGATTTTCGATCAGGCGGCTGCCAACCGCGCTTAGGCTAGGCTTAG
This sequence comes from Mesorhabditis sp. LJ9110, assembly GCA_038088335.1. Taxonomy (NCBI): domain Eukaryota; kingdom Metazoa; phylum Nematoda; class Chromadorea; order Rhabditida; family Rhabditidae; genus Mesorhabditis; species Mesorhabditis sp. LJ9110. The sequence goes on from JBBGBA010000286.1 coordinate 44,236, forward strand.
GCGTGGGCTTGGCTTGGCCCGCGGTTAGGCTTAATTTAGCTTTGTCTGAGGTTGGTATTGGGCTTAGGCTTAGGCTTAGGCTTAGGCTTAGGCTCAGGCTCAGGCTTAGGCTCAGGCTTAGGCTTCGGCTTACAACAATCAAGCACAAAGCCCCCACCTCTCCGCAAGAATCCGGCGGCAACGAAAGGACGGGGATGTGGATCGGGGAGAAGCTCTGAAATTCCGGGTGGTACTAGTACAAAATTGTCCTACCGCTTCCGAGGCGCTCCGCTGGAAGGACAGATCGGTGGCGCTGGTGCGCATCGAGATCGAGTCGTCCATGTCGAGGGAGCAGGTGATGGAGGGGGCAGGCTGGATGGACGGTGAATTAAGAGACTCAAACTTACCGATCGCCCATCGTCACGGCTTGCCGGGCTGCAGGAGCGGGTGGATACGGTAGCCGAGCTGAAATATCGAGAATTACGACATCAGGACGATCGGCTTACTGTTGCAGATCGGCACTGGGAGGGCGGGAGCTGCGCGGGCTTGGGCTTAGTCGGCTGCGGGAATGACATTGGGGCATGTTGGCCTGGAAATCCTAGTTTTTCGACTAAAGGACTGTAGCCTGCGTTCCTAAAGAATCTCTGCTAGCCTGCCCTTTCCTAAAGAATCTCTGCTAGCCTGCCCTTTCCTAAAGAATCTCTCAGCCTCCCTTCCTAAAGAACTCTGCTAGCCTGCCTTCTAAAGAATTTGCACTGCGTTTCCTAAAGGATCTGCGCTGTCACTTCTAAAGAACTTGCAGCCCCCGCCTTACCAGCGCTCTCTGTCGGTCGATCACTCTCTCGATTTTCCGGCCCGACCGATGAACGTCTCGAAGACGGCGGGATCGATAGGTTCCCGCCGGAAGTGGATACCGAATGGCATGCCGTTGATGCCCTGCTTTCTCTCGCGGACTGCACGTGCGTAGGGGGCGGCTAAATTCGGGTTTAAGATTTTGCTCACTCTCTCTCTCAATCTTTGTCTCTCTTGGTCACTCTCTCGATCTGTATATTTCTCCTCTCGCTCTCTCCTCTCTCTCTCTCTCGCTTCTCAATCTTTGTCTCTCTCAATCATTCGCTCTCCTTTTCTCTCTGTCACCTCTCTCTCTCGATCTGTATATCTCTCGCTCTCTCTCTCTCTCTCTCTCTCTCTCTCACCTGCGCGCTGCTCCTCCTCGGCTGATGATGCATTCTAGCGATATCCGCCGGATCCAGTGTCGATGGCTTCCTCCTCACATCCACCGCCGACTTCGAGTGGCTCATCGCGGGTCCCACCGGGGGAGTTGGGCTGCAAATACAGAATTTAATCTGGATCCTGAGGAATCTCTGCTAGCTTGCCCGGCCATACCTGAGGCGTTCACGTTGGAACTGGGCGTAGGGCACGTATTCCTCGTAGGCCGAGGGACGGCAGTCATCCTGCAATTTCAAGGGGGTGAGAAAACCGGTTCTTTTACGTCATCGGGGGGGGGGATAAGTTGTTGCCAAGGTTCCAAATTTCTATTATAAATGTTATTTTTTTGCCTTCCTAAAGCTTTACAAATAGACAAAAGTGCAAAAAAAATCGAGATGTTTCGACGAAATTTTGAAGTTTTACACATTCCTGAAGAATCTCTGCTAGCCTGCCCTTTCTAAAGGATCTCTGCTACCCTGCCCTTTCTAAGAATCTCTGCCAGCATCCCTGCTTCACAAAAACAACAAAAAAACTTACGCCCCGCCTCGCAAAGAGCGGCATCCAGTCGCGAATCCGGCCGCCGAGGTCGAGCACCGAGCTGTAGAAGCGCTCGTCGCGCTGAAAAATGGAGGTGAATCCTGAGGTCCCCAATGATCTTTGCTAGCCTGCCCCTGGCTCGGGAAGCTTTTAAGCCCAAAAAATGAAACAAGTTGGATAGGCTGGGTCCAGAAGCTTTTTTTGGGTGCGATAGGGTCGGGAGAACGCAACTTTTTTCCCAGAAAAGGGGAACCTGCGAAGAAATGGATCCCATGGGACACTGGGCCCTAAATGGGTCCTCCAAAAGGGGGCCAACCCGAAGAGCTGGGTTGGACCCTAGATTGTTTTTTTCTGCCCCCACACCCCGTTGGCGGCCGGCCAGAAAAAGCTGGAAAGAATGGGGCAGCTAGCGGAGACGCTTTGGGGATTGAGGGCAAGCTAGCAGAGATTATTTAGGAATTGAGGGCTAAATGGCAGAGGTGTTTGGAGAATTTAGGGCAGGCAGGCAGAGGTCATTTAGGATGTCAGCCACAAGTTAGCAGAGAAACTTTGGAAATTCAGGGCAGGCTAGCAGAAAAATTTGAGAAATCTTGGGCAGACTGGCAGAGAAAATTAAAGCATCCAAACTTTCCAAGTCTATTTTTGGCGTTTCCTTTGTTATTTCGAAGCCCAAATCGTGAAAAATAAAAGTTTATAAGCCGGCCGATTCGGCTGGCTTTCGGGGGGAGGCGTGGGAATTCTTGGGCGAAATCTGAAGCCACCCCCCTCCCAGCAGGCCATAAAGTTTCCATTTTGCCCGGGAAGCGGCGTCCTGCAGCGGGCAGGGGCTTAAATTTTTTTTTTGGTTTTTGGATTGGTGGGGCTGCTGGGAGACCGGGGGCAAAGCTTGGAAATAAATCTTAAGACCTAATGTATGAGGGCGGCCATTTTCATGGTCTTAAGGGGACTTGAAAGGCAAGAGAACTTGCAGAGATTCTTTAGGAACGGCAGGCTAGCAGAGATTCTTTAGGAAAGGGCAGGCTAGCAGCGATTCTTTAGGAAAGGGCAGGCTAGCAGAGATTCTTTAGGAAAGGGCAGGCTAGCAGCGATTCTTTAGGAAAGGGCAGGCTAGCAGAGATTCTTTAGGAAAGGCAGGCTAGCAGAGATTCTTTAGGAAAGGGGGCTGAGGCTTAGCCCGTAGAAATTCTTTAAGGCGCCCCAAAAGCCCAAATTCCGCCTTGTGACCTCAGAAAGAACCAGAAAAATTGGAATGGAAACGTTTCCAATTTCCTGCAGAAATGAGCCGGCCGGCCATTTCGTGGGGCGGGATAGTGACCCACAAAATTGGCAAGAGAGAGAGAGAGAGAGAGAGAGCGGAAAGCAACAGTCAACCTGTCCTAATTTCCGCCGTTTCATTTTAGGGCCCGCCGGGCCCTAAAAATGGTCCCCCGAATTTATTAGTCACCGTTTTTACGGCATGAATAAAATGAAGCTTCTTTTTGGTAAAAAACTATTTGGGTAACTGGGCCTTTGACTATCGAATCCCTGGAATCTAACCGGAAAATGTGTGTTTTCCAAGAGTGCAATTCCTAAAATTGGGTCATTTCCAAAAATCTGGATTCCGCCTGACTACTCGGGACAGGGAATGAGGGGTTCCCTCCCCCACTAAAATGGCCCCAGGGTAACATAAACTTTGTTCGCCTGTCTATCTCTCTCTCTTCTCTCTCTCTCTCTCTCTCTCTCTCTGTTGTTTGAAAACTGGGAAAACAAAAAGGACATGTAGGGATTTCCATGAATCGGCCTAGTTTCGTGGGCTTTCCGGAAATTAGTGGAGGCAAGCTAGCAGAGATCATTTGGGTTGGAAAGCCCCGGCTGCAGAGAAATCTGGAGATGGCAGGCTAGCAGAGAAATTGGGGGAATTATGTGGGGCAGGCTAGCAGAGATCATTTGAGAACGGAGGACCAGGCTAGCAGAGACGACTTAGGATTGCAAGACAGCCTAGCAGAGATCTTTGAAAAATCCGCCAACTCCATCCGAATCTACCGTATCCACCTCCTGACCGATTTACGTCAAGGTTAGGCCCCCGGATACGCATCGGAAATCTCATCCAGCGGCCCAAATCGCAGATTGATGCCCGCCCGAGGGCATCTTGAAAATCGGGGAAATCGGGGGGCGCTTATGCCCTGAAATGAGAGGTTGGCAATCGGAAAATCCCCCTTGTGGCCGATTCCGGGCCCATTTCGAGATTGCCCTCCTCCACGTCGAGCCCAATTTCCAAAAAAGCACAACCTCCCAAGGGGCGGAAATGGAGTACCAGGTTGTCTCTCTCTCTCTCTCTCTCTCTCTCTCTCTCTCCCTCTCTCTCTTTCTCTCTTTCTTTCGCCCTGGAAATAGATAGGCCCAATAATTTGTCCGGGTTTGTAGATTGAATTGTAAAAACCTTGCTGCTAGCAGACCCCGGAGGTTCTGTTCTCTTAGCGGGGGGGGGGGGTAGGTTTTTATAGGGTCGTACACGGCACCTGGGAAAATTTTCGTCCCCCCTCTACCCACCCCCCGCTAATGGGATAGTACCGACCGAGTGTCCTCAAAAAACTCTGACAGCCAGGGGCGAGCTAGCAGAGATTCTTTAGGAAGGGGCGAGCTAGCAGAATTTCTTTAGAGGTGCAAGCACAGACTCATTTGCCAAACTCCAACAACCAACATGCTCGTCCGGTCGCCCTCCCCGGAGGTGTAGTAGCAGATCACTGGCCCAGGGTCTCATTTGGCGCGTCAAGAGGAATGTCGCGTAGCTGTCACCGGATTCCAGGCAAGGGGCCGCCGAGTAATGGGGCCAGCCGCTCAACGAATCCCCCAATTTTGGGCCTCAATTTCGGGGGCTCACTGGGTCCCTATTTGGGCCCTAAGGTGGGCCCCAAGACATGGGGAAATGTTGTTTACCCTGGTTTAAGCGGTTCTTTGCGAGATGAGGGATTAGATGGACAAACAAGTTTGGACCCTGAGAGGGGGTGTACTTTTGAATGCTAAAGCGGATGGACAGGCTAGCAGAGATTCTTTAGGAAAGGGCAGGTTAGCAGAGATTCTTTAGGAAAGGGCAGGCTAGCAGAGATTCTTTAGGAAAGGGCAGCCTAGCAGAGATTCTTTAGGAAGGAGCAGGCTAGCAGAGATTCATTAGGATTAGGATCAACGGCCCTGCCCAAAGCCTGGCCTCTGCCCCTAACTCACTTCAACTAAATAGCCCGAGGGCACGTAGCCGTGCTATTTGCATAAATCACCCCGGAATGGGCGAGGTGAAGGAGAAGCAGTTCGGAGGAGAAGGTCAAGGATCAATTTTTTTTTGCAAATAATGATCAAAGTCCGGCACGCTAAGCCTAAGCTAAGCCCAGCTGAAGCATCTCGCTAAGCTCCTGAGCGTAAGCCTAAGCCAAAGTCTATTTATTTGCCATCATCCAGAAAATCCCAAATTTAAGAAGGCTCCAGAAGGAGAAGGAGGCTGATTATTTTTGCCATGATATTGCGTCTATAAATGGCCGATGAGGGCAAAGCGGTAAATACCAAGAATTAGAGGGTTTCGCTCTCTCTCTCTCTCTCTCTCTCTCTCTCTCTCTTCTCTCTCTGGGCCATCTGAATTAAAATGTTTTGACTGGCTTCTTCAGGGACTTAGTCATGGAGTTTGCGAAAATATTCGTGAGAGGCAGGCTAGCAGAGATTCTTTAGGAAAGCGCGAGCTAGCAGAAATTCTTTGGGATTAAAACCAACCTCGAATGACATTGTGATGGGAGGTGGCGGCTGCTGGCTCGAGGCAGGGACTGAAACGTGAAATTCAAGGTCCATTGAAAACACGAAATCCATGGAAAGTAAGCGAAGGCCTCCTCTATAACCTAGACAAGGGCCCAAATACGCTCTAACCCTAAAAACCCTTCCGTTTTTTGGGTGCCTTCTCCTTCAAAACCAAATGGGGTTTCCCAAATCAGGGTCACGCGGCATTTGCCATTTCAAATCGAGACAAAAAGATCTGGGGAAGGGAATCGAAAAGAAGAAACTTTCATTCCGATCGGATACAAGATTAGGGTTAAAGAAAAATACAGTTTTTAACACTTTGCGTCACTCTTTTGGCTATCTTTTGGCTTGGCTAACTTACCTCAATTTCAAGACCTAAATCCAATTCTTCCTTAACATTTTGTGGATGGATAACCCCCCTTGTTAAAATTACTTAAACAACCTATTTCCAAGACGAATTTTACGAAATAAAAAATTTTCTCGGGTAAAAAAGGGTTGGCGCTTCATTTTTGCCATACATCCCAAGGCGCAATTCCGGCGAAATCCAGGTTAAAAACGCAAAATAAAGTTTATTTTTGCTATAACTCGAAAACTACTGTACCGATCGGGCTGAAAGTTTCTGTGAACATTTTAAATTGCCTTCCGCAGCTCTGTTCAAAATTTCAAGTCGATCGGATTTGAAATGACAAAATGCCAGCGTGACCTTTTTTATTGGGACACCCTGTACAGATTGCTAGAAGCCAAATAGTGACCGTATGCCGGGGGCTTTGGATCTCGCGGCGATACCCAGCCAGCCGTCCACCAAAATACCCGATTAGCCAGCGGATTTGGGCCGGAAATCGCGTCTGAATATCAAGAGGCGCCCCAAAATACACAAAAATTCCGAAGAAATTCAGGGATCTCTAATTTCTAGGGAAATATGATGAAAAATAGGTCGCTGGGTACGGTAACCGACTAAAAAGTGGATCTTTTTGAAAGTGGCAAAGATAGGCATCAAATCTGATCCAGAAATTCCGGAACTTTGAAATCGCAGCCAGTAAGCACCAGAAATTACGAGAGAAGATAGAGAGAGAGAAGAGAGAGGGAAAGAGAGAGAGGACGCGAGAGAGAGGGAGACAGAAATGACGTGACTATTTTTCATTTTTCTGTTTGGAGCCTGAGGAGGGCATGATGAATATTCGGACTATTCAGCACTGGAGGCATCGAAAGGTAAGGACCAATTTCAAAAATCATCTCGAGTTTTGCGCTATCTCGCTCTCTTTCTCTCACTCTCTCTCGCTCTCTCTCGCTCCTTAGCTCACCTGGCAGATTTCCTGGTGGTGTTGTCCCGAGCTCTTCGCATTCCTCTCAATCGGCGTAGAGATCTGCTGGCTGGTGATGCAAATTTTGCCCATTTTGCACCGCCGCGTTTAAAGGGATTGGCAAGGCAAAGCTCAACCGAAAATATCCCGTTTTTGGCTATGGATTATGAGGGCCTTGTGTTACGTTGCGTTGCGTAGGGTACGTTGCGTCGCGTTGCTGCGCGTTGCGTTACGATGCGTAACGTAGCGTAGCGCCGCGTCGCTTGCGTCACGTTCCGTAGCGTAACGTGCGTTCCGTTGCGCTACGATGCGTAGCGTAACGTAGCGTAGCCTAACGTAGTGTTGCGTAGCGTAGCGTTGCGCAGCTTATTCCGCTTTGTCCCTTTAAAAGAGATGTGCAAATTTCCAACGCTTTGCTTCGCCTTGCCAATTCCTTGAAGCCCCCCAAGCAACTGAAAAACCCCAAAAAGCGGCCAAACATTTATTCCGAAAACCAAACAAAAATGAAAAATGAACGAGCGTTACGGTAGTGGGGTACGGTAATAGTGGATCAAGCTGTGGTTTGTAGCCTTTCTACCGTAACCCCAAAATGCCGCAGCACACGCTGTCGCAAAATATACGGTAGCCACGTGGATATGTGCATGAAGGGCGTTATTAAATGGGTGTCTTTTGGGGTGTTGAGGGTACGGTAGGATACGGTAGGTGGTCCAGGGGGATAGCTATTTGAAATTCCGGGGCCAGTAAACCAAAAGACCAAAGGAAATACCATGCAGGACGGACATTTGGATTCGGGGGCAACGAGCAGGGATTATTAGGGAATTGGAGGCTGGAATTTGGGTTTAAAAGGGACCATTAAGGCAAAAATGCAAATGCAAGAAAGAGAGAGAGCTAGAGACAGAGATAGAGAGAGCCGCCTCTGCCTTAAGAGTCCCTTTAAAACCGAATCTCCCCACTTCCCAACCCCTTTAAAACACGATCTTCGGGATCTGGACGGACTGGCGACGTGCGGAAGCGGGCGACCCGCCCTGAGCCGTCTCATACCGTAGTCGGCCGGCCGTGTGCCAGGATTGCCGGCGCGTACGGGTAGGCATAGGTGGGAGCGGGTCGTTGGAGGGGAAGCCGTCTGAAAATAGTTGTAAGCCTCTTTCTCTCTCTCCCTCTTCTCTCTCTCTCTCTCTCTCTCTCTCTTTCTTCTCTCTCTGACCTTCAGGGATACATTCCGGAAGCGGTGGAGGCTGAGAGCAGACCGGCGAAACCGGAAATACCGGAGCAGCCTTCGGCGCAGGACTGCCAATCACCTAAAAAATTTTTTAGAGGTTTTGAGGTCCCAAATCATCTCTGCTAGCCTGGCCTTTCCTAAAGAATTTGTGCGAGCCTGCCCTACCTCTCGAGGACTGATCCCAGGAATGAGATTATGATTGCCGATCGGCCGCGGGCCAGCGATGGGGGAAGCCGATCGCTTTGGCGGTGACCCGCTGTCCGTCACGATTACGCACTGAAAAATCAGCTCGTTTCTCTCGTTCTGTCTCTCTGCCTCTCGTCGCTTCTCGCTCTCTCTCTCTTCTCTCTCTCTCTCTCTCTCTCTCTCTCTCTAGCTCTCTCACCTCTCCATCCTCGGTCGGCACGAACAGCAAATTGTTGTGGTGGATCGCCGGCAGCGTCAGGTTTCGGGCGCGCATCGGAGGTGCACGTTGGCCTAACAAGAAGTTCTATAGGTTTCGGGATACCGGTTCTTTTCAACGATTATGAATATACGTAGAATTTTGCCTTCAATGGGCCTTTAAATCGCTAAAACTATCTAGACCCACGAGAGAACTGGGAGGCATCGCTCGTCCTCCGCTCGTTGCGCTTGTCCATGGCCAGCCGGGAGAGCTGCGAGAGGAGTAGTTCGGAAGTCTGAAAATGTCTGTTTCTCTCACTCTCTTTCTCTCTCTCCCCCGCACTATCACTCTTTTTCGCTTTCTCTCTCTCGCTCTCTCTCTCGCTCTCTCTCTCGCTCTCTCTCCTTTCTCTCTCTCTCACTCTATCTCCTCTCTCGCTCTCACCTGTGCAGCGTCTTTCTCACCGTTCACCCATTCCCCAGAAGCGGCGAGGAATTCCCTAAAAGTTGCATGAATAAGTTTCCGCTCCCGTACACCACCGTACCTCTCCTTGAAGCACACTGGGCACGTCCAGAATTTGCGCTCCTTGCTCGTGTAGATGCGGCAGTTGTCGCAGATCAACTGGGCACACTGGAAAATCGGGATTCCTCTCTCTTCCTCTCTCTCTCTAGCCAACCTTTTTGCACTTGGTTCCGGAGTGGAAGAGGAAGCCGAGTTTCGTGTTGCACTGCGTACAGGCGCGTACTCCGGGGGAGGTGGCAGCAGAATTGGTGGAGGAGGGGCACGGGCTGAACGAATAGCTGAAATCCTGGTTTGAGAAGATGTTCAACTAGTTCGTGATGGTCTCGGCTAGTTTGCCCTTTTTCCCAAAGAAACTCTGCTAGCCTGCCCCTATTTTGCTTAAATAAAGCGAACCTGTTAGCCGAAGCTGGCGAGTGGACACTGTCGGAAGAAACGCTGTCACGCATCGACGAATTCATGCGGACCAGGGCGTCCGTCTTCGAGACGTCGACGGAGGTCTTCAACACGCTGGAAATGAATTTATTGAAAGGGCATGCTAGCAGAGATTCTTCAGGAAGGGGTAGGCTAGCAGAGATTCTTTAGGAAGGGGCCGGCTAGCCGAAATTCTTTAGGCTCCATGCAAGCTAGCAAAGAGCCTTGGGGACATCGAGGAGCGCTGGGCCTGCTAGCAGGGATCTTTGAGGACGCCACGACGCACCCTGAAACTTAGCTGAGGCGTTTTACGAGACCGCAACTTTGGCAAGCTAGCAGCGATTACTTAGGAATTTGAAACCAGGGCGAGCTAGCAAACACCATTGCTCCCACCGTAATCGTTGCTTCTCGCGGCGCTGAAACTCGAGGTCGCGCTCCAAGACCGGCCGGATGACGGCCTGCTCCTCGGGGGTCAGGTTGGAGAGGAATGAGGCGACTTCAGATGGGTCCATCCTATCAGACATCCGCTGTGGCCGGGATTCGCTGAAAATTGGCGTTGTAGTTTGAAGTTTGTCGGAAAAGGGAGGGGGGAAAATCGAGATGCTAGCAGAGTTCATTACGGAAAGTAGACGCTAGCAGGAATTCTTTAAGACAGGGGAGGCTAGCCGAGATTCTTTAGGAAAGGGCAGGCTAGCAGAGATTTCTAGAAAACGGATCTTCGCATTCCTTTAAAATGACGCGATGTTTTCCTCCAGCCCGGGGATCAAGAGCTCTTTTTAAGTGAGCGCAGGCTGCAAGGTGCCCCCTCTTTGAGAGCCGAATATAATTGGAGAGTAGCGGCCCGGAAATAGCCGACCGGCCCTATTAGATGAGGGCCCCCGTTTTTGATGTGGGTCCCGTAGCGAAAGCCCTTCTCGACCGGCACGAAATCCGGATTATCCGGCAACCAGGAGCCGCCCGAGGAGGATATGGGGGCATACGGTAACTAGGGTAATTTTTAGAACATCGGTCGGATGGGCACGTAGTCGGGGGAGTGTCCGAAAGAAGCACTTTCCTCTAAGTTTGCTAGCCTGCCCTTTCTAAAGAATCTCTGCTAGCCTGCCCGAATTTTTCGAGATAAACAGCCCCCCAGGCTACCCAAATTCGGTGGGAAACTCTTGCCCAAATTCCCCAGGAAAAAGGAGAAGCGGAAATTCGATTGGCCATCCATCGCCCCTTGGGAAATCTGGGCTACCCAAAACACACACGTAACCGAGGGCAAAACATTGGAGTTTAAAGGGAACAGAAAGGCAGGTAAATTTTCAAAGGATCTCTGCTAGCCTGCTCTGGACAGAAAAACTTGAAAACCCCCCTTCAAAAACTGCCGACACACTCCCTTGCCGAGCCGATTCATCAGGAAGGGCAGGCTAGCAGAGATTCTTTAGGAAAGGGCAGGCTAGCAGAGATTCTTTAGGAAAGGGCAATCTAGCAGAGATTCTTTAGGAAATTGTAGAGCTGATAAACACTCCTTGAAGATGTGCCCTCAGCCCATTTGAGGAGCCTCCACTTTCTGGTTGTCATAGAGAATCGACAATCTGGATGGAGGGTTGCCTCCCCCGTTTGTTCGCCCTCAAAAAGGGCGGATTTGTGGCGGATTTTCGCCAATGCAATTGTGCCCTGGCGGCACAATTAGTCATCGAAAAATTTTGAGGCACCTAGAAATAATTAATGCCAAACTTGGAAGATCGAAACGGCAGGCTAGCAGAGATTCTTTAGGAAAGGGCAGGCTAGAAGAGATTCTTTAGGAAAGGCAGGGTAGCAGAGATTCTTGCGGAAATCTGGGGCAAGCTAACCGTCTAACCGGCAAACCAGCTGGGATCAATGGAGAATCTAAACTAGGAGATGGGCAGGCTAGAGAGGTTATTTGAAAATTGAAGCTTTGTAGTGGCTATTCGCGGGTGGTGTAAACAGGAGTGAGCCGTACTCACTCACGGGGGTAATCGAATAATATCGCGGTGGCAGAGAGAGAGAGAGAGAGAGAGAGAGAGAGAGAGAGAGAGATAATCCAGTGGTCCCATGGCTTTTGCGTCAAGAAACACTTATTAGGGAAGCCGTGAACCGCTAGAAAAGGGCGCACCCAGGCCATAATCCGAATCATGGGATGCGATCGTTCAGCAAGCAGCTTATTTTGGGCTTGTTTTGTTGGCATGAAAATTTTTGACATTCCCCAAAAATCTCTGCTAGCCCGCCCTTTTCCTAAAGAATCTCTGCTAGCTGTAAACAGGGATTTGCCCGGAATAGCGATGTGGTTGTTGGAGCGAGATTAATGATATTCAGCAGGGCACGATGTGTAACGACAACAAAAAGAGGGAGGAAAGTCCCAAAAGAGAGAGGACCAATTCCTGCGTCATCCCGAGAATCGCTGTGGCAGGTAGCAGAGATTCCTAGGACGCTGGGCAGCTAGCGGGGATTTTGGAAAAAGGCGAGCTGCAGAGATTCCTTAGGGCGGCCCTGGGGAAGCAGGTATTCTTGAGGAATTCCTTGAAATCCGGGCTGAGCGAAGTCGTTTCAGAATTTTGTCCAGCAAATTTTAGTCGTTCCGAAAAGAGTTAGAGAGAGAGAGAGAGAGAGAGAGAGAGAGAGAGAGAGAGGAAGAGAGAGGAGAGCGAGAGAGACCGAGAGACCGAGAGAGAGACCCATCTAATTGATTGCTACAAGGCTTTCCCCCACTTCTAGATTTTTGCAGAATTCTAAAACGCGCTTCACGAGCCCCAGAGCACGATAGAAAACGGAAACGGACAAAAACAACGCGCTCATAGAAGCGAACTGAAGCCCGAGCGCGCCCCGAACTCACGCTAGACACCGGAACCAGGCCCGCGTGCCGAGAATCCATTAAATTGCGCAATTAAACTGGGTATTTCTGGGGCAGTGCCGGCTGTACGGAGTATAGTCCGTACTAAACCGTCTTAAAGGGACGAGAAAGCGCCAGAATCGACCCTTTCGGGGACTGGGTGTGGACAGATACGCCGGGCACCAAATAACACTTACAAATCCCCAAAATGTTCAATAATATCGGCATTTTTCGACGCCACTCGAGCGAGCATCAAAAATATACAAAATTATCGAATTGCAGGTCAAAAATGAGGCATATAAAAATAAGGGATAATAGCTGGGACGAAGGGCTATCCATTGGGAGTTTTAGATGATATATATTCCCCAGTATTTAGAATTAGCGATTTTTCAAAATTTTTGTTACTTTTTGGAAGTGAAAAGCGCTCTAAAAGTCAAGCATAGGGATTTTTATACAAAAAAGGCCTCATTCCGGGTTCATTTCCGCACTGGCAATCGGTACGTGAACAGCAGAACTTTCTAATCCCGGGCCGGGTGCTGCGGGCGGGGGTCGAACCCGGGTCGCGCGGGCTGTCAAGGCCGCCCCACTACCAATACACCAAACAGTCCGCGGGTTGGGGAGGCCGGGGGACGTAAAAAACTCCCCGTAGCTCCTCAAATTCCTACTCTAGCATCAAAAAGGTCGTTTTATGCTGATTTGGCTTCGGAAAATTTTAGAAAATCTACCAAAAAGCTAGATAATTTTTTAAAGCTATGATAAAACTAAAAAGTCACAATTATTTTAGACTATATGTATGTGGATGTACATAGGGTGCCTTTGCAAGGATGAAGCCCCAGCTTTCAGAGCCCGGGGGTACCGGGTGCAAAGGGAGGGGGCGGAAGTGGATTACGGGCCGAAATGGCAGGAGCAAGAAGAGAATTTATGAAACCTGGGGTCGACTGCAAGTGTGGGAAATGATTTTTGGGCGCGAAAGGCTTGGCTTACTTAGGCTTGGGCTTGGACTTAGCTTTAGGCTTAGGCTTGGGCTTAGACTTAGACTTAGGCTTATCCCAGGCTTAGTCCTGACTTTGGCTTGGGCTTTTTTTGGACTTAGCTTTAGGCTTAGGCTTGGGCTTAGCCTTAGGCTTAGGCTAACTTGGCTTGGGTTTACCTCGTGCTAAGCTTATGTCAAAAACAATCAACAGAGCGAAACCAAACCGACCTCTTTAAAACGCCACAGCGGCAGCTGGGCAGCTAGCAGGGATTCTTTGGGAAGGGGCAGGCTAGCAGCTATTCCTTGCGGAATTCCGCTCAAATCCGGGTGTTTACGAGAAAACGGGACGGAGGAATTGGGGAGATGGAAAAAGCGATTTGAGCGGGATTATCTGGGCTGGGCTGCTAATCCAACAATCCCTTCAACCCGGCCGAGAGAGTGAGATGAAGAGAGAGAGAGAGGGAGAGAGAGAGAAAGAGTAAGAGAAAGAGAGAGAGTCGCTCTGAAAAATTCCATGACGCCTAAAGTCGCAATTTAAACCTCTAAAAATATTCTAAAAAATTCCGCCCCACTCACGTCAATCCGGCGGCCCCTTTTGGGCGTGGGACTGAATCCGAAATCGATCAGCAACAGGCTCACGCCAAGTGGTTTGCTGCAAAACGCGGCGACACGGAGTTACGAAAGGATCCCGAAAAACAAGACGACGCAATTTACATAAAATGTTAATTAGGGTCAAAATAGCATGATTCTGAAAAGCTATTCTTAAAAATTTGCCATTTCACTCTCGCGATGTCGTCGAGGGCCGACGGACCCTCCTCGAAGGTATCGTCCTCGAAGCGGCCGACGACGGCGAGTGCGCAGCTGCTGGTGGGAGGATAAGCCGAAGCCTATGCCTAATCCCAAGCCAAAGTTAAAGCTCAACCCGAAGCTAAAAAGCCGAAACCTAAACCTAATATACGGCTAAGCCTAAGCCAAGGCCTAAGCCTGACCTAAGCCTACGCCTAAGCTAAGCCTAAGCCTAAGCCTAAAACTAAGCCCATGTCAGCCGCCGCCGCAAAAAGCGAGAAGCAGCCCCCAAGCAAGTCTTGCGGCCAGAAGGTGAAGGAGGCTTGCTCGAGAAGCTGAAGGGGTTCCTCAAAAAGGTTGGAAACACAGGATGGCTTCTATGCTTCTAGCTGCCCTGGATCATCTTCGTCGCCAAGATTTGCTACCTTTTCTCAGGTAATCGCCGTTTCCTCAATGAACTCTGCTAGCCTACCCCTTCCTAAAGAATCTGCTAGCCTGCCCTTTCCTAAAGGATCTCTGCTAGCCTGCCCTTTCCAGTGGTCTACGAGGTCTGCCTGTACCACGCCGGCATCGGCCCCGTCTACCAGCTCGGCACCAGGCCGCACGATTTGCGGGTAGGTGGTGAATGAACTGAACTCGTTGAACTTGACCCCAATAGTGATTTTCAGGTGCTCTTCATCATCTTCATCGTGCTGGGCATCTTCGTGTTGCTGCTCGACTCGACAATACTTGTGTTACAGTTTGGGGTAGGTAGCCGGCAGAGATTCTTTAGGAAAGGGCAGGCTAGCAGAGATTCTTGATGTTTCAGAACGCGCTATGCAAGAAGAGCCTGCTGGTGGCGGTGGTGGGGCTGCACATCTGCTTGGTGGTGCCCTGGGCGTCGGCAGGTGGGATAGAGAGAGGGAGAGAGAGAGAGAGAGAGAGAGAGAGAGAGAGAGAGAGAGAGAGAGAGAGAGAGAGTTACCAATTCCAGGCTTGTACATCTCCCATGTGGCCCACCGCCTACATGTACAACCCGTCGATGGTACGCTACGACGATTGGGTGGCGGCCAAGTTGAAGCTGGAGAAGCGGCTGACCGCCGCGGTAAGGTTCTCTCGCTCTCTCCCTCTCTCTCTCCCTCTCTCTAGCTCTCTCCATCTCGCTCTCCCTCTCTCGCTCGCTTCAACTTCATAATTTTAGGGCAAAACCAAGGGGTGCACCTCCTACAACATGGCGGCCATGGACGACTGTGCCGTGCGAAAGGTGGATATTGTCATTTTTAGCTGAAATCTCTATGTCCTACTGTAGATCCAGGAGTACGGTAACTGCTGCGGGGTGCATGACGCCCAACCGACGCTGCACAACGTCTCCAGAGTGTTGTTGGTGGGAGAGAGAGGAGAGAGAGAGAGAGAGAGAGAGAGAGAGAGAGAGAGAGAGATAGAGAGATAGAGAGAGAGAGAAGCTGCAACTTTCAGAAAAGCATCAAGGCCTGCCCGTTCAAAGAGAAGCGGTCCGGCGACGCCAACACGACGACGATCACCTTCCCTACCGGGTAGCTAGCAGAGATTCTCTAGGAAAGGGCAGGCTAGCAGAGATTCTTTAGGAAATCACAATTCCTTCCAGGAGCTGCAACGCCGTGCTGAAGGAGCGCTACAAGATGATGCTCTGGGTAGGCCTTTGGTCGAGGCACATATTTTTCACATTTCCTAGTTGTCCTTCGGCGGCCTGCTGCTGTACTCGGTAACCTGGTTGCTGTTGGCCCCGTTCATCTACGTGTTGTTTGAGGTATTTGGGACGGAACAGTCGTCTCTCTCTCTTTCTCTCTCACTCTTACATTCCAGCTCGACCGTCGCGCCTCGCGCGCCAAGTTCGTCTACCAGTGGCAGAAGACGCAACGTATCGCGCTGGAGAAGCAGCGGAGCGATGCCCGTGTACTGCTTGGGGTCGGTGGTATCGCTCTCTCTTTCTCTCTTTGACTCTCGCTCTCTCTATTCCCCTCTCTAGGATGAGCCCGACATCGAGGCGACGCAGCGCACGCAGGACAACACGCAAGGTGACTCTTCGAAGAGCGGAAGCCGGAAGGTGGCCAAGCCCGAGCCGGGCAGGAAGAAGAAGTCCGAGACGCTCAAGGAGAACAAGACGCAGACCGAGAAGGAGAGGACAAAGTCGGGATTGTCCTTATTTTTCGATCCCTATTTTTTTTCTAGGGCGTCGAACACGACGAAGACGGGCGCCGCTGCCGCCGACGCCGACAAGTCGCGCTCGTCGGGCGGCTCGGAGTCGCAGGAGACGTACACACCATCGCCGTGGCGACGTGGGAATTTTGGGGTGGAGAGAGGGAGAGAGAGTGAGAGAGTGAGAGAGAGACAACGAATGCGAGAGAAAATAACGGGTGAGAGAGCGAGTGAGAGACTGAGAGAGAGAGAGCAATGCGAGAGAAGAGGAGAAAGAGAGGACGAGAAGAGGAGAGAAGAGAGAGAGAGAGACAGATACATAAATTTCGATTTCCAGGCCGCCCTCGCTACCCCACCTTCTTGCCGATGGGATGAAGCTGTCGCTCACTCCCGCCCTCGTCTCCCCTCCTCGGCCTCCTGGATCTCTCGCCTCAGCTCCGCTTTGCCACCGTCTTTAAACCCCTCCACAATTCGTGTCCGTGATCTCGTTTCTTTGTGTGCATCTTTGCCCCCCGTTTTTGGTGTGTATTTTTCCGTCCTCCCGACCGCTGACACACTCGGAATAAATGCTATACTCGAACCACCGCCCAGACGAGGCGCCAATGAGATTTTAACGGTATTTCCGGATCCAGGCCGCCCTGAAAAGGCAAGAAATCAGTTCTAAAAACCACCAAAAAGCCCACCGCTCTTCCGGCGAAATCTCGCCAATTTTTACGACGTTTATCGGGCCGCGGTTCCAGCTAAAATTGCCGGACATCACCACGCGCTGCCAATCGTCGCCGTAGTCGGCCTGAATCACCGGGTTTCGGTAGTGGGCTGTTAGCGGGGGGGGGCACGTTTTTACACCGATTTGCTATATAAAAAGGTCATAAAAAATTATGAAGGTTTTGGGACGGGCGATTCCACGGCGTAATCGATTAGACGATTTACTTACAGAATTACGATTTTACATATTTGGGTTTGACATCAAAAGCACAAACCGGACCCCGTAAAAAATTGTCAGGGCCGTTTCTGGGGTTTGGGAGATTGATTTTGGGAGGTTGGGGTTTTGGGGGAAGGGGGACGGGGAAGGGCGGGGCCAGGGGGAAAGCATTCTGGGGGGGGACTGTGGGGGAGGGGGGACGGGGCCACAATGGAAAAATTGGAGGGGAATTTACCTTTTTTGGCCACCACGTGTATGGGCCAGGCTTTTTCGTAAGTGCCGCGCCTGTGGCTGCAGCCTTACCAACCGGTTGCTTAGGCATTTGGACTACGTAGAACACGTAGCCAAGCCAGTATTTCACTGCAAAGCCGAAAGCTTTTCAAGCAGTTCACAAGCCGAAGCTTTTCTAGGCATTAAGGGGAGCCATTCACCCATTTTCAGGCATTAAGGGGAGCCTCTCTATCTGTCTCTCTCTCTCCACCCACCTGAAGAATCTCATCCGCCATACACGGCACGTAGAAAATGCTACCATGCAAGGCGGCTGCGCACAGATGCTTGATTCTGAGAATTCAGAATTGGAATTTATGGAATTAAAGAATTCTTTTTAAATTCTAGTGAATCGTTAATATACCTTGGATAATATTGGCGGTACTTCTCATCTTTCCCGACCATTGTTATATAGTTTCGATCCAGTTTTGCGTCGAGATAGACAGTGAATAGGTCGATGGAGAAGGAGGGAGCGCGGACGCGGACGCGGACGGTGACTTCGTAGCTGTCGCCGGGCTGATTATGTTGAGGGAGAGAGAGAGAGCGAGAGAGAGGAGAGAGGGAGAGAGAGAGAGAGCTAGAGAGAAGGGGAGAGAGAAAGGGAGAGAGAGCGAGAGAGAGGGAGAGAGAGCGAGAGAGTAATCACCCACCCTCCCGAGAATCCTCGATATCCCGAACGTCTCGTTCCCGGTGTCGATAATGTTGTCGACCATCCGATACGGGTACTCCGGCTCGAAATACCCGACGTCCATGTCCGGAGTGTGCGCGATGAAGCCGCACTCGCGACGCCAGCCTGAAAAAGTGGAAATGCAGCGATAGAGACAGGGCTAGAGAAAGCGAGAACGAGAGAGAGCGAGAGAGAGCAAGAGAGAGAGGAGAAAGATAAAGATATAAATTGACCCAATAACGTGCCGGCCAACAACATCGGGACGGCCTGATAGCGGAAGGACAAATCACGAAGGTGCGCCAACCATTTCACGTCTTCTGGCAGGATATAACGACGATAACCGCCCCGTCGTGTTGACTTTTACTGAAAAAAAGTTTTCTCTCTCGCTCTCTCCGCTCTTCTCTTCTCCTCTCATCTCTTTTCCCTCACTTCTCGCTCTCTCTCTCTCTCTCTCCTACATTTCAAACATTTCATCTTCCGCGAATGGTCCCACAGCTTCTGATGCAGGGCCCAGTTTTTTGGATACAAGATGCGATCGGCTTGGTTGAACGCGGACCTGAATGAAGATCTCGTTTATTGCATCGCGTAATCGAATGCCGGCTTACGTGCTTAGGCTTAGGCTTAGGCTTAAGGCTTAGGCTTGGGCTTAGGCTTAGGCTTAGGCTTAGGCTTAGGCTTAGGCTTAGGCTTAGGCTTAGGCTTAGGCTTAAGCTAAAGCAGGCTAAAGAAGGATTTCGATAGAAGTATTCCCTCACATCGGCATAATACGCAGAAATCGAAGCCCTCGGATTTCATAGTGGTCAGGACCACCCGGGTCGACGAAGCCGAGCACTTGCGTGAAGCCGTATTCTAAAAAGTATGTGGAAACGAAGCTAAGCTCCCGAAGCCTAAGCTAAGCCTAAGCAAAACTTGAGGTCGACTTATCTTCTCATAGGAATGTGCTGCAATAATGTGACTTAACGCCTTTGAAAGGACGGAAAATTGGCTACAAAGCCCAAACGAGGACCTAAGTTTAAGCCTTGGGCCTAAGCGTGAGCCTAGGCCCATCCTCACTGGCATCCCCAAATGTTCTCTGCTAGACTGCCCACTTTTCTGTATCGCGGCCGCCGTCTCAGCGTCCCCTCTGACCGCCACGAGCGGGTACCGTTCCGAGAAGCAACGCGCTGACAGGTCTCCGTACTCTGTAATTGCAGGGTTTTCAAGCGACCTGAAAAGTAAATCCATGGCCTTGGAGCCTAGGCCTGTGCCAACCCCCGTAATTACCCAAGATCATCAAGTCCAGGTGCTCGACGTATTGTCGCGGGCAGATCATGCTGTGGCTTGCCTGGAAAAAGGTTTTGAAAAATTGGTTTCAAATTAGCAAAAATTCAGCTAAATATAGCTATTTTCCTCACCAAATAAACCCAGAAGATGCTGAACAAGACGAGCGTCTGAGCCTAACGCTAAGCCTAAGCCTCATTCGAAGTTTAAACCTAAGCCTGAGCCAAGCCTAGGCCTAGGCCTAAGCCTATTCCTAATCCCAAGCCTAAACCGAATCTGAGTCCAAGCCTAAGCCTAAGCCCAAGCCTGAACCTAAGCATGCCTAAACCTAACTCTAAGCCTAAGCCTAAGCCTAAGTCTAAGCCTAAACCTGAGCTTAAGCCGAAGCCCAGGCCCAGACCGTTGCCTACCAATTCAAGCAGCCCGGCAGCCAGCGCCTCCGCATCAATATAATTATCATTACAAAAAACTTGGTAAAAATCAATCTCCTGATACGATTTGCACCTTTTTACGACCGCTACGGGCTAGGCCGTAATTTGTATTCTGTCGTACCGCATTGAGATGGGCCGCGATTACCAACGACCCTCCAAACTTTGATTCACAAAATCGATAATACCGGGAAACGTCTGATTCCTAAAAGGTCTGCTGGCCTGAGCCGATATCGATGCTTTTCCGGTTTTTGATCGTCAGTTTCTGCAGTTTGTCGGGTAGGTGTAGTCGGCTAGCTAGCAGAGATTCTTTAGCAAAGGGCAGGCTGGCAGATATTCTTTAGGAAACCTTTTTTAGCACTTATCTCGGCCAGCGAGGATCTACCGTATATCGATTTGGTCGAGGGGCTGGACTCTAGTGGGGGAGATTTTGTTGCGGCTTGTGTATGGAATGCCGACTCCAGGCTACCGTAGCTACAGATTTTAATTTTTTGAGCTCTTCAGGTATCTCGGGGTGTACCTCAAGGATGGAAAGAAATCTTTGGGCGACCCGTGGAGGTGAGAGAGAGAGAGAGATACAAAGAGCGAGAGAGAAAAAGAGAGAGTGAGAGAGAGAGAGAGAGAGAGAGAGAGATAAGCGAGAAAGATTCCAGCTCCACGTCACCGGCGCAGTGCACCGAAGCCGAGGCGATTGTTCTGGTTCGGCTCGACGGGAACGCCAAGTTCAAGCAGGTCAATGAGGTGGGCGCATCGGGGCAGCTAGCATAGGTTATTTATGACTGCAGAAGCCCCAGTTTTAGGCAAAATACACCAATTCTGCAGCCGACTGGATCCTGGAGGCACGCAACCTTACCGTCATCTGCGTCATGATAGTGTATTTTACAATTTATGCCTTCAGACATGAATTTCAGCAAGGAGAAGCGGCGTTACAACGTGAAGATCATCTCCGACAAAAGCGCCGTCCAGGAGAAGGGGTTTTCCCGTATTCCCGACCAGGATCCCTCGCAGTTTTTCAGCGTAATTTTAAAAATCTGGGAATGGGTTGGGCTTAGCTTAGGCTTAGGGGTAGGTTCCGAGCTCCTTTTTAGCTGGAAGTCTTCAACAAGGACGGATGGCGCCATGACTATATGCTGAGAGCGCAGCGCGATGGGAGGGTAGGTTTGAATCCTAAGATCTTGCTGGCCTGCCTTTCCTTATAAACAAAAATTCTGCTCGGTTACCAATCCCTTTAAAGGACTTCTACAGTGCGGCTGGGGCTATGGACACCGATGAGAAGCGGAAGGAGATGGCCGATTTACTGCAAAAACCCCGGATCTACAATGAGAAGTTGAAGCGCTCGGAGGATGAATAAATGGTTTTTGAGCTACAGGCTACAAAATGTAAATAAGGCTTGGTTTTGGCGAGCTAGCAGAGATTCTTTAGGCATGGGCAGGCCAGCAGTGATTCTTCAGGAAAGGGCAGGCTGGCAGAGAACATTTTGGACAATGTAACGCATTCGCGAGTGAATATGCAAACGAAAAGGTTCTCCTCTGATTAGCCGTATAATCCGGTTTTTGGCGATCGGAGCTGGTCCAAAAATGCTTCGTTTTTCACTCCTACCAGAATGGGCCACATCTCTGATAGGTTCTGGCTTTTGGCTGTGCTTGGTAAGCTTGGGTTTGGCTGAGTTAGACCTAGACTTAGGCTTAGGCTTAGGCTTAGGCTTAACTTCCGTCTGAAGCTAATCTATAACTCCACCAGGCCTGGCCACGATGCCGAGCCTCGTCCTGGCAGCTGAAGAGGAACTTCCGCATATCGACCTGATGGAGGGCCTCGACTCGAGTGGCAACGATTTCGGGGCGGTCTGCGTGTGGAACATGTCCTCCGGGGAGTGGGGGGATCGATTTTTGATAAAAACGGAGTAAGTGGTCGGCCGGAAGCGGGGGAAAACGCCAATATCCCGACAACCAAAAGCCATGATGCCGACAACCAAGCGCCTAAAAGTGGTAACCAAACGCGATGTTCCAGTCGTTTTTCCCACAAGCGGCCGTAAAAGCTGGGGTTTCCGGCTTGTCGGGATTTTGGGCTGTCGGCAATTTCGCCTGTCGGGGTTTTGGCCTGTCGGGATTTTGGCCTGTCGGGATTTTGGCTGTAATTTGGAAACGCGGGAGCGCTAGCAGAGATTATTTTGGAGTACAGCGACGAGTCGTTACGCTTTTCAGATACATCGGCCTGTATCTGAAGGATGGCAAGCAGAAAATCGGTGATGCCTGGAGGTCAGTAAAAGCCCATAGGTCGAGAAGTTGACCCATTCCAGCGGTGACACCCCAGAAAACTGTCAAGAGGCGAAGCGGTGGGGCGTACACACCAAGGGCGAGCCGCATTCCGCCACGTCACAGAGGGGAAATACACGGAATGGTCGGCCACCTGGGATATCGACGAGGCGAACGTTGACGAGCGCGATATTATTATTTGTGTGCTGATCATGTCGGTATTTAGGTGGTCTCTGCTAGCCTGCCCTTTCCTAAAGAATCTCTGCTAGCCTGCCCTTCCTAAAGAATCTCTGCTAGCCTGCCCTTTCCTAAAGAATCTCTGCTAGCCTGCCTTTCCTAAAGAATCTCTGCTAGCCTGCCCTTTCCTAAAGGATCTCTGCCAGCCTGCCCTTTCCTAAAGAATCTCTGCTAGCCTGCCCTTTCCTAAAGAATCTCTGCTAGCCTGCCTGTCATCCTCCCGCATAATTTAGCAAGGAAAAGAATCGATACAATGTGAAGGTGGTGTCGAGCGCGGCACGCTGATTGAGAAGGGTTTTGCCCGAATCCCAGATCAGGAGGCCTCGCGATACTTGGTGGTAAGTTCAACACTTCATTCACGAAAAACCACGGCATGGTATACTTATAGGTTAGGCCTTGCGTGCGTGCGCAAGGCTCAAGACTTAAATCGCCTTTAAATCACAATTTTGCAGCTGGAAGTGTTCAAGCACCCCGGATGGAAGCATCACTACCTTCTTCGGGCTCAACGCGACGGAACGGCAAGTCGGGCGGGCTGCCAAAGGCCGTTTGGGAGGAATGCTTTAGGCTTTTTTTGCTTTTTTTTTGGGCTAAGCCTTGGGCTTAGGCTTAGGTTTATGCATAGGCTTAGGCTTAGGTTTATGCTTAGGCTTAGGCTTAGGCTTAGGCTTAGGTTTATGCTTAGGCTTAGGCTTAGGCTTAGGCTTAGGCTTACGCTTAGACTTAGGCTTAGGCTTAGGCTTAGGCTTAGTTTATGCTTAGGCTTGGGCTAGCTTAGGCTTAGGCTTACGCTTAGACTTAGGCTTAGGTTATGCTTAGGCTTAGGCTTAGGCTTAGGCTTAGCTTAGGCTTAGGTTTATGCTTAGGCTTAGGCTTAGGCTTAGCTTACGCTAGGCTTAGGCTTAGGTTTATGCTTAGGCTTAGGCTTAGGCTTAGCTTAGCTTAGGCTTAGGCTTAGGCTTTGTTTCTCATCGCTATCTCAGCTTCCAGGATTGGTACAGCAAGGGTGCGGCCATGGATTCCGAGGCAAATCGCGACAAAATGGCCGAGCTGATCCAAAAACCGCGATCCGAATAACCGCGGGATGCCAGCCAGCAGAGATCATTTGGGGAATTGTTACCGCATTCGATAAAACAGCAAAACAATTTACAACCTGTTTATTCGCCTTTCGATTCACATTCTAGCCAGTCGGCTGGCTGCTTTGATCTTCTTCAAGGCCGCCTCTTTTTGGGGGTCCATTTTCTGGCAGACGCCCCGCACGCAGTGTCCTTTGTAGCATACCGGAACTCCCGGGGCCTCGAAACCCGAGCAGTCACCGCCGAGTTTCACCTGAAAATTGATGGAAAATCGGAGAAAAACAGCTGAAAAATTTTTACTTTTAAAAGGACGTGAAAGGCAAAAATCTAAGCAAAGAATCTCAAAAAAAAAAATTAGTTAACGTTAGCGCAGCATTACTATCAGCTTTAACGGATTTTAGCTGATTTTTAAGGGAGCGTGACAGCAAGAGGAATATGAGCTAGAGCTCTAGATCAAGCAGCAGGGCAGGCTAGCAGAGATCATTTGAGAAACGGGGCAAACTAGCATAGCTCACTTAGAAATCAAAGGCAAACAAGCAGAGACCGTTTGCGGAAAAAGGGCCGGCTAGCAGAGAGCCTTTGAGAGACCCAAACGCTCCTATAATTACCTTCGCGACGCAGAGCGGCTCCCCCTCGAAGACGTGGCAGAAGAGGAACCTGGAAAAATTTAGCGTTCTGGTAAATTTTTTGGTTTAAGGTCCCCTGCAAGGCATGGCGAGAGGCGAAGAGAGAGAGTGCGAGAGAGAGAGAGAGAGAGCAGAGAGAGAGAGCAGAGAGAAAGCCCTCTACAGTAACCCACTTGGATCCACAATCCATCCTTTCCTTTGTACAAGTTGGTCGCGGTGCAAATTCGTACATGTGGCGGGTGTAGAGATTTGAGAGGGCGTCCTAGGGCTCAAGTTCAAGGCGTTCAGGCGAAAACACAGGCTAAGCCCACGCCTAAGCCCAAGCAAAGTCTAATCCTAATCCTAAGCCTAAGCGTAACCCCAAACCCCGACCTTGTTGGTGTAGGGCTGCAAAAAGGGCATGAACATGTCGCCGTTGTGCCACGGGGGGAAGCAGCGCTCATCGTTTTCGTGGTAGACCGTTTCGCGTTGAGTTTCGTTCTGAAAATTTTAGTATCTCTCTAGCTCTCTTTCTCTCTCTGCTCTCTGTCTGTCTCGCCTCTCTCTCTCTCTCTCTCTCTCCCACCTGTCTCTTCTGCCTGTAAAGCTCAAATATATTATCAATCATCGAATGATGCAGACAAAACACGATATCATTCGAAGAAGAGTGCGAATGGCCCATGTCGCCTAAAACTAATTTTAAAGGGATCATCAAGCCAAAATCCATAAATTCCGAATTCCAACCCACCCCCAACGAAGAAGTCGACATAGTCGTGGGAGTATTCCAGGAATCGATCGTCCAGTGCTGCATAAGTAGGGCAAGTCTGAATTCACAGGACATCGGATTTAAAGGGACTTTGAAGGCAAAAACCCATATCTTCGGCCTTACCCTGATCGGCATCGTTGCCGCCAGTACCGCCCGGAAGTCTGGGTTATCAATTATCCAATCGACTCGAGCTGGAAAAGTAATTTTTATAGCCCATGATCTCTGCTAACCTGCCCTTTCCTAAAGAATCTCCGCTCGCCTGCCTTTTCCTAAAAAATCTCTGCAAATTCACCCACCTCGACTCAAGAATTCGCCCTCGTTATCATGGCTAATCGTGCGCTCGATGGCTTCCCGGCCCTAGCGATACGGTAAATCCAGATTTTTGCATTTTAAAGGGACTTGCAAGTCACGGAAGTACCTCCATAGTCGTCCAATTTGCATACGGGCCGGTTCGGACGAGATTTTGATCGTCAATCTCGCCAAGTAGCTCGACTCTGGAAATCCATCGCTTTCGTCGTCCTCTCTCTCTCTCTCCCTCTCGCTCTCTCTAGCTCTCTCTCTCACGACACTCACGTAAACATTGCGGTATGTCTCTGGTCCGGTATCAGCGAGTCCATCGACGAGTCCCAGTACGGTATGCCCAGATAGTGACCGTATTCCGGCTTCATCTCGCGCCGAATCACGAGTTCGAACCTGAAACGTAGATTCTTCTTCTTTCTTTCTTTCTCTCTTTCTCTCTGTCTCTCTCTCGCTCTCTCTCTCTCTCTCTCACCTTTTCAAAAATTCCCGATGCCACAGCGTGAATCCAGGGCCCGAGTGTACGCCGGAATACTTGTGTACGCGGCTGATCCGGTTGTACTCGCCGGCACGTTTTAGGCGATTCACGGCCGCCTGGAATGACTTGCGCTTAGGCTTAGGCTTAGGCTTAGGCTCAGGCTTAGGCTTAGGCTGCACTTAGGCTTAGGCTTCGGTTAGGCTTTGGCTTAAGCTTAGGCTTAGGCTTAGGCTTAGGCTTAGACTTCGCAGGCTTGAGCTTCGGCAGGCAGGCTTAGCTTGGGCTCAGGCTTAGGCTTAGGTCATGCTTCGGCTTAGGCTCAGGCTTAGGTTTAGGCTTCGGCTTAGGCGAAATCCTAGCTCACCTCAAACTCCATTCGCTCATCATCCCTCAGCTGGCGTATCTCCTTCCGTAGGGCACGCTTCAGTATGTGGCCCGACGGCAGATGGCATTCCCCATCTTTGACTTGGCCTGGAAAATTAAAGAATCTCTGCCAGCCTGCCCTCAATTAACTTTTCTTATCTCTTCCTTACCTTTAAAATACGGGCATACGCACTGGCGATCTCGACACGGCATGTACAGCGCTTCTTCGGGGTTCCATTTCGGCGGATAGTGCGGCTAAACGGCCCTTTCTACCGTAAACAAGCCACTTACATCCTTATCCTGATCGGGGACAAAATGCTTGCCAAAAGAGGACTGCTCAACTTTATCAGGGTCGACCTGAAAACCGGATATGGTGTAAGCCAGGCCTAGGCCGGCTTAAGTGTAAGCAAAGCCAAGCAAGCCTAAGCTAAGGGGTTATCCTAAGCCTAGGCAAGGTCTATGCAAAGGCTAAACGAAGCCTAACTCAAGCCTAAGCTGGCTTCAATCCTACCATTTCGTGCCGATGCTGAACTTTGAACCACGGCTGCACCGTCTTCTCCACGTACTCCCTCCCATTAATGTGGATGGTGTTCGACCATTCGAATGTGGAGGCTGTCTAAGATTTTGGGTTATTTTTGATGTCACCGTCCTTTCAAAATCAAAATCCTCACCTCGATGACGTAGATGAGCAGCAAGCTCAGGCCGTTCAGGCCGATTGCCATTTTTCGGCGCTTCATCACATTTACCCTAAAAAATGGGTGGGATAGCTAGCAAAGGGCGTTTGGGAATTGGCGGGAGGCTGGCAGAAATCTTTTGGGAATCGAAGCAGGCTAGCAGAGATTCTTTAGGAAAAGGGCAGGCTAGCAGAGATTCTTGAGGAAAGGGCAGGCTAGCAGAGATTCTTTAGGAAAGGGCAGGCTAGCAGAGATTTTTTAGGAAAGGGTAGGCTAGCAGAGATTCTTTAGGAAAGGGCAGGCTGCGGAGATCATTGGAGAAAAAGTGACAACACTTGGCCAGCCGTTTCCTGCCTCTGTCTGTAAATTTCGGCAGAAACACGGGCCTGGATGATTTATCGCATTTTGCCCGGAGTTCGCCGTGGGAGTGTCGTGGCGTCGGCTTTTGAGGGTCGGAATTTCTGATTTCCAGCACCAAGAAATACTCAAAAAAGCACGAAGTACGGTAGGCGATCGAATTTTGGTGCGCGGTTGGGTAATTTCCTCAGGATCTCTGCTGGCCTACCCTGTTGATGGAATACGCTTAAGCCTAAGCACAAGCCTAAGCCCAAGCCTTAGCCTAAACCTAAGCCTAAGCGAAGCCTGCGCCCAATTTTAAGTGTAAGCATAAGTCTAATCGAATAAACCTAAGCCCAAACCTAAGCCTAACCTAAGCCAAGCAAACCTATGCCGAAACCTCACCCAACCCCAAAATTAAGACAATTACAGTAAGTACTTTCCGGAATTCGGGGAATCTCTCGCAGATAGTCGCCTCTTTATATACTAGGTTGACACTGACAGGTGACGGGTATTATGCCGGTATTATTTAAGCATTGCTCTCTCTCACTGTCTCTCTCTCTCTCTCTTTCTCGCTCTCTCTGCCTCTCTCGCTTACTCTCGCCATTATGCGTTCCCGGGCGGAAGACCGGAATCTCGCTGCCAGCCTAACCCCCCGACGGCATGAGAAATGGGTCAATTGCTTCTTTTTTGTGGCTGCCTGTGTTTGATTGTGTCGAGATTTTGTGTCATTGTGCCTTTAAACAGGGAGAGAAAGAGCGAGGGAGAGCGACGGAGAGAGAGATGCTCTCAATCAAATTTCCAGATGCTCTGAATCCCAAGCTTTCCTTCCATCCTCAAGAAACTCTGCCAGCCTTCCCCCCATTCCTAAATGACCACTGCCAGCTCGTCGTTTTCCGCGCCGTCCTTCGCCAGAAAAACGGCCGCAGATCATGGTTGTCGCCCAGCTGACGACTCCCGTGGGACATACAAGAGCTCTTCGGCTGGCTAAAGTTCCTGAAAATTGTTTTTTTCTCTGTCTATATCTCTGTCTTTCTCTTTCTCTCTGATCTCGCTTTCTCTCTGGCTTCTCCCTCTCTCTCCTCCCTCCCTCTCTCTCTCTCTCTCTCCTCTCTCTCGCTTTTTCACTCACTCTCTCTATCTCGCTCTATCTCTTTATATTTCTCTCTCTCTTGCTCCGTCTCTCATTCTCACACTCTGTCTCCTTGATTTCTCTGTCTCTCTCTCTCATTCTCTCTCCACCCTGCTCCATTCCGTTCCGCTCCAAAAGCCGTTTTTCTGCGTCCCCTTCGGCCGTATACGAACGTCAAATTTGGTTGTCCCTTCCCCCCCGCCGCGGACTATTCCCTCGAGGCCCCGGCTGACGATTCTTCGTTTTGCCCTGAAAATGGGCCCAGAATCTGGGGTTAATCGGTAGCTTGGGTGCAGGCTCGCAGAGATTATTAGGGCGTCGGAGCAGCTTGCAGATATCATTTAGGGCTAACGGGTAGCCTGGAGAGATACTATGGGAATTGGAAAAGCTAGCAGTGATAACCCAGGAAGCACGGGCACCTAGCCGGGATTCCCCCGTTCAACCTTCAACCCTCCAACTCGTCGAACTTCTCCCGCCACAATTTCCCGCCCTGATGCATTTTTGGTGGGTAGAGCGGGTGGGGGGCTAATGCATGTGTATAGAATGCTTCTGAATGCATTTCGGGTCCCGCGGCGAAGAAAGAAAAAGCCCCTCCCCCCTCCCCCCGCCCGGCAGGGTCCCTGAAGAGGAGGGGGAGAAGCTGCCGTTCACCCGGGGGCAAGCGAGAGAGAGAGAGAGAGAGTGAGAGAGAGAGAGAGATGCAGGGTAGGGCGAACGGCCCGAAGAAGAAACATCGACGTCCCTTCCCATCCACGGCTCCACCCGCCCCCCAAACGCACACACCACACATAGTCGTTGGGCCCAAGTTTCTGAGTTTAGAGAGTTTTCCGAAATGATCCTTGCTAGCCTGCCCCTTCCTAAAGAATCTCTGCTAGTCTGCCCTTTCCTAAAGAATCTCTGCTAGCCTGCCCTTTCCTAAAGAATCTCTGCTAGCCTGCCCTTTCCTAAAGAATCTCTGTTAGCCTGCTCTTTCCTAAAGAATCTCTGCTAGCCTGTCCTTTCCTAAAGTATCTCTGCAAGCCTGCTCTTTCCCAAAGGATCTGCGCAAGCCTGCCCTTTCTTAAATGATCTTGATTCGACGTCTCACGTTTAGGAAATCCACAAAAACGAAATTTTATGATTAATCGTGCCCCACTTTAGAGCACTTTCCGGCCCTGGCAGATCTAATCAACGCCCACCCAAATATTACACCGTCTTGAAGGCAACCGCGGCTTTTAGACGGCGCGAATCGGACCCTTTTCTCTAGCGGATTTCCAAATGATCCCGCCCTGCCTGCCCTTTCCCAAAAATTCTCTGCCAGCCTGCCTTTTCCCTAATCATCACTGCTAGCAGGCCCGCTTTTAACTAATTTCTATGAATTGACCCTCCCAATTTTTCCCATAAAATTCCTGCTCTTCGAAACGAAGAAGTGACTACAGTAATGTTTTGGCGGCGCGCAGTGTAGTCGCACACCCGAAACAAAATAATTTTCCGGACTGCCGGAATTTCGTGGAAGGCGAATTTCGTTACGGCCAGCTGCTATTAAAAGAAACCGGCTAAGGCGTAGGCTTAGGTTTGTTAGGTTTGGGCTTAGGCTTAGGCTTAGGCTTGGGCTTAGGCTTGGGCATAGGCTTAGGCTTTGGCTTAGGCATGTGGATACACTCTAATCTCCAGTCACACTACAGTAAACTCTCCGGGTTCACTCGGGGAATTCATGCGGGAAATCAGCGTATTTCCCGCGTAGATTGGAGCGAGGGAGAGAGAGACGCGAGAGAGCGAGAGAGCGAGAGAGAGAGAGACGGAACGCAAGCGGCTTCTGCTCGTTTCGGGGTTCTTTCCCTTTTCGGGCTTTTTCAGGCGCTTCCCAGGGCCTTCCGATCAGACGTGGCTGGGGCCCCAGGACCCCTAGAATAGAGATGAAAAATTTGGGACGCAGAAAGAATCTCTGCTAGCCTGCCCTTTCCTGAAAAATCCCTGCTAGCCTGTCCAGATCTAAATTTTTCGACTTATTCATATTTCAGAAATTTCGCTATTTCCATTACTTTGCAATTTCCCCACCCCGGTCTGACTCAAGAATTGGCTGGCGGCCAGGTGAAAGGGCTGACGGTTCTTTTGAAAGGGGCTTCACGCAAAGCGCAAGGTTAAATGGGTTCGAATAGACGGTTCTTATCGGGCTTCTTGCCCCAACTTCACCCCGGCATCAGCTGACTTTTTCCGGCCAGCTGATGCGCCAGAAATTAGGGGCTGTGTGATCATTTTTTCATCATTTTGGGCAGCCAAAGAATCTCTGCTAGCCTGCCCTTTCCTAAAGAATCTCTGCTAGCCTGCCCTTTCCTAAAAAATCTCTGCTAGCCTGCCCTTTCCTAAAGATTCTCTGCTAGCCTGCCCTTTCCTAAAGAATCTCTGCTAGCCTGCCATTTCCTAAAGAGTCCCCGCTAGCTTGCCCAGGCATAATCTATCAAATTTTCGTGTCTAGAAGCTTGTTTTCCAATTTCTGAGCATCACCAACCCCGTTCAAAAATCGCCCAGCCGCTGCTCGAGTAGATAAAATGGTGTTTACGCTAGCTTCGCCTGTTTGTCTGCCCCCCAACTTCTTGGCTGTGTGATAAATTCAGCACCACGGAAATTGGCCGATAGAGCTCTGTTTCTTAAAATAGGCTCTTCAAGAATATCCCCCGGAAATCGCGCTTTTTCTAGGCAGCCAGCAGTTCGAAATCCATTTTTGCAGCTGCCCCTCCCCACCCTCAACCCAAAATTAACTGCACCTGGCTTCCGCGAAATCGGGCCCCGAAAAGTTCCAAAAATGTCACCGGGTTTTGGGGTACGGTCTGCTAGCTTGCCCTTTGCTAAAGAATCTCTGCTAGCCTGCCCTTCCTAAAGAATCTTTGCTAGCCTGCCCTTTCCTAAAGAATCTCTGCTAGCCTGCGATTTCCTAAAGAATCTCTGGTAGCTAGCCCCTGAATTCCCAAATGATCTCTGCTGCTCCTGTGGGTCTTCCATTTTTCCCCGTTCCGCACGCTTTTTCAATGCTTAGTTTTCAGTCAGATGAGCCACGTCGAGCCGGCTGCATCACTGAATTGGGCGCACGAGTTCCAGGTTAGACGTTTGGCAGCAAGTTGGCAACGGGCAGTTGGCAGAGATTCTTTAGGAAAGGGTAGGCTAGCAGAGACCATTTCGGAAGCCTGGTCCCCCACGGCGGGTTCACGTAGATCCCGAAAAACCCCGAAAAAGAATGGCGTGAACCCCGGGGGGTTGTAACAAACGAGTGGCCCGCCGCCATTCCTCAACACTCTCGACATTCGCTTTGTCAAAAACCGGGGGCCCGGGCTGGCAACAAAAACAGACATACACACACACGATCAGACTCGAAAACGTTGAAAACAATTGGAAAGCGACTTTCAAAGAATCTCTGCTAGCTTGCCTTTTCCTAAAGAATTTCTGCTAGCTCGCCCTAGGTCTGTTAATTAGCGCGCAGGCCGGCTAGCAGAGATTCTTTAGGAAATGGCAGGCTAGCACATATTTTTTAGGAAATGGCAGGCTAGCAGAGATTCCTTAGGAAATGGCAGGCTAGCAGAGATCCTTGAGGAGTTTCTCAGTTTCCTGCCCCTATTTCCGGCCCTTCGCTTCCATCCCAAATGCCCTCCCTTTCGCCGTGAGCTACAACTGTCGTGGATGGGCTCGCACATGGCAGCTCTTTTTGTGCCTATCGCTTTTGCCGGGGGCTTGAGACCGGCGGGACGGGGGACACACAACCCTTTAACCCCACGCCTAACCCCCCGTCGACCCTCACACTGCACACCCAACGTTACACGCGACGGATTTGAGCTCAAACGGCGCCCTGCTCGGCTGAGATTCATTCCCAAAGGATCTTTGCTAGCCTTCCCTTCGATTCTGCTAAGGTCCTCCATTATTTTCGGTCCTTCCTGCTAGCCTAAGCCTAAGCCTAAGCCCTAAGCCTAAGCCTAAGCCTAAGCCTAAACCACCGCCTAAGCTAAGCCTGAACCGAAGCTCGATCTAAGCAAAGCTTAAGGCTGAGCATAAGCTAAGCCTAAGCCTAAGCCTAAAGCTAAGCCCAAACCAAGTCTAGGCCAAGCTAAGCCTAAGCCAAGGGTAAGACTAATCTTAAGCCCTTCCTAAGCTAAGCCTAAGCCTAAACCAGCGCCTAAGCTAAGCCTGAACCGAAGCTCGATCTAAGCAAAGCTTAAGGCTTAGCATAAGCTAAGCCTAAGCCAAACCTAACATTTTTTTTCTTCGATTCTTTTACTTCGAAAATGCCCCTTTCCGGTATCATCTAACCCTAAACTTTTCAGCCTCCAACCCTCGTCCAACGGCCGGCCAACATGAACGAGCTGGCCAAGCTTATCGTAAATGTGAGTTCAGGACCTTGAGCCTCACTTCCGGTTTTCAACTTCACGAACTCGAGCCTTCCAACTTTCCAACTTTTAGGGCCCAATGTTTGGCGTCGGTTCGACTCAGCCGTCGACACTTGGCGCGAGCCCGAACTCGGCATTTAGCCAGGTGAGGCGGGGCAGGCTAGCAGAGATTCTTTGAGAAGCATGGGAGGCTAGCCGAGGATATTTAGGAATTTTTGGTTTTGGACTGTTAGCGGGGGGAACCAAATTTTTCCCCTCTGATGCTCTACGGCCCAATAACAAAATATAAATCATTTATCCAGCATTTTACACAGTTTTTGGATATCAAAACAATATAAAAACAACAACTTTCGAAAATTTTTGGCTTTTTTGTCAAAAATCGACGAAAAATGGCAAAAAGTAAAATTATGAATTTTCAAATTTTCAAATTTTTTATAATTTTTCTAGCAATTAAAAGCACTATAAAAATACATTACATATCATCAACAGGTGGAAAAACAGAAAGTGGTTTTTCCACCCCCGCTAACAGTCCAGAACCGCAACTTTTTTACAGCCAAGCCCAAGCAGCGGCTTCCCGTCGCCGCTGCTTTTGGCCGCCCTTGCCCAGCATGGCCAGCAGATGTCACCCGCTCACCCGCCACCCACCCCCCCAGATCCTCGACTGCCCCATTCCAGCAGTAGCTTCCGCATGCTAGCTGCCCTCCTCGATGCCCAGCTTCAGCAGGCTCAGCAGTGCTCCTCACAGATCCTCGCCACCCACCAGGCCCACGCGCGGCTCAGCAGCTAGTCTCCAACAGACTCTTGCCACACAGCAGGCTAGGTAGGCTCGGCAGCGGCTTAGGCTTAGCTATGGGTGGCAGCCTTAGCTTAGGCTCAGGCTAGATTGATGCTTACTAAGGCTTAGGCTTAGGCTTAGGCTTAGGCTTTAGGCTTAGGCTTAGGCTTAGGCGCTTAGCTTAGGCTTAGCTTAGGCTTAGGCTTAGGCTTAGGATTAGATTGGCTTGGACTTAGGTAGGTTAGGCTTAGGCTTAGGCTTAGGCTTAGGCTTAGGCTTAGGCTTAGGCTTAGCTAGGCTTAGGCTTAGGCTTAGGTGTTGGCTTGTGTCAAGGCTTAGGCTTAGGCTGGCTTAGGCTTAGATTCGGCTTGAGGCTGAGGCTTAGCTTAGGCTAGGCTTCAAGCGGCTTTGGCTTAGGCATGGATTAAGCTTCGGCTTAAGCTCGCTCAAATCACTCGCCATTTACCAGGCTTTCACCCCGTTCCAACCGCCACCCAATGCCGCCCAGCTCGCCCAGCCCCAGAAGCCCGGATACGGTAGGGCACCGCAACACGCAAACTTGACGCTTTATAGGCGTCCTCAACCCGCTGCTGGCCTCGTTGAAGCACCCGGGTTTTGCCCCCACCTCCGCCGCGCTCCAGATGCCACCGCCGAGGGTGATTCCGGCAAAGTGAGTCCCAAATGATCCTTGAATTCAGCATGTCAGTAGTTCGTGGCAGGCTAGCAGAGATCATTCAGGAATTGGGAGGGCATTTAGCAGAGACAATTTGGGAAGCGGGGTATTACCGCCGCATTATCGCTGGTATCGATTTTCTGGTGGGGGTAGCTGGCGATAAGCCCAAAACGGGGCCCTCACAGTTGGAATTTAGTACGGCTGAAATTCATACTTGGCTCAGGCTTTTGGCTTGCTTCGGCGTCGCTTAGGCTTGGCTTAGGCTTTTTCTTGGGCTTAGGCGCTTAGCTTGGGCTTCGGTTTAGGGTTAGGCCAAAGCTCAGGCTTGGCTTAAACTTAGGCTTAGGTTTCGGCTTAAGATTAGACTACACAATATTCTCCAGGGCCCTCCGGAAGCAGGCGTCTAGCGGACTGATCGAGCCCGGGATCGCGAGCCTGCGCCAGATGCTCAACCCGACTGGTGGGTTGCTCTTTGGAATTTGGTGTTATTTTTAGGGTTGCTCTTGCCGAGTTACCCTCAAAATTCAAAATTCAAGTCAAAATTAGCTCCTTTTATGCAGAAAAATTTTAGAATTTTCAGGCGACGTAGCGGCCGTTGCAGGACCATCGACGACGACGGAATTACGGTAGGCTTTCGGGAGTCTGGAGCTCAAATGGTCTCTGCTAGCTTGTCCTGGATTGCTTGAATGAATTATCTCTCTTTCCTAAAGGATGAAAGAATCTGCCAGCCTGCCCCAAATTCCTAAATGGTCTCTGCCAGCCCTCTCAAATCTCCTCTAATTCCAGAGCACCAGATAGCCGTTCCCGCTCCTCTTCCGGATCCGGTTCCGGGTCCGATGCCTCGCCAGAAGCCTGGGAAATGGGCCGTCTCCCCCAGTCGAGCTACTACCCCACCCATTTCATGAAGGGCACCATCATCGAGCTGGCCGACGGGCGCACCAAGAAGGTCAGAATTTGTGGGGTTTACAGGCGCCTTTAATTTTTAATAGTGTTTTTAGTAATATCTAACAATATTTAACCTAAAAAATTGTCTCAATCTCAATCTCAATTTTTGATATTTTTTAATCAAATTTGTAAAGTTTTCACGTAGGAACCGGAAAAAATCATTTAGAAACGCTTCCACTATTTGGATTTGAAAAATTAGCTCCTAAAAACGCTGTTTCAGGTGGAAGACATGAGCTCCGACGACTTCCTGCGCTGTGCCGAGACGTCCGCCTACCTGACGATGGAGACGAGCCGTGTGGATCGGGTCGATACGCTCGGACCGCTTGTCCGCGTCCGCGTAGGTTTCAGGGGCTACCTAGCAGAGATTATTTAGGAATTGAGGGGAACTAGCAGAGGTCATTTGGGAAAATCAGGGGCAGGCTAGCAGAGATTATTGAGGAATAGGGGAAACTAGCCGAAATTATTTAGGAACTCAGGGCAAGCTAGCAGAAATTCTTTAGAAAAGGGCAGGCTAGCAGAGATTCTTTAGGAATGGGGGCAAGCTGGAAGATATTATTTAGGAAGTGAGGGCAAGCTACCAGGGATTGTTTGGGAATAGGGGCAAACTAGCAGAGATCCTTTGGGAGATCATTTTTCCCCATTCCACAGTAATTTTCCAGTTCCTGGTGGGCGACGACGGCGCGGAATGCATCCAAGACTACCAGCCCGAGCACCCATTCTTCGTGGTGGCCCACGGCTGGTCGAGCCACGACCCCGCCAAGACCAAGAACACCTACGGGCTCGACACGCGCAGATTGGCGGTCCGTTTTAGGGCACATTTCGACAAAAGCGCGCCTTTTAGGTGGGCGACATTTGCATCTCGCTGACGCGTCGTCCTGAAGACGTCAACGGAGGGGCGCTCGACGACGCCGTGACGATCACGGCCGCGCGCCGGTTTGCCGACGAGGACGCCGAGCAGCGCGCAACGGTAGGTCGGGGAAAAGGTAGGCTAGCGGAAGGTATTGAGGGAATGGAGGTTAGGAAGGAATGGGCAAGTTAGCAGAGATTCTTACGGAAAGGGTCGCCTAACAAGGGAAGGGCACGTGGACGAAGTGGAATTTCGCAACCCTCGGACCCCGAACGACTAAGACAGATGCTTTCCGATTTGATGTGACGATTGCAGCAAAATTGAATCGAGTTGCCCCATCGCAGGACACGTCGAGTCGATTCGGAAGCAACCGCTTATAGATACGACGGTCGTGATCCCACGGTTTTTCGTTGCTTTTGACAGGAATTTTGGCACAAGTCCAGAATTCCTGACTCGACAAAATAGGATCACGGATCCTCCACGATTTTCGTTTTGCTTTGACCAGTGGTTTTCGAACAAGCTTTAATTTGTTCTTTGTGTTTTCTGCCGCGGCAACTCTATATTTTAATAAACGTATCATCGCAGAGTAACCGAATCTAAAATACTTTCACAAACTTTATGAAATTTTCGCTTGATGGGAGGATGGCTGCCCATTCTCGCGAACATTTTTTTAATT
This sequence comes from Mesorhabditis sp. LJ9110, assembly GCA_038088335.1. NCBI lineage: Eukaryota > Metazoa > Nematoda > Chromadorea > Rhabditida > Rhabditidae > Mesorhabditis > Mesorhabditis sp. LJ9110. Next base: position 80,320 of record JBBGBA010000286.1, read on the forward strand.
TTCAATTTTTTCGGTGGGATAGCTAAATCTATGATACTCTAAAAAAAATTACTCACTCTAAAAATTTTGTCGAAGTCAAGGAAATTCTGACTTGTGCCAAAATTTCCTGTCAAAAAGCAAAACGAAAAAATCGTGAGAGGATCCGTACCCACGTCAGTATCCTATCAAGCGAGTTGCTTACCAATCGACCATTCGACCGGTGATTCCATACTGATGGGCGAGCCTAATAAAGCTTCCCCGGATTCTAATTTTTCGCATGCAAATCGTCATTTTCCGGAAGTGCTGTATCTCTGTCCACAGGCCTCCGCAGGAAAATCGGAAAACGGCATCGTGTTCTCCATAGTCGATTACCCGGGGGTAGCCGCGAGGGTTTTGCGAAATTCCACTTCGTCCACGTGCCCTTCCCTTGTAAGCCTAGCGTAAGCCAGCCTTAGCCTAAGCCAAGCCTAGCCAGCCCTAAGCCAAGCCTGAGCCTATCCTAAGCCTATCCTAAGCCTAAGCCAGAAACCATTTATGTTTACTTCAGAAACGCCGTCATTCCCTATCCGACGAGTCGACATCCGGCGATTCTGGGGACCGCCACGACGTCGTGTCGGGCGGCTCATCCTCTCCGGCTCGTCGCCGCTGCAGAAGAAGGACGAGGATGACGAGGGCCGCCAATAAGGTAGTCAAATTTGGTTCTTTCGCATTATCGGGGGGGGGCACAAACTTGTCTTTTTTAACCTGCTAGTTTCCTAATATGAATTGCGGAACTGTTTCTAGACTGATTTTTCCTATTTTTAAACGTAAAAAAGGTACAAATTTGGTTAAAAATTGCAAAAAATATTCATCATTCAATTCAAAATCATCATTCAAAAGCCAGTCATACAATATTTTTTCGTTTAAATTTTAATTTCAATGTCAATGTCAAAAATCGTCGATTTTCGATAAAAGTATGAACGAAAAACGTTTCTAAATTTTTCTAATTGTCCCGCTTAAAAGTTAATTTACAAAAACGCCATTAAAATACTCGCTATTACATTCTAGGAATTTCTGGATTGATAGGAAAACAGCCTATCCGGTAGCCGAAGTTTATCCGTTTATCCGGAAGCATCGGAAATTTATTTACAAAACTTATTTCGAATCTTTTCAGAAACACCGCGCCGATGAGATCGACGTCTCCGCATAAATACGGCCCACTTCCTTACCTGCATTACCGTTATTTGTGCAATTTCGTAGTGTCTAGTTATTGCATTAAATCGCTAGTCCTTGCCCAGGGCATTTTAGGCTCCCCGTATCGTGCTTGATTTCAAATCTGTGTTCTTGAGAATGATTCGACGTTTGCCCCGTTGCGAAGTTCGAATTGCCACGGTACCGCCCCTATTCCTATAAATTACCGCCCCCTATAAAATTATGATTCCGTTTGTCTGCTTTTTTTCTCATTTGCTGTACGCATCTATAACAGCTGATGGAATAAATGGCTACGGTTTACACCCCAGCCGGAAGTTTTGGCTATAACTTTATTTTACAAATTGTAGGCTCAAATAACTCTTAGTATATTTTCGACGTCATCGAATGCTTGGAAAATCCCGACAAATAAGCGAAATACCGACAACTTTGAGACCTCGGCTGGGAGGGTAAATAACTTACCGAATAAATTTAACTTTCTTAACGCCGGACACTTCGTGCGAGTAGCCAAAATTATATAGATCGGCAACAACAACCATGCAAAAAAAAACAATTTAGAATGTACCTCTATGTCCATGTAGACGGACATCTCACTTCCTAAAAAGTGCTCCAAATTGAATTCCGACGTATTGCTTAGCACAAAGGTTCTGTATATCCTGGTTAGAAGCGCCCGCTCTCGATACCTTGAAGTCAAAACAGAGTCTGCGGGCTGTACGACGCAATTGGGCGACGCAACAACCTTCTGAGCGATTATTCTCGAAAGCCTAACCTAATAAAAACCATTCAAATGGGCGTTCGATGCAGTTTTACAAGTGCATATTTTGGCGTGAAAGGCTCCATTTTCCTCGATCCGGGTCTTCTGCTAGCGGAGTGCGCGATTCTGGAGATTTCCGCTAGAGCCTTACTGTAAAGTGTTTTTACTCAGGCTGGCGTTTTGGGATGGGACCAAGTCTACCTGGTGCAGAATTTTTCACTGATTCCGAATATGGCTTTCAAAACTGCAACTGGGCAGGAGGCTTCGGGAGGATAGATAAGGGGCACGGCAATGCCTGGACCCAGGCCGGGAATAGTGGGCCAGCATCCGAATTTATGCCGTTTTTAAGCTTATTTGGACCTCAAATGAATTTTTAACGCAAAGTCCGCAGCAAATTTGGAAAACGGGTTCCGAATCAGCAAAAAAATTCTGCACAAGATAAGCTTGGTCCCATTCTAAAACGCCAGCCTGGGTAAAAGCACTTGACCGTTAGCCTAATCGTACACGCGGTCATTTCCGGCAATCACACCCTTGTGTCGTTTGGCCATCTATGTAGCCCTCCTCCAAAATCGTGCAAGCCTTCGCACCGTGACTTCACTTTCTTCTTTTCTGCTAGAAGTTTCGAGCTTTATAAACTCTAAATGAACTGTTGTAGTTCCTCCCTCATGCACAGCCATGAACAGCCGAGCAATGAGCCCCGCTACACGTGCCTCAACTGCAGCGGCGCCCTCAAGGTCGAGCCGCAGACCCCAAGGCGAGCCAAAATACCTTATAAAATGTATTTGTCTTTTAGATCATCACGACATTCGCGGGAAATCGACCCAGCGATCCTGACGCAGGACACGGGCGAGGCGAGGAATTTGATACAGGTGGAGCTCCTTGTTGCGGTTCAGCTGTTAGTTTCAGATCATCAGCGACTCGGAGGCCCCGCAGAGCTCGCCGATCTGCCAGAATTGCCTGAATGCGCTGATGGGCGGCATGGAGGAGCAATACAACAGATTGAGCAACGAGTGCAACGAGCTGTCGCGCCTGATAGAGGGGCTGAAGGTATCCTTGCCGATTTTGGCGAACAACTGGATTCAGGCCTGTTCTGGTGGCCCAAGCGGCAGCGCTCGACGACGGATTGACGAGTTGCGGCGGGAAGAAGCCGACCTGAAGCAGGAAATCAGCAAATTGGCCGAAGATGATCGTGCGGCCGAGGCTGAGCTGGCAAAAGCCAAGGCCGAAAGGGACACCGCATCGCAACGGCAACAACTACAATGGAGCAAATTTCGGTTAGTGTCGAGTTTGGGCGGAAACTCGTATGCTTTAGAAATGCTCACAAAAAACTGCTCGATATCGACGAAGCGACGCGGCATTCAGACGCCGAGAAGCGCTACGCTTCTGAACAGCTCCACCGATTGACAAATCGAAGCGCGCTCGACCTGGCATTCCACATCTGGGCAGATGGCTCGATTGGCACAATCAACGGATTTCGGTTAGGAACTTTCTCGAGGCTTACAAAGATTTTTATTCTTAGACTTGGCCGGCTGCCCGATGAGAACGTCGACCCAAAAGAGATCAACTGCGCCTGGGGCCAAGCGGCGCTTCTGCTTGATGTCTTGCTGAACAGGATGAAGATTCAACCCTCGATGTACAAGATTGTCTGCGTCGCCGGCTACTCGTTCATTCGGGAGGTTCGGCCCTCGGGTGCTGGACGCGAGCTTCCGCTCTACATCTCAAGCGGATGGCGACTTTTTAGGTATTCAAAAGTGGCTGCTTCAAAAAAAAGAATTTAGTGGCTCCACACACGGATCCGACGAGGGAGCTGCCGCCTTTTTGGACTGTTTGGCGACACTGGCCGCCGTTCTACAATCGCGCAACAAACTGCTCCCACACACGATCAAGAAAGATTGCCTGCTCTACGATAATCATCAGTATTCGGTATCGTTTGTTTTTAAACCTCACATCCCGTTTCCAGGTAAAAATGCAATTCAACAACGAGGAGCGCTGGACGAAGGCGATGAAGTGCATGCTGTCGAACCTGAAGGCTGCCCTGGTGCACGTCAACCTGTGCCATATCAATGAATAGCGAATGGACCCATTGGCTCGGATCATTTTCACCTCAAAATTGCGTGTATCTTGTTCTTCCCGGTGCCTTCACCATTCCATTGTCTTCCCCACGATTGCCTTGCTCTGTACACATTTTGCACAAACACCGTGATAAATATTCCAAAAGTAATTTTCGAAAGGAACGCGGACAATTGGGATTTCCCTATAAACATCCTCAGAACAAAAAAATAATTACAAGAAAAGTTGCCGAGGTGGCGCGTCAAATTCATCCGCGCGCTTATGTCGAATTTCCAGGGCACCGCGCCAAAATGGTGGCCGTCAAAGATGGGCTGTCTGCGCGCGAGCGCATGGTCCTTACCGTCAACGAGGTAAAAAGTTAATTTGAGGAGAAAAACCGCCTTAGATTATTCAAAACCTGATCCAGGCGCACAAGACGGGCAAGGACATCGATTTGAATAGGCTGAAGTGCCTGGTAAGCATTCCCAATTTTCAAGGTGAATTCTGTTGTCTAGATCTCGCAAAAGCACGGCCTCAGCTCGCAACCCAAGCTCGTCGACATCATCGCCGGCGTGCCACAAGATTATAAGGTTGTCTTTTTTTCTTGTTAGAATTTTTTCCTAGGAAGCCCTGCTGCCCAAGCTGAAAGCCAAGCCCGTTCGCACGGCTTCCGGCATCGCCGTCGTGGCCGTGATGAGCAAGCCGCACCGGTGTCCGCATATCAATTTTACAGGTATTTGTTCCAATTGCGAAATGAGCTGAATTTTTAGGAAACATTTGCGTGTACTGCCCGGGCGGCCCGGACTCGGATTTCGAGTACAGCACACAGAGCTACACCGGATATGAGCCGACGAGTATGCGAGCCATCAGGGCAAGGTGGACAATTCTTTTCGCTTGCATCTTCTCGCTTTAGATACAATCCCTACCTCCAGACGAGGGGCAGAATAACGCAGTTGGCCGCCCTGGGGCACTCGATAGATAAGGTAACGTCTAATTTGTATAAATGTTTTTGGTTTTAGGTTGAATTTATCGTGATGGGTGGCACGTTTATGTCGTTGCCGGATGATTATCGGTATTGATTATTTTTGCTATCTTACAACGAGCTTTAGGGACTATTTCATCCGAAATCTGCACGACGCGCTGAGCGGACACACGAGCAGCAGTGTAGCCGAGGTGAATTTTGGTGACGTATTGTTTAATTTTTTGTATTCTTTAGGCTGTTGCCTACAGCGAGCGCAGCAAGATCAAATGTATTGGGATCACCATCGAGACACGGCCCGACTACTGCTTGCCCAGGTTTCCCAAGCCCCTCCTGTTTTTACCAGAGATTTAGACATTTAAACGACATGCTAAACTACGGATGTACGCGGCTCGAGATCGGCGTGCAGTCGACGTACGAGGACGTGGCCCGGGACACGAACCGCGGGCATACAGTGGGGGCGCCCGGCGCATCTTGATTTTTTTGTTCAGGTGAAATCGGTGTGCGAGACGTTCCACATGGCCAAAGACACCGGATATAAAGTGGTAAGCGGCCTCGCGTCGACTTCTATTTTGATCAATGTTTAGGTGATCCACATGATGCCCGATTTGCCGAACGTCGGCCTCGAGCGCGACATCGAGCAGTTCGTGGAACTGTTCGAGAACCCGGCATTCCGCCCCGACGGCCTCAAGCTCTACCCGACACTCGTCATCCGCGGCACCGGCTTGTACGAGTTGTGGCGAAGTCAGCGTTATAAGGTCGAGCCTTTTCCGGCCTCTAACTTCAGTTTAGAGCTACCCGCCGTCCGTGCTGGTCGAGCTGGTCGCCCGTATTTTGGCATTGGTTCCGCCCTGGACGCGCGTCTACCGAGTGCAAAGGTTGGGTTGACTCCAGGCGCGTAGAAGGGGGCTGCCCCCGAAATCGGGCGGGCCCGAAAAAAACATAAGGGTCCCCCCTTATGATTTTTTTCATCTTGAAAATTTTTTCGCCTGCGGCGCTGTTTTTATTACTTTTTATTAATTTTTTTGCCTGCGGCGCTGCTATTTTAGCAAAATTTTTCGCCTGCGGCGCTTAGATTTCGAAACATTTTTCTTGCTGCCCCTCCGAAATGTCGCTGCCCCCGAAACTTGGGGCCAGCTACGCCCTGGTTGACTCTTGTATTCTTGTTGCCCAATCTTGACGGCCGCATTTGGAAACGTATCGTTCATTTTTTTCAGAGACATTCCGATGCCGTTGGTCTCTTCCGGCGTTGAACACGGAAATCTTCGGGAGCACGCCCTCGCCCGTATGAAGCAGATGGGGACGACGTGCCGCGACGTACGCACGCGCGAAGTCGGCATCCAGGAAATCCACAACAAGATCCGCCCCTACAACGTCGAGCTGATCCGACGGGACTACGTGGCGAACGGGGGATGGGAGACGTTCCTCTCCTACGAGGACCCCGACCAGGATATTCTCATCGGGCTGCTCCGCCTCAGGAAAGTCACCGACAAGGTGCATCGCGAGGAGTTGATGGTAAGCTTTGGCTAGAAATGGGCGCGCGGTCATTTTTCAAAGGCCCATTTCTCAAATGGCTTGAAAAAATCAAAACAAACGGTTCGAACTCCAAAAATGATTTTTTAACGCCATCTTTGCAAATTGCAACGCGGTTCCATATGGCGTTTTCCGCGCTAAATTAATTAAAAAAGTGTTTTCTTTCGTTGGGAAAGATGAGTTTCGAAATTCCAATTTGTACAAAACTGCGTTTCAAAAACATTTGAACTTTTGAAACCTGAATTTCTCATTTTCAGGGCAACGTCTCGGTGGTGCGCGAACTGCACGTGTATGGCAGCGTCGTGTCGGTGTCCGATCGGGATCCGCGGAAGTTTCAACATCAGGTGAGAGCTTCGCCCAGTTTCAAAAACGCCCTGCCACTTTAGGGATTCGGTCAACTACTGATGGAGGAGGCCGAGCGAATCGCGAGCGAGGAGCACGGCTCGAACAAGGTGGTCGTCATCTCCGGTGTGGGCACACGCGGTTATTACAGGTTGCTTCATGGTTTTCTGTAAAGCTATACAAGTTTTAGCAAGCTCGGCTACACCCTCGACGGGCCCTACATGAGCAAGTGGCTTAGCAGAGAAGAAGCATAACCTTTGCCAACGTTTGATTTTTGTTTGTTTTGTTGTTAATTGCCCCGCTCCGTTCTGTGTTTCTGTGATGATCGTATGTTGTCAGTTGCCAGATCGATAAAGTCTAATTACAACCTGGGCGTCTAAGACATTTATCATCGACTAGGTCTCGAAGTGGTGCTGTTGCGGCATCTGGGCCAACGCGCATGCGTCAGGTTGACGACGTGTCAGCGTATGCGATTCGCAGATGAATTCTGCGGTCAACGCGTCGGTGCGCACCTGGAAATGACGTCCGTTTTATTCGCAACACGTGTTAATTGGAGGCGCAACCGATTCGGTGGGTTTGCAACCATGCTCTTCCTACCTACCGCTTCCTCGGCTTCTTCCCCGGTCCCGTAGTTTTGGGCTATGAGCAGCCAGGTCCGTGACACCGGCTTCTAAAATAACATATTCTGGAACACAGACCAAAACAGGTTTTTGCTATCATAACCAAGGTTTGAAAACGGTTTCGCCGCCCCGTCGAGGATTCATACAGTCTCCCTCCACATTGGATCATTGACCCGAATCTTGGGTTATCAGATACCCCCACTTTCGGCGTATGATATCTTTTTAATAAACGTTAACCGGTTAACTAAATTTTAATATCGAAAACAAGACACAAGACCATTACCCGATAGGTCGGCAATCATACCAAGCCGATTTCAGGACTAATGGCATATCTCCGATACCTTAAAAGCCTTCCCCCCCGACAGGATACGTGCGGAACAGGCGAATAGAAGTTGCATGCAATGGCACGCAGTTATTTTTATATCTAGTAGGAATTTTTGGATACAGTTTTATGTAACCTTCCTTTACTAGATTACAGAGATTACATGTCACCTGATAGTGCAAGCAACTTAACGAATGTAAAGCTGCAAAATCTACAAACGTCTATATTGTGCTTAAGTTCAGTTGATGACTTTGAAAACTAGAGGGCTACTTGGCAGACCGCACCCGGATACTGTAGTGACGGCGGTCGAGATCGGATCCCAGGATGAAAACTGTTGGCAGATGATCCATCGAGGGGTATTCCAGTGCCTAGCAAAGATCGTTTAAAGAATACAGATAATAGAATCCCCCAGGCTCAAACCAGTACCTCCCAAAGCTCCAGGGAAACCTCGTGGATCATCAGCGTGAAAAACATCCAATTTCCTGGGATCCGCCTCATCAGCATCGGCTGCACAGCGGCGAACAGGTCACGCTACAATCGGTTTGGAATTTTGGTAGCAAACCAACCGGTGTTCGGCAGTAATCGCAAAGCGGCAACGCTTCAAAGTACGTGAAGGCGTAGAGGCGCCGAGCGCGGTGGCATGCCGCCTGCAATTCGCAAGCATACGAAAAAGGAGCGTATTCTCACTTGCCAAACTCGCGAAAATCACCTACAATGCTATCTATTAGCTGGGCGACAGCCTCGCAAGTGTACTGCCACTCCCTGCGCCACAAGTGCGGCCAGAGCATCACCTCGACGAATGGCCGGTCATCTATCTAAAACTCCTGCTCGGTGATCTAAGCGCTAGGATGTTAACAGAGAACCAGTAAACTACAATCGATTTTACCAGCGCGTTGATGTTGTTGAAGTTGGGTTGACATAGGCAAACCAGGCCGAACGTATCGTTCCCTCGCGGCGCCCCGCAGGCGCAAGCCACTGCACAAATGAACACTCGTAACTAAACGTTCGTTTCATTAACGAGGATGACCTTGCTTGGCCCGCGCAAAGAATCTTTTTTCTAAGCTTCGCCTAACCGCTCACAAAGCTTCAGCCAGCACCTACAATTTGCGCCTTTTGATGAAAAGCCTGTGCCATACGCCGGGCGTCCGCACGCGCACGGTAGTTGAGAAAAACGTCGATGGTCGTCTTCTTCCTTACCAGCCAGGTTGGCGCCTTGAAAACCGCGGCGGCTGGGCCCCTAGAAAACGTCACAATAAAGGGAAACCTGTTGCGCACCGCACCGTTGACAAAATTCACACAACATCAAATTTATAGTTGCTAAAGCTAGCAAGAACCTGGTTTTCACTTACTTATAAGGATCGGCCCAAATCAGGTGAACGTCCGGCTTCAAGAGCGCAATGATTCCCTTTGGCAGCCCGTGGCGGGGCCGGCCGAGCCATCGTAGCGCCAGCTAAAATTTTAGTAGCGAGGCCCAAGCAATGGAAAATAAGGCCGAAACGGTCAGACTTCTTGGTAAAATTGGCAAAATAGGCCCCATCGATGACATAGGTGAAGCAATCCCTTTTTGCAACGAACCTGACCACCGATGAATTCGCACCGAAATTCGGACCACCGGGTGTTCATCACAATCGACAGCGGCGAACGACGGTGATAGGCCTACGCAAAAAAAATCAGCTCAAGCTATTTGAAGGCAGCCGAGTCTCACGTCTGTGTTGCTGCTCAACGGCCGGCTCAACGGTTTACCTTGTTGACATATCGCAGTTTGACCTTGTCGTCTATGCCGAGATGCGTGATGACTGCTTCTTGCTGTTGCTTTGATAGATCGCTAAAGCGGAAGCGGGGTGAAACGGGATCGTGAACGCGCTTAAAATGCCATCGGCCAGCCACCCGACCAGTCCCCATTATGGAGTGGCACAGCTTTTTTCGTGCCTGTTTTCTTGTCGGCATCTGAAAGAGTCTGGCCAAATTGGTAGGGTGGCACAATTTGAGCAATTTTCTAAAATTAAAAAGAGCTAAACGGATAAAAACGATAGGATATCACAGGCTAAGTGAAGAAGGTAGTCATCCGCCATAAATGCGAGAGATTTGAAAAGGCGCCTAGGGGGCCGGTAGGTCACGACAGATGCCAGATTGGAAATAAGGGGTACGAAACGCTAATTAACGCTAAAAGGCCGAAGCGCGTGCCGCGATCAAACAGTCCCTACAAATTTTCCGAACCAGAATGATTTGACCGTGTCATACCATACGCGCTTGTGCAAGGACCAACGGAACAAGTCGCCGCCTCTGCGTGACCACTCCAGATTCTGGCTTGCGACAATGTTTGATGCCTTTATTATCACAGTCGATCTAGGATAGGGTATAAAAATGTTAAATGAGTGATATTGTGGGTGTAGATGATCGAAACTATAATGCCGTTACGACGAGCAAAAGGGAGCGGAAAAATGGTTAGCGACAACACGGGAATAGAGGCAGAAAATAGCTAATTGAGTATCAGGGCACCGAAGAACAACCGTAACAGACTATCTACGGATGCATTTGCATGATTTGGGCGCTGTGGTGTGGTCGAAGGAACAAAGAGAAAAGGGCCATCTTAAAAGGGCGGCGAAGCGCTAGTTTTCGGCGTTAGTACAGTACGAGTATCCCGCGTCCGCTTACAGACCCCCTTTTTAAGATGGACCTAGTGCCCGGTGAGGGCTGAAAGACACCGTCAAAAACAATTCGATAATCCTAACATTCCGGGGCCGAGACGGCTACAAAGTATAAAAATGGACGATTCACACAAAAAGGCGAAATATTATGAGTGATGGGTGGGTGGCGTTTAGAAGACCATTTCCTTGTACTCGTTGGGTGCGGGTGCGGAGGGGCGAGCCTGAAAAACGGGAAAATTATCAATAAGTACTTTGAAGTTTAAAATTTTTGATTTCTATTCCATAAAAGAAACGTTGGAATAGAAAAAAAGCCATCAAGAGCCCTTCAAGTTTTGCGCGCGCCTTTTCAAAATTACATGGCATTCAAATGTCGAAATATCGACATTTTTTCGCAAAGTAAAAAGCACAAAAACCCACCGCCGGCTGCTGCTGGTTGGCGGGCCGTCGGTTCTGATGGGCGCCGCGCCCCATCGTAAACTCGAACATCGATTCGTGCTAAAAGAACAGGGCCTTGCTGTAAACGAAAAGAGATGCTTACGTTGAGGCCACGAATCAGGTCACTGACGTCCTCGGCAGGGTAGGGCGTCCTGTAGAAGAAGTCGGCATCGAGACTGTGCTGAAAAAAAAGAAAATAAAATGGAAATACGGAAAATTTTCGCAGAGCCCTGTGATATCGCCAGGACAGCATTCTCTAGTGGTTGCGACACAGCAAAATCCGCAAAATTGCGCCCCGAGTCGTTCAATGCTGTCAGGACCCATCCGCAAAGCTCACCTCGGCCGACGGGCGTTGCGCGGGGTTGAGCGACAGGAGACGCTCGAGCAAATTCATCGCCTCGGTATCCTGAGGGGAAATGTATTCCCCGGGAAAGGTCTTTCTCCACCTTGATTATCACTGACAACCGCTCCTGCACGCGCCGCCGGCAGTCCTGGTCGAGCACGAGCTGCTTGTAGAGCGGCAGTTTTTCGCATTCCTGAAAAAAATATAAATCAGAATGAGCAGCGCATCAAAAAACACAAAAACCTGTGAAAAACTCACCGGCCAGACTTCTGGGGTGATGGCGCCGCAGAGCTTGGTGATGAAGCTGAGCTGCCGCTGCTCGGTATCCCCTTGCATGATCGGGCTGCGGGTCCACAGCTCAGCCATGATGCAGCCGGCACCCCACATGTCGATCGAGGTGTTGTAGTACCTAAAAAAGAAGCAATCCTAATCAAAATAAAAAAAAATAAAAAATCCCAATCAAATCCACATCTCATAAACACACACCGGAGTTGGCCCGGTTACAGAAGGGACCCAATTCGCGCTCCATGATTCACTTTCAGATACCAAAGTTAAAAAATAATGCAAATCGGGTACCTTTTCGCCAAAAAAAAGGTGAAAAATTCATAGAAAACTTCCGATTTTCAAAAAACGCGCGTATAACTGTCTAGAATTAAAGATGACCAGAACACTATGCAAAAGTGCATGTTTTATTCCCAGGGATTGAAAAATTACCTTTCACCCAACAGCAGCTCGGGCGGCCTGTACCACAGGGTGACGACGCGGTTGGTGTAGGCGTGCTTCTGTGTCGCATCAACCGTGTAGGGACGCGCGAGGCCGAAGTCGGCCAACTTCAGAATGCCATCGTGGGTGATCAGCACGTTGGCTGCTTTCATGTCGCGGTGAAGAATCTTGCAGCGATGGATTTGGAAAAGGCCGAGGAGCAGATGCTGAAAAATAAGAAATATTTTGGAAAATATTTAAAAATAAAAATATAAAGCTAGCATGTAAAAATCTATTTTGCCGCGTAGTGGACGAAATCGAAATATTCACCTTCATTAGGGTTTTCTGATGGACGAGCTTCAGCTGCACCTTGTCGTTGCTGAGCAAGCCGGCCAGGTCGTGGTTGCAGAAGGTGAACACCAGGTAGAACGTGATCCGCTCCTTGGCTGTCGAAGCTGCAAGGGAAGCAATTGGTCAAACTCATTCACCAAATGTACAAAAAAAAAGAGGTTCACCAAATCAAAGCTTACATTTCGCCGAACAAATCTCAATCAGCTCGGTGATGTGTTTGTGCTTCAACTGCTGTAACATCTTCACTTCTCGCAGAGCAGTGATAGGAAACTGCAAAAAAAGGTTAGTCGAACCGCCGCCAACTTACGCCTTCTTTTTCATTTTCCATCAGAATCTTCTTCAACGCGACCATGCGTCCAGTCTTCTTACACCGGGCTTTGAACACCTCGCTGAAACCGATAATATGTACCCGAATGTTAAGGCGGGTAGGTAAAAGAGGAAAACGATGAATGCGAGATAAAAACGCACCCAAACGTTCCTTGGCCAATTTTCTGCACACGCTCGTAGTTGTTCACATCGTTGATGTAGGGGTAGTTGAACTCGCTCATGTAGCCGTACATCCTTGAGTCGACGCGAATCTTGGCCATCTCCTCCTCATCTTTTGCTGACACTAAACAAATGGACATGGACGTTATATCAAAAGCTGGAGAAAAGCGCATAAAAATACCAACTTTTAGCTGGCGGCTCCCCTTCGCCCGTCCTGGGCCGCGGCACCGGCGTCGATGACTGCTGCTGCTGCTGAGGAGGGGCTTGGGCTTGACCTCGGTGTGCTGGTTGGGATGACGTTTGACCGCCTAAGATCATGTATGAGCCGTATTTTAAGCACTACCTGAGAAGCCGGCAGAATGACGTTGATCAGCATACGGGCGGCTCCCTGTATTCTGCATAATACCCCTGAAAATACGGATTTTATTACGTTATCACAGTGAGGCGAGAGCACAGTCGAAAGAGTATATAGTAGGTTAAACGCACAGTTTCAAAGAAAATTAAACTAAAAAAATTAAAATATTAGGAGACGGCACAGATGGGGGTTTGCACTGTCGATAACATGACGCGCAAGAGCCAGACGGTTATCGACCAATCATTTAGCACACCAAGGAAACTCTTTTGCCGCAAGTTCAAACAATCGGGAAGAAGACATCTGCCAACTGGGCCGCGAAAAAGAAAGGGCTGCGAAAATCTGGGATGCGATCCGCCAATTGGTTAGCACCACAATTTTAATAAACAAGCCATTAATCGAATAAATATAATGTTGCATGGGATGACGGCCTCCTCCTTCATCGATACAAGAGCACGTAACCGGCCGTCAGCAAGCAGGACACCGACACGGCATAGTGCAACCGAGTGCCGACGACGGCCGCCTTGTAGAAGACGCCAAGCGGGGCATTCTTGTCCGCGATTAACGTCGAGATCCGTGGCACCCGCTTCAAATAGGCGCATGTGCACACCAGCAACAGCACGACCGTGATGAGCCCGTCAAAGGAGTATGCGTTCATCGCGCTCAACTAAATGTTATATTTAACTCCAACAATGAGAACAACAATCAATAGATGAGAACATTAGCACAGACAACGATGAGGAATGGGACAACGCGTATTTGGGGGACAAAATGAGAAAACGGAGGGGCAACGTTCGGCGCCTAGCGATACCATAAATTTGCTGTAGTGCCCGGCTGGCACATTGACTAGAGCTCGCAAAATTAAAGTTAAATAAATGATGCTAAGCACTAGGCTAGACCTAGAGTGAAATCGTCGTGCGAGAAAAAAAACAAAGTTTTACCGGGATAATGTGTACTAATAGCTGTTGTGGAGAATCTTTTTTTGCCAATGCACCAGCCGGAAGCCCTGAGGATCGTCGAGTGGTTAGAATGAGGAAGGACGACGGGTGAAAGGATAACGGGCAACTCTGAAAGATCACAATGGAATGAATGGGCGGTTGTGGGGGTGGGGTAAAAACAGTGACGAGAAAGAGCTCATTTTTCAATTTCTTCATTGTACCCTTGGGGCATGGGGTTGAGTATCCAGTAGAAGAGAAAATGCGGGGCCCGTGTTTCAGTGGAGACTTCCGTTTTGCGGGTGTTTGACCTCGAAGTATGGATGTTTCAGAGCATCATCCAGCCGTATCCGTGTCGTCGGGTCATACTTGAGCATCAACTCTATTAGCTCGAATAGGTGAGCGTCATCGGGTGTGTGGCCGCGCATGTGGTACCGGAGCCGATGGCACTTGTCGCGGACGTAGCGCGAGTCCGGCGAATTAGCGTCCCAATCGAGCCGACCGTCCTTGTAGTGCTTCGTCTTCGACTTGAGCGCCATATGCTCAGGCATTGGAGCGTCCAGGGTACGCTCCATAATTGCCAAGTGTTCGCGTGAGTCATGCGTCTGAAAATTATTGAGTTATTAAAAAACACCCCGAGCTACCGTTGTTCCGCTAATATAATAATAATTTTTTTTGAAAATGACGGTTAAGGCTCAAAAATGAGAAAAATTCTTCTGCTTAAGTTTTCAACGCGCACCTGCATAATTGGGCGCTGTTTTATTGCTACAAAATTGCTGTAATTGGTCAAAACCATCAAAAATCTACTAGTCTCTCTAACACTCGGCGTGATTCAAAAGCAAGAACTACGAGGTTATATTAGAGAAAATGCGATAGTTCAAAGACAATACATACAAAAAATATTTTACCTGGAATATCGTAGCCCCGGTGTACATCTCAAACAGGATGCAACCGATGCTCCAGACGTCGCAAGGATATGACCAGCCCAGCTCGAGCACCACTTCCGGCGCTCGGTAATGTCGAGTGCTGACGACGAGCGTGTGATATTGGTCCTCGTACGTCGCGCCGCCCAAGTCGATCAGAATGACGTCGGGGTTGTCGAGCACTCTGCGCCGCTTCCCGTTCTCGTCCCGCTCATTTCGGAACTTTGACGAGCACAGCACAAGGTTCTCCGGCTTCAAATCCGTGTGCGTCAACCGGTTTCGATGGAGGAACGCGACGGCTTCCGTCAGCTGTCGTCCCATATGTCGGACGTGTTCCATCGGAAACGGCAGGTAATCGTTCGACTTCAAAGTCGAAAACGGACAGGCCAAGCAGCGGGAAGAGCAGGCAGGCGTGTCCGTGGTAGTCGAACGAGGACGTGAGCCGAATCACCTAAAATGGGAGGTGATAGTGGGGGGAGATTCTACTCAATTCTCGCAGGCAGCTAGAAAAACTTACCATTGATTTCGCTTCCGGATCGAGCCGGAGCACGTCCTTCAAAATCTTGATCTCACATTCGGCCGCCTCGCGATATTTGGATATGTTGCGCACGATCTTCAGCGCGTACTTCTTGTCGCCCTTGCTCTCCACCTCGACCACTTTGCCAAAGGTGCCCTCACCGAGCTTGCGGACGATCTTGTAGCTGCCAGACTGCCCGTCGCTCGGCTCGATGTAGTCACCGGCTTGCCAAACAAGGTGGCCGTCTCGATCGTCCTTCACCGGCGGTCGTTTGGAAGGATGGCGGGCATCTCGGTCTGGGCTGGGTGATCGGCGGTGATGCTTGTGGTCTTTATGCCGCTCGTCCGCGTCATGTCTAAACAGCAAAATTCTTTCAAATTAAGACAAAATCGCCGGATTTGCATTTCAACCGTCCGATAACCACCAAAACGCCACGCAAAAGAATTTGACCGGACCTTTTTCGCTTCTTGTCTTCGCTGCGCCGACGTGCCCTCCTTTCGCGTTCGCGTCCGCTCTCTTCACGCCGCCTTTTCCGCTGCTTGTCGTCCGAGTCCGATTGGTGTTTCCGTCTGGGCATCTGAAAGCGAAAGCGTCATTAAAGGCGGAGAAGATTCAATGGCAAATAAATAAGGGGAGAAAAGGGCGGCAACTTGCCGTCAGGCATCAAAACTGAACTGAAGGTAGCCAAAAATGCCTAAAAAAAAGGCCAAGAAGCAGCGATATAATACAGAAAGAGAAATGAGTGATAGGAAAAGCGAAACCACCCATTATGAGGGGTTGTGAATGCCTCCGGCAGGACATAAAGCCCCAGGTGCTCGTGGCAACGGCGGATTAGACACGAAAATCATCCCGAAATGTAGCAGCGGGACCCTAGCAGAAGAAATCGGAGGAATAATTATTTTTCGCAATGGGATTGGCTAAAGAGAAAGCTCGAGCGCTTTTTCGACGATGACGCCATAGTTACGAATCGGCTGATCGGAAACGCGCAAAAGAATTGATGGCAATGTAAGGTACGAACCTCTGCAAAGAATCGCTTGTAATGAGGTAAAATCCAAACAGCTTGTCTCATATTGCGCAAGAATAGCGTTAGATACAAAACAAGTAAACGCGCTCTAGCTAGCCCAGAATCCCCGCCACAAACTCGCCGACTGTGATCGACGGTTTACCGCCTCGATTTTTCCACTGATTTTGGGAGGTGTCACGCGATGAACTCGAACTTTTTGCCTAAAACCATCCCGGTATATTGTTTTTCGAGCTCAGCCGGCAAATTACCCTCGGATCGGTGAAAAACGGTGAAAAAAACGGGGGGAACACAAAAGAGGTTCGGTAAACCGCAATAGCGCCCAAGATCTAAAACAGTCCAACGACTCCTAGTATTACTTTTTAGCGGCTTAAACAGTCTATAAAATGCGTAAGCTACCTGCAGAAAGAAAAAGAGCACGGCGGGGACAAGAGAGCGGCGAGTACAAGCGCGAGCAGACACACACACACATTGCTCAACACGGCATTTGGCTGGTGTCTGCGGGGTGTCTCCCGAGACGAATAGCCTGCCCAGCCCCTCTTCGATGCGATGGTCCGCGTAGCCACTGGGCCCGTTACGCCTGAGGGAGACCGGATAGGGTTGAAGCCGGCCGGTTCAACCCCGTCTCTTGACGATTGGAACCTGGAATCCGGAACCTTGGATACGCTTCTACCAACCCGTCTGAAAAATTCTAGCAATCAGTAAAGCTTCAGATTACTTTTTTTCTTTTCAGCTCTTCTCAACCTGTCCAAATGTTTTGAATTACTGATCCTTAGAGAATTACGCCTGCAGAGGAGTCCTAAGGCTCGATTCGCGACATAGCCATCCGCGCTGAGTCAGAGTCGATCAACGGATTTCGGAGCATACTAGAGATCTAGGAAGATTTTTAACGCTACAAGCTACTGGCATATCCGGGCCCATAAATCACTCGTGGAGACTTGGCCGATCGCCCGTCGACCGGAAATAGAATGCGACCTTTCCGTTCCGTTCCGCACCGATCCACCAACTTTTGTTAATTGTATCGTTTCGTACTAATAAATAACTTAAATAAATAAATTAATTCGTTATTTCAAATTTTGTTCAACTAAAAGAATCGTGGTTCGCTTTCCTCGCCACAACGAAAAAACCTAAACTCTCGTACTTTTTCCAGATACTTGGCGGCGGTGATGTCTAATGAGCAATAGCCTGCAGCATACAGGACTCATGTTTCTTCGCAGTGCCATCGAGAAGATCCTCGGCGACAAGGACATCAAGAAGAAGGACAATTTGCAGCTGAAAAAGGCGTGCGAGACGGCTCTCGGTACGTTTTTGCCTTTCCAAACGGCGAGTACACCTTTTCCCTGACGAAACAGGGCTTTTCTTTCTGATATTGTCTATTTGCTCTTTTCAGAGGAGCTCAACAATGAATCCAAGACGGATCGGGTGCCGAACAGCGCGGATGTTCTTCCCGATCGAGAAGTGAGAATTTTTTGCTTGTACATCGAGCATTGCCCTGTTTTAGATTTTCGAAGCCGACCGCTACTTCTTGCCATTCGAATTGGCGTGCCGTTCGAAGAGCCCGCGGATCGTCACAAATGCTCTAGACTGCTTACAGGTGTGTTTTTAATAAGCCATTTAAAATTTTGTCTTTAGAAGTTGATCGCCTACGGCCATCTGACAGGGCGGCGTGTCGATTCGGCGAACCCCGAGCGGTTGCTCATCGACCGGATAATCGAGGCGATCTGCGACTCGTTCAACGGTCCTGGAACCGACGAAACCGTTCTCCTTCAAATTATCAAGGTAGGTGATTTTTGGAGACCCGATGATATTTTCAAATCAGGCGATCCTTGCTGCCGTCCTCTCGCAACAATGCGAAGTGCACGAGGCTTCTCTGCTGCTCGCCGTCCGCACCTGTTTCACCATCTATCTCGCCACACGAAGCCCTATCAACGGCGCGACGGCCAAGGGAACCCTGACACAGGTTTGGGTTTATTTGCTGTAATTTGATTTGTTACCGACACCCAAAACCCGCTTCGCGGGCCTTGGGGTTGGAATGTGGCCTTTGCATGAGAAATTACTTTCTGATAGCTGGGGTCCTTCGGGCTCATCCTCTCTCCCGACCGCAATCGCGAGTGCAACTGGCATGAATGAGGAAATTTCTATTTTTTTCACATCAATTATTCAAATTAACCCTCGGGGACGCCAAAAATGATTAAAACCGGCTTTAACTTTGTAAACTTGTCTTTTATCGGAATTCTGAGAACCCCATCAGAAACATAAAGGTCGATTCCCCGTGTCACGGAGAATTAGGGCTTTTGATACCCAGGAAGGCCCTCACATCGGGTCTCGAAACTGACATCCACACGCACACAAAAATACGCGCCAAAATTATATAAAGTAGGACCAACGATAATAAAAATTTTTAGATAATCAACACCGTCTTTGGCCAAATGGAGAAGCACGGCGCCGAAAAGGACGACAAATCGGTGGTCCGCGAGGTCGTTGACGGGCTTGTCGGCCAGGTGGTGGCTGAGCAGGATGCTGACGATGCTGCCGTTGACTCGAAGTCCCGTGCTGGTGCCTCCACATGTGGCGAGAGCGAAAGTGGCACGGCCCAAAGCCTGATCCCGTCCGAGGACAGCTTCCCGAACGTCTATCAAAAAGACGCCTACCTCGTCTTCCGTGCCATGTGCTTCCTAGCCCAAAAGGACGAGGGCGATGTCGGCGACAAGGGCAACACCTTCCTGCGATCGAAAGTTCTGGCGCTGGAGCTGCTGCTGCTGGTGCTCCAAAACTCCTCCGAGGCCATCCGCCAATGCCCACCCTTTCTGCTGCTGATCAAGAAAACTCTGTGCTTGGCGCTCACCAAGAACGCCGTAAGCCCAGTCGTCCAGGTGTTCGAAAAGTCGCTGGCGATCTTCGTGCAACTGGTCGACAAATTCAAGGGTCACCTAAAAATGCAGATTGAGGTGAGCGATTTTCGCTGCTGCATTCATCGTGGTTTAGGTGTTTTTCAAAGAGATCATCATCACAATGCTCGAATCGACGACATGCAGCTTTGAGCAGAAATGGATAGTGCTGAACACGATAGGTAATGCCGATCACCTTATCTTACGCCCTTTTGTAGACAAAATCATGGAAAATCCGCAATCAATCGTGGATATGTACGTGAATTACGACTGCGACATGACAGCGGCCAATGTTTTCGAGAATTTGGTGAATGTTGTGAGCAGAACGAGCCGGACAACAGTATCGGAGCGTGAGTTTTGTTTTAGCCGGCTAAAAAGACTCAGAATGCTGGGTAAACAGGCGCTTACGTTCGCGCGAAGACTTTTTGCTGGCATGGACAACCAAAAAATAATGAATCAGGTTCCACCCAAATTTGCAAATTTGCGAGCCATTCGGGGCTCAAAATGTCGATCTCGATGAAAGCAAGCTTTTTACTTAACTTCGATTTTACGCCTTTAAAGGGTCAACGGGGCTGATCATCGCAATACTTTTAGAATTTGCTAATGTAAAACTCACGAATACGGCTTTTAAGGTAACAACGATATTTTGATTTTGTTATGGTCTCCGTCCGTGTGAAGCATTTCGATCTCGCAGCGAACCCTGAAGACAGTAGCCGGTGGGCGGAAAAGGGGGCCAGTGTATCAGCGGATGCGGTTTTTTGCTTCTTTTTAGGGCAGCCTGAAATCCAGCCGCTGTCAACGCTGTCATATCCCCCACATGGAGCGCGATTATTGAAATCTTTCTGGCTGATTTTCCCAAGATTAAAAACTGAAAAAATCTTCCAGATTCTCACCCGGACCAGCGGAAGCGCGAACAGGCCTTCCGGCTACTCGGCCTCAAGTGTCTTGTGATGCTGCTGCGCTGCCAAGTCGAATGGTTCGAGGGAATCACTCCGGACCTCATGGAAAAACTCGAGAAAGGTACAAAACAAACTTGCAAAAATCGCGGCTCTATCTGCCTTACGGGGCGAAATACTGCGGAAAAAGAAATGGTTTCACTTCCTGATCAATCCGGAAATTGGGCAAAAAAAAAGTGCGTCGAACGTATGGAGTCCAGCGAACCTCCTATAAAGCCAACCCCTGTGAAATACCGTCGAACAAAGCGGCCTTGGACACTTCCGTCTCAGTTTCGCGACTCTCCGCCAAAAAGCAAAAATCTGGGCCGAACCGGGATTCGAACCCGGGACCTCTCGCACCCGAAGCGAGAATCATACCCCTAGACCATCCGGCCACTGGGAGGGGGCTCGCGAGAGGGGCAGATAGGGCGGCCCCGCCCCGTCCTCAGGCCACCCAATCGCGAAACCCCCCAGCAAGAGGGATAGGGCTGCCGCTTCAGGTCCGTACAATGATGTGATCTGTATGATTTTTTTTGCGCGAACGAGTTTAAGGCGTTCAGAGTTTTTTAATACTTGGATTCTTTAGGATTTAGGATTCGCGGGAAGATTAACTTTTTTTTGCTGGCGTTTTCGGTTGGCCTGGACATCGAATATAATGTTTCGATATGTTTATAGTACGTCTTAACCATAGTTAAGGTAGAAAAACTTTCAAAAAAGTTGGCAAAATGTTTGAAAAATTGGTCATTTTAGGTCCAATTTTTTTGTCATAACATTGTTTTTAAATTAAATTTTGTAATATTTTTCATACTCGGGAATACTTAAACACAACCTAGAAACGATACTTATAAAAAATACTAGGCTTGCGCTGAAAAAAAGTTGGTGAAGTTCGATGAACTTGGGAAGAAAACGTCGTAGTACATACAAACAAATGGGTTGTTGTGTGTGTTTGTGTTTGAGACATTTTGCGCGCGACTTCCGTCAAATTGTTCGAGTGCTATCGGGTTGGGGAAGGAACTTTTTCAATTGTACGCAAATAACCTGCTGAATGGCTTGCCTAACCATGGTGCCTAGACGGGGCCAAAGACGCGAAGCGGTTTTTTAACCGGGTCTGAATTAAATACGTTAAATCCCCTGCTACTGTGTGGCTCTGAAACCGTAAGATTCAAATGAAATCCTGGTTTCAGTGAATGGCGAAAGCGAGACGACCAGCGACGAGCAGTCCTCGTGCCCGGCGTTGAACGCCTTCGAGCACACGAAGCAAAAGAAGGATCTGATCGAGCAGGGCATCCTGATGTTCGCCAGGAAGCCGAAGCTCGGCCTCCAGTTCCTGCAGGAGAAGGGCTTCCTCGGCACCGAGCCCATCGACATTGCCCTCTTCATGATACAAGAGGAGCGGCTGGACAAGACGGTCGTCGGCGACTATTTGGGCGATCCGGATGAGTGGGGTTTTGGACATTTTAAAGCTACTTTACTACCTAGGGATGCTATCACCAATTTTTACATAAATGCTTTTTGATAATTCATCAAGCGCTTTGTGATTTTCAGCTTCAACAAGAAGGTCATGTACGCCTACATCGATGACTTTGACTTTTCGGAGAAGTGGTTCGTCGACGCGCTGCGGATGTTCCTGGAAAAGGTAAAGCCCAAGTCCCTTGTTGTATAGCAACGTTTTTTTTCAGTTCCGGCTTCCCGGCGAAGCGCAGAAAATCGACCGACTAATGGAGAAGTTCGCCTCTCGGTACTGCGAGTGCAATCCAAGGTTTGAACATTGTATGTTTTACTTCTTTTGAAGCTTTCCCCACTTTGCCTCCGCCGACACGGCCTACGTCGTCGCCTATTCGATCATCATGCTCACCACGGATCTGCACAGCCACCAGGTTTTTTTTTGCTTTTTCCGCACGTTTATTTGGGGGCATCGCCGAGTTTCGAAATAAAAATTTCGATTTTTCAGAATCACGAATTTTCTGGCTCGCGAATAGCTTGTTCAGACTATGAAAATTCTAAATTCTGAACATTCGAGTTTATGATTTTGAAGATTCCGTCCAATTATTCGGATAGGCATTCTTGTAGCTTCAGCATTAAGAATTCGCCATTGTGACCTATCCGATCTACAATTTCGAAATTTGTTGATTTAATTCGAGGTTCTGGTTTCTAAAAACTTTGCTAGCCAATCGTTGTATTTGCGCATTCAGGTGAAAGCGGCCAACAAGATGTCGAAGGAGGCCTACGTCCGACAATGTCGCGGCATCAACAATGGAGGCGATTTGCCCGCTGAATTCCTGGAGGTTTGCCATATAAAAACTGCTTAATTTTTGCGTTCCTTTTCAGCGCATCTACGACGATATCCTGAACAGCGAGATCAAGATGAAGGCCGGGGCGGCGAAGCTTCTCAAGTCGCAGCAGAGTGAGCAGATGGTTTTCGAATCCTTTTCAAGGCGCCTTTAGATACGTTTGGCGGCGGGGCGAGCACGGACGCGCAGCGGAAAGCTCTGGCCGACGTGGAGATGGCAGCGATGAGTGAGTTTTTGAAGTGACTCGGCTTTTTGGCCTATGGCGATGATTTATTTATGTTGTTTGATCAGGGATACTGCCATTAACAATTTTTTTTGCAGAAGAGACGGCTCGGGCGCTGATGGAGAGCGTGTGGAACGCCGACGCCAACTTCACCCCGGCCAGCCACCAGCGTCACGTGCGCCCAATGTTCAAGGTGTGATTGACTTGGACGCGTTTCTAGGGGTCGTCTGAATTGTCGAATGGCACCTGCTCTAGTTTGCCCAGAAGTTGAAGCTGTTGCTGACTGCTTTTCCAGCTTTGCGGAAAAGCACCCTTTTAATTAATTTGGTTGACTTGGGGAAAGTCATGATTTGGATTTTTAAGGCCAAAAACGGATTAGCATGCATAATCACCCGCATACTCAAAAATAGAAAACGTCAACACACGCAGCGTTGGTCCGATTTGCCGAATTCTGACGACACTCCATATTATTTTCATTCTTTGCCTTCATTCTTTCCTTCATTGGGCTTTATACTAATCCGTTCCTTCCAGATCTGCTGGACGCCCTGCCTGGCCGCCTTCTCGATGGGTCTGCAAAGCTCAGAGGACCACGACGAGTGGATGCTCTGCCTCACCGGCTTCCGGTACCATTTTTCGCGTTTGCATATCAGTATCTTCAGGCTCGGCATCCGGGCCGCATGCCTACTGCGCATGAACACCGAGCGCGACTCGTACATCAAGGCCATCTCCCGCTTCACGCTGCTCACCAGCAACAAGCAGCTGATGGAGATGCGCGAGAAGAACATTGAGGCTATCAAGTTGCTGCTGCTAATCGGGGACGAGGATGGAGACTACCTAGAGGACAACTGGGTCGATGTGGTACGCGATTTTCCAAAACTAAGCGTGTTTTTTTTCAGTTACGCTGCCTTTCCCAGCTCGAGTTGGCTCAACTGATCGGCGGCGGGCTTCGGCAAAATGGTGGCGACATTGAGAGCAGCGCGCATTGTTGGTTTTTTTTTAATTTTTGCCAGATTTTTTCTATTCCTAGGATTCTAATAGCATTTTGTTTAATTGGGTTTAGACAAAATAGCTATATTTCAAGTCGAAAACTCGTGGATAACTTTGAGCAACATTTGAAAAAGCAGCGTTCACCCCCGCTTCACGGGGGGAATTTAGTCCCCTGGCGGGACGGCTAGGGTCCCATACACTTTCGAAACCGTCCTGGAGCTGGGATCTGCGAAAAAGTCGGGAACCCCGAACGCCCGTTCCGCGCCACACCAAATGACGCGGGTCCCGCAGCGAGGACGGACGGGCGGCGGGCGGACTTATTGAAAATGAAGATTTTAGGTCTTTCTAATTAATTTGTGTAGGATTTTGTAGGTCCCGGAACGTAAAAAACCGGTGAATTCCTATTACTTTTACATTTAGATGTCATCAAAAATACCGGCACTATTGACCAGCGAACGCTGGCCGCGCTCCAGGAAGCTCTGGGCGAGACGAGCTCACAAGCTGTCGTCGTGGCTGTCGATAGGTAAGTGGCGTTTTGCTGAACCATGAAATTATCTGCTTCAGGATATTCCACGGCTCCTCGAAACTGTCCCCGGACGCGATCGTCGCCTTCGTGCGAGCCCTCTGCGCCGTGTCGAAGGAAGAGCTCGGACTGTCCGGCAGCCCGCGCATGTACTTGTTGCGGATGCTCGTCGACGTCGCCTTTTACAACATGAATCGTATCCGGTTGCATTGGTGCGCTTTTTCTTTAGCTTCACGGTACTTTTGCATCATCGGGGTGGGGAGCAAATTTTTTTCAGGATACATTGTTTCGCGAGTTCTACCCACGATTTATAAACTTCAAAAGCCTTCCAAATTTTGTGAAAACAAGGTTGAAAATGCGTTTTTTTCAGGTTTTTGTGAACTTTTTCTGGAAAGTTTTTTCAGTTGACACATAGCTACCGTTTTCTAAAAACTTTTAAACCATTTGCGTTGCTTTTTTTATTATTTGCAATGTTGGGCATGGGTTTACGCTCGTAGGAAAACTTCCATACATTCCCCCGATAATGCGTTAGAACCAGCCTCACTCCTCTAAATCTCCTTTCAGGACTCGCATCTGGGCGGTGATGAGCGAGCACTTCAGCACGGCCGGCTGCAACCAAAACGAGGCGATCGCTTCGTTTGCCGTTGATGCGGTACCGCAAAATTCTTGCATATTTTTATCGGCTTCAGATCCGACAACTGGCCATCAAGTTCTTGGAGCGGGGCGAGCTGCCGAACTTCCGCTTCCAGCATGAGTTTTTCAAGCCGTTTGAGGTGAGTGCTAGCTTGTGGCTCCTATGTTCTTGTTTCCAGACGATCAGCCAGAAGACGCGAAGCGCGCAGACGAAGGACCTGGTCGTCTCCTGCTGTGCGCACATCGTCGAGGCGCACGCACCGCGTATCAAGTCTGGATGGAAACCGCTTTTTCAGGTAGATTTTGACATTTTTGTGGGACTATTTCGGCGATTTAGACGTGGAACCACGTGGCCGCCGACAATTACCCGGACATTGCCGAACGAGCATTCCTCGACGTCAAGAAGGTCATCGAAAATCATTTTGAGACAGGTATTCACGATTTTCAGACGGGTTTACTATTTTTAGACTTCCTCTCGGCCCTCGACGCCTTCCAGGAGATGGTCAAGTGCCTGTCGGACTTTGCGTGCAATTCCTGCCTCAACCAAGACATCAACATGGAGGCCATCCACCTCATCCGAATCCTTGCCAGCTACGTGTCGCGAAACGGCGACGCTATCGTCGACGCCCCTTACGAGGAAAAGTTTGCGATGGCGGGCCGAGATCGCATCTGGCTTCGCGGATATTTCCCGGCCCTCTTCGAGCTCAGCTGCATCATCAAGCGCTCGTCGCTGGATCTGCGGACGCGCAGCCTCACCGTCATGTTCGACATCATCCGCTCGCACGGCGCCGAGTTCCAGTGAGTTCACCTGGTTCCTATTTTGCGACTTTTTGTATTTTTCAGGGAACAATGGTGGACAGAGGTGCTGAAGATCATCTTCACGATATTCGACCCGACCAAGTTTGACGACTCAAATGCCGATGTGAGTTTTTGCCGCGGGCGCTAGTGAAGGGCAAGTAGCTATGTATTGAGAGGCAATACCCCTAATTTTCCTCTAGCTGACCACCTTTGACGATCGCCCCCAGAGCACGGTGGTGAGTTTGAAAGAAACCGGAAAATTGGTGTGCATGCAGAATTTCGTGGTGGTCGGCTAGAATCTCGCATTTTTTTTGATTTCTTCTGTCGGGATTTTTAAGGCTTGAATGACTGATACTGCACTGCTTTTCAAATTTTTTGTGCACTTTTCTCTTTTTCAGAAGCGCGAATGGGTGACGACGACCTGCAACCACGCGCTACTCTCCGTCGTCGACGTCTTCTACCAGTACTTTGACGTGTTGGCCCCGACGGCGATGCCCATCATCTACGACAAGTTTGCCGCCTGCATCCATCAAGGTCAAGCATTTTTTTGCGACATTCAGTTTATTTTAGACAACGAAAACCTGGCCAGGACGACGGTGAACTGCTTGGAGGACTTGGTGAAGCGCAACGGCACCCGGTTCACGCCCGACATGTGGGAGCGGACGGTGAAGCTGATCGCCAGCTTGTTCCAGAATACCCTGCCCGAAGAGTGAGCATGTTCTGTCTTAGAAACTCACAATTCCCTAGGCTTCTTTCCTGGGACGAGGGGCGTCCGTCGACCAGCTCGATGACCGAGATGATGCAGCAGGTCAACATCAACGGGCACGTGCCGCCGGCCAAAAGGTGCGCTCTCTAACGTTTTCCTGAATTTTTCCTGAGCTTTAGCCAAGCCAGCGACGACTTGATCTCGGCTGTGCTCGTGCATTGCGTCGTGCAGTCCGAGCTCGTCGACGCCGTCAGCTCGATCGTGCTGGGAACAACGCGGAATCGGTCGGAGCCCGGCCACAGTCCACTAGCGGTACGTGTTTCATTGTTTTTAACTATTCCTAAGCATAAAAATTGAAAAATTTTAATAAAAAAAATTGACTTTTCGACCCAAAATGACCAAATTTTCGACTTTTCAAACATTTTTTGAAAGTTTTTCTACTTTAAAACGTACGAAAAAGAATTTCAGACACTGTATTTGTTTACTAGGCCAACCGGCAATCCTCAGGATTCAACTTCAAGGCAATTCCTGAGAAATTTTCAGACAAGCCCACCCAACGGCATCCATGAGGGTCTGTTCGACACGATGCGGCCGCAGCACTTGCTCGTCATCTGCGATGCGCTCGCCGACAGCCAACGTTTAGCCCGGCACTTTAACGAGAAGAATGCTCAACGGTAAACTTTGCCAGGAATCACACATTCTCTTTTTTTCAGAACTCTGCTCTGGAAAGCCGGACTGCGCGGCACATCCAAGCCCAATCTGATGCGGCAGGAGACCCATGCATTGCGGTAGGTAGTTTTCTAGGGTCTTTTGAAAATTCTGGATTATAGAGCGATGCTGGCGATCCTTCTACGACTACTTGGCGATCGGCGATCCGCCGAAATTCGAGAGCAAGTCGGGCAAAGTGTATTGAGGTACGAAATCTTGGCTAGCTGTCATAATCCTCCTCCAGGGCGGTCAACGAGGCGCTGGCCGGCTACAACGAGTCGATCAACGACGAGAAGCGCCGCGCCGCCTACATGCCCGTCGTCTGCGAGCTGCTCACCGAGGTGCTGCGTCTGCCCACCGAATGGATGCACGCGCTCGGCGAGGCGTTCCCGGAGCGGCTTTGCGATTTGGTGCAGGTATCGTTTTCTGTAATTGGCTTCGGATTTCAGTCCATTTTGAGAAGTTTTCTTTGGTAATTGCGTGAAAATATCTGCATCCGGTCGCAAAATTTCCCGATTCCCATTTTTTTGGACACACTGTACTCGATGCTTTCTTTAGTCTGCCGAGGGCGAGCAGCTGCGCTTGCTACTGGCCCAAGCGTTGCGGCGGTTCCTGCGTGAGGCCAAGGCGTCGATGAATGGTGTCCCGGTCGATACGCACAAACCAGCGTCGACCCTCTCGACGGTCCAGAACATAACAAGCATGCGCACGGTACGTAACCTTTCCGGGTCTAATTTCACGCATTTCTAGGCCTCGACGCTGTCGTTCGTCGCGCGCAGCCCGTACGTGGAGACGACGTCCGTCGATGAGAGCGACGCCGATCTGGAGCGGCGCGAGATGCGGGTCTTCGACGGGGAATCTTCTATGTAGCGCCAGGAAAAGCCGTATCTTAATCACCTTTTCCAGTCAACAATTCCCCCGATTTTTCGTATGCTCACTCGTTGTTCCTTTTCTGCTAATTTATTCACCCCTGCTACCCTATCCCAATTTCAGCCGCGTGCAGTTGTTTTGCTTGCTTTCTGTATGTTTTCTGCTTTTTGAACTTGTCCTGTCCGTCGATTTCTGTGATATAGCCGTGCTGTCTTTCAGCTCTAAGTTTTTGGCCTTCGACAATTTAGCAAAGCCGACTTTACCCTATCGATTTTCCACCCATTTTACGTCTGTGATCACGTTCTCGATTATTATTTTTGCGTATGAATAGTTTAATGTCTGATATCAAACTATTTTGTGGTCAAGTACCCCGAATTTTACCTTTGCGTAAGCTCGTATGATACGCTGCGCTGATGCAATGCGAGCCGGTGGTTATATATTTTTTTCAGGCTTTCTTAGTTCCCAGGCGGCGACGAGGGCGACGGGCTGAGGGCTGGTGAAGAGGTAATGATCCGATCCAGTTCCGATGAAGCCCGTCGCCAAGGACGCTGACACTAGGAAAAAGGTTGGTTTTTGCTATGAGCTACCGAATTCTTCTTGGGTTCCAATTCCAAGCTCTGTACAGTTATTTTATAACGAACTTGAACTTTTAAACTTTCGTCAACAGGCGCGTTTCGCATGATTCGTCAAATAATAATAATAATTTAGTTTTTCGAAACAAAAGAATTCGAAGAATAATGAAAAAAATCTTCTATCAATTCCCTCGCTACAACGAAAAAACCTAAACTCACGTACTTTTTCCAGATACTTGGCGGCGGTGATGTCTAATGAGCAATAGCCTGCAGCATACAGAACTCATGCTTCTTCGCAGTGCCATCGAGAAGATCCTCGGCGACAAGGACATCAAGAAGAAGGACAATTTGCAGCTGAAAAAGGCGTGCGAGACGGCTCTCGGTACGTTTTTGCCTTTCCAAACGGCGAGTACACCTTTTCCCTGACGAAACAGGGCTTTTCTTTCTGATATTGTCTATTTGCTCTTTTCAGAGGAGCTCAACAATGAATCCAAGACGGATCGGGTGCCGAACAGCGCGGATGTTCTTCCCGATCGAGAAGTGAGAATTTTTTGCTTGTACATCGAGCATTGCCCTGTTTTAGATTTTCGAAGCCGACCGCTACTTCTTGCCATTCGAATTGGCGTGCCGTTCGAAGAGCCCGCGGATCGTCACAAATGCTCTAGACTGCTTACAGGTGTGTTTTTAATAAATGTTATGTTCTCGCGTCGAAATTGGTGCGGGGAGCGATTTGTAGTCTGTAGTCGAGTACGAGTTGATACCCTACCGTAGTTCTGGGGCGTCAATAGGTGTGTCGCGAAAGCCTCGAGGAATTTTTGACAGTTTTTGCATTTCTCTGTAGACTTCACTGTTAGTTGTTCTAGAACCTGGCGATGCTGCCATTTCTGTTATGTTACGTCCTTTTCCAATTATTTTTTTTCCAGCATGGACCTAAGCCACGGCTTAGTGTACTTCAGCGAGGTGCCGCCGGTCTCCGTACAAGAAGCTTTTTGTTTTGACGTCGGCCGCCGTTGTTTGGAGGAACCAGAGGCCTACCACGTATCCTTCAACTCCCAACGCAATGCAAATCAAATTGCGATTATATACATCAGTGTAAGGGTTTAGTGGTTTTCCCCAACTCTGTTTTAGATTCAGCTCGGGCTGATCATATACCCAAGGAAGTGCGCATGCCAACTCGAGGTCTTCCAAGGGCCACTGCTCTCGAATTCGACTGAGTGATGCTACTAGACTCCTATTGTATCTTCTGAACATTACCCTCCTCCCCATGTAAATCGTTTAAATCTTTGATGTGGTATGCTGTGAGATAAATTATTCGTACTGAATAATTCTGGTCTATGTGAGCGCCGTGTTTGAGAACTACTACTGCAAAAACGACTTCTACATGATTACAGATTCAATTGGTAACTATAAAAACATACAGTCTAGCAGTTCGACTTGTCGGCGTTGGCTTATGCTTGTACAGAAAGAACGTGGATTAGAATTGTAGATTTGCGGTCGGAAGCTGGTAGCTTTTGTTTGCGTATCCGGGGGTATGTAATCGGACAGGACTGCGAACGTCTTCATATCGCCCCGCCGCCCCGAATCCTCACCGGCAACATCTTCGACGTGTGGCGTCGTCTGATGTCCGAGTGGCGTCTTCGCGACGGCGCAAACCCCGATCCAGGGGGCGAACGGATGGACGTTGACTTGTCAGCTTTCGATCGGCACTCGTTTCCTTTTCTATTCTCTTTTTCGACGTCATCATGGGGCTGTTCAACTTTTGTCAAAACTTTGGGTTGTCACAATTTTCTTTTTTATTTACCCGTCAAGGTGGAGCCGTTCAACCTTTAATTTCAGTCACGTCGACCCGGATCTGCCTGAGTTCAGAAGCTATGGCGCCCTGACGTACCAGCACGTCGAATACCTGCAGGTGGCAACGTCCATGGTCGCATTGTAATTTTTATTGCTCTTTAAAACCGTATTTTTTAGATTCCATTGCCCAAGGATGAGCTCGCCGAGTGCTCGATGTTTTTTCGGACGGTGCTGCAGGGCGACTGGGCCGAGAAAGAAGAGCAGATCGTCACGTAAGCATAACTTTGGTTTAATTATCACATTTTTTAGTCTAACAACCGTGACGGCGGAGGCCCTCTCGAACTGCATCCAACTCTGCGAGCAGATGCACGCCGGCGACGCGCAGCTTGACGATATGTCCTTGCGGACGTCTTGTAAGTTATGGACGTGTCCTGGCATCAAACCTACCTCATTCTTTGCTAGCTGCTCGAGACGGCCACCTACTTGAGCATGGACGAGCTGGTGGAGCGGCTTTCCGAGCTGATCATCCGCCAAGTCAGCACCGAGTCCATCATTGCCGTCTACCGGTTCGCTAGTCGTTCAGGATTCATTCTTTTTTTGCAGTTACATCGAGAGCCGGAACGTGCCGCTGGCCCGCCGCATCTGGACGATGATCTTGAAGGAGTTCCCGACGGTTCGTCGTGCTCTTTGGCGCCGAAATTTCCATCATTTCAGCTCGTCTTCACCAAGGAGTACACGAAGCTGTCGCGGCCCGAGATGCAGCGGCTTCTCCTCGAACCGCAGCTGAACATTGCCCCGACAGAGGAGACGAACGTGGTCGACGGTTGGATCAAGGTACTGGCTACATTGTAAAGTTACTCTTCAAAATTCAGGCCCACGATGCCGCCGAGGGCCACGCTTTCCGCGACTTCTCATTGGAAAACATGCGCCAGCGAGCCGAAGACGCGTCTGAGAGCCTCGTCTTCATGCCCCGCGTCCCGCGCAGCGTGCTGCTCTCCCTGGGCGAATGGGCGTCGGCGGCCCGACGAACATGATCGAGTCGTGGAACGAGCGGTCGAAACAGTGGATCCCGGCCCCGGTGCGCTTCTTCGAACGCCACCGCGCCTACCACGCGATGGTTTGCTGACTTGTTTTGGTCGCTAACTGCGCCTAGGTGCTTGTCGACAAGCAAATCTACGTGATGGGCGGCTTCGACGGCGCCGACTACTTTCCCCACACGCGCGCCTTCAACCTGGACACATTGGTTTTGCTGCGTTTTGCATGCTATTATCTTCCTTTTTAGGAATGGGACTCCCTGGCGGCAATGCACGAACACCGGTGCTACGTCAGCGCGGTTAACTACGGCGACGGGCGCGTCTTCGTGGCGGGCGGCTTCAACGGCAGCACCCGACTCCGCAGCGCCGAGGTGTTTGACATCGAGGCGAACCAGTGGAGCCGCGTCGCGTCGATGCACCGGGCAAGGTCAGCGCGTTCAGGCAGACACAAAACTTTTCTTTTCAATTCAGATCCGACTCGTCGGTGGCGCGCGTCGGCTCGGAGGGCCGCGTGATGTGCGTCGGCGGATTCGACGGGGCCCAGATCCACGACACCGTCGAGCTGTACGACCCGCAGCAGGATACTTGGTACAGGATTTTCCGGGTTCTAAAGGGTCACCGGCTTGTTTCAGGCAAGAACTGCCCCGCCGGATGAACTCGATGCGGACGGGCGTCGGCGCCGTGTCGATCGGTGAGAACGTGGTCGCCGTAATGGGAGGTGAGTGCGCGTTCCAAAAACTATCACTTCCTAATTCCTAGGCTACAACGGCACGAACCGGCTGCGCACCTTCGAATTCTATGATGCGCGCGAGGGGCTGTGGCACCGCGGGCCCGACATGAACACGACCAGGTTGTTGATGCTCTCCTGTTACGTCACCTTCTGATCACTTTCTAGGTCAAACTTTGCCGTTCAAGAATTCGGGGACCGCGTGGACGAGCCGGGCCTCGTCGTCTGTGGCGGATTCGACGGGAACCGCACGACCAACAAGTGCGAGCGCTACGACTTTGCCGCCGGTCGCTGGTCCGAATTGCCGCCGATGACCCTCGCCAAGTCGGTCCTGCGCGTTGTGCAGCTTCGGTATGCTTTCCCTGCTTTTTTTGAGCCAACTTTTTGCAGGGATCACCCATTGATCGAGACGCTGGTGCAGTACGACGAGCGGATGTCCATCTCCTAGCAGCCCGCCGTGATGCCAAAGCCGTTAGAAAACCACGTCTACCTCGCCAACTTATTGACCATAGCAGTCTCGTATCTCTCCGGGTTGTTTGTAGTTTAATTAGTCACTCGTTCTAACACTCGCCCTCTTCGGCTACCCCCTCTCCACCTTCTTCGATTCTTTCTTCACCATCACATGTGCTTTTTCTCGTTTCGCAAATATTTTGTTGCTTTTCGTTGCGGAATAACATTTTCATTTTATCGACAACTTGAAAAAAGTATTTTTACAAACTCAAACACGAACAAAGTATAAAGGACCCGCTTGGGAGGAGGCATCAATTCACTGGGGCTAGCACGGGGACACAACAAACAAAAAAAACCAAGGGGGATCGGGAACGCGGTCACTCGACGGCCATCGTTTCCGCTTCGATCGGTGGCTTGACGTCGTCCTGTTGCCCTTCAACCTCCATTGCTGCTTGGGCTTTTGCCTGGAAAACGAGTAGTTAAATTTGGAGAATAAGGAAATGTAAACCTCGTTTAAACGTCTGCGCTTCTTCGCCTTCGCGATTCTGCGCTGCTCGATGAGGCTGGGAGCGAAGATGGCGGCCTGGAAAAAGACTCGAATGAGGCGAGCATGAAAGCGCCGTTTTGAAAATGCATAAATTTTATTTCACTAAAACCCCTGTTTTTACATTGCTACACACTATCGCAGCTCGTATGAAAAACGGGCCATACCACTTCTTCCTTTGGCAGCGTCTCGTCGGCCTTCAGCAGGTAGATGAAGATGCCGCCCGGGGTGCGCTGCCTGCTTCCATCAGCCGTTTTCATCCCGCCGCCCTTCTCGATTTGGCGCGTCTTGTCGAACACTTCGTAGGCCTGAAAAGTAAATACGTAAAAATATATGACAAAAAGAAAATTTTTTCTCTCTACCTTATTAGCGAAAAGGTAAACGTCGTTTTAAAGACATCTAAGTGCCGAGACAACTAGATTTACCTTTTCCTTGCCCGCCAACGTCACCAACTTCGTCAACAGCTCGAC
This sequence comes from Mesorhabditis sp. LJ9110, assembly GCA_038088335.1. Classification (NCBI taxonomy): domain Eukaryota; kingdom Metazoa; phylum Nematoda; class Chromadorea; order Rhabditida; family Rhabditidae; genus Mesorhabditis; species Mesorhabditis sp. LJ9110. The sequence continues at coordinate 113,949 of JBBGBA010000286.1, forward strand.
GTTCATCTCGCCAAGCGCCTCGGCCATCTGGAAATAAACGTTTGTTAAATGGAAAAATAAGTTGAAATTTTTCGTGCCCTTTCAGAGAGCTTTCAGATATCCTTCCCAGACCATCTCCAAGCCCAAAACTCCAACCTGCCGACTAAAATCCTCAATGCTCAGCGCCGGATCGAATTCGGCTTCCAGCAGCCCCTCCAACGTGTAACGCCGCTGCTCGTACCGTTGTTCGTGAGGGCGTTTCATTGCCTATAACAAGTCGTTTTCCATAACGACTCCGAATGCGCTACCTGCCCGGGTCTGGACATCCCGGCCGGACCGCCGCCTCGGCCGCCACGGCCACCCCGCATCGGCATCCCGCGCGGGCCATGTCCTCGAGCCGCGCCCCCACGACCACGGCCAGCCGGTTGTTCCACTGGTTCTGAAAAAAGTTGATCATGCGACCCGGTAAAGCCGGAAGCCCTCGCAAATCGATAAAAACTCACTAGCCACCTTGTCGCCGGCGCCCGGTTGCTTTGGCTTGATGCGAAAGTTTTCTAAAAGACACTTATCCAAAAACTCGAACAAACTTGGCGGCCGTTCGGTCATAAAGCGTCCGACGACGTAGCAGGGCTGTCGCGGAAGCCGCGGTCGTCCTCTTTTCTTCTGGGCTGGAACCAATCAGATTTCGCAGAAGAACCAAGCTGTATACCTCATTTTTGCTGAAACCAAACGTCTCGATGCTGGCCAAATCGGGCGGCCCGGCGAACGGGTCCTCGTCGTCGGCGGGCGAGACGGCGATCAGCGGGGCGGCCACCTAAAATGTTTACCCTTTCAATGGAAAATCTTTTACCGAAGAAGTTGCACGGGCGGTGGCTCGAACGTTTCGCTTCCACGGTTGACGATGTTTTCCTGAACATTCTTTATAGAAAAAAGCACTATCAAACCTGCAGTCGAACCTCGCCGACCCGGTCCAGCTCGCGCTCTACGATCAACTGACGCCACTTGGTGCCCGAGCTCGATTGCCTAAAAGAGTATTCCTTGTCCAAGAGAGGAAAATCAACTGTTCCGAGATGGCAGGGACGCGGGCACACTTGACCGCCGGCTCGTCGTCGCCGCTCGACAGCTCCCTATCACTTCTTTCTAAAAAGGGGCGGTATCATCAAAAGCAGTTTTAGAAACCTGCTCCACGATGGTTGCGCAACGGTGAGGCCATATTACCTGTAAAATCGAGAATTATAAGAATCACGAACTGAAGTGAAAAAGAAGGACGAAAACACAAATCGCATTGGTCATCGCATTGGGTTAGAAAAGATGTCGAAAAATAAATAAGGCTAAAGTCTAGTTTACCCCCCAGCCCTAACTTTTCAGCCATGCGTCCTATTAATGCGCCGAGTATCTCAAAATGTTCGCCGTTGTCGAATTACTATAGCCAGGTTGTTTCCTTACATCAAAAATTGTTAGAAAAATTTTTATAACAATTATAAATCTGGGTTTTCTTTAGTTAATTTTGCTGTTCCAAAGTGAGTTTTCGTATCTCGGCTATCTTTTGACGTACAGAGCTGTCAATGGTACCAAAATGTAGCTCTTGCTCTGGAGAATCAGCCTACAATTCATTTGAGTCGAAAATAGAGGACCAGCGTGACCCCGTCGGGTGTTCAGCGCTGGCCTCCCCCCAATTCGAATTTTGAATTTGCATGCAAAATTTGGCTGAATTCCCGGTCGGTCGGGCGCACGGACATTAGAAATTTATATATAGTAGATGTCAGAATCGCCAAAGCAAAAGCGCCAACCACTAAAGCGCGCAGGCAGAAGCGCCAAACGGAAAGCGCCCAATGCCCAAAAGCGCCCAATGCCCAAAAGCGCTCTATGGGAAAAGCCAACGTATGGAGAGAGGAAACAATTATATAAAGTAGAGATAAAATAGTTGTTTTAATAGGTTTTCTGGTGTTATTCTTGTAGTTTAGCGGCAGTTCGACCCACTAGGCCATAAATTACCGACTGGGTCAAGTTATTTTGGCCTCCTAGGGCATTGTTTCACTCGAATAGCTAGTTCTCTTCTAAAACAGCTTTTCCACTATTTTTGAAGTAGTTTCTTGATATCTAGATGCTGGAATCGGTCCGAAAATGCATTTCTAATGTGAGAAAGGTATAAACTCGCCGTGGAAAGGGTTCAGAGCCATTTTCGGATCCATTACCCGGAAATACGGCGTTTTTCTCGTCGTTCTGGCCTCCAAACACTATTTTATAACAAGTATTTCGTGCTTGCAACAGTATTGTGACTGAAAACATCAGAAATCGTGAGAAAATTGAGGCGAACCCGGTTAAACTACAGTTTTTTACTGAAACACGGCAATTCAAGCCAAAAAGACCCAATAAGGCCAAAACAACCCGCTCGGGGTGATGATTTGCCGTCTACAAAGCCTACCTATCGCTAAACAACGTTTAAAAGGCATACAAAGCTTGAAAAAAGCCATTTTATGTAATTGTTTCCTCTCTCCATACGTTGGCTTTTCCCATGGAGCGCTTTTGGGCATTGGGCGCTTTTTCGCATTGGGCGCTTTTGGGCATTGGGCGCTTTCCGTTTGGCGCTTCTGCCTGCGCGCTTTAGTGGTTGGCGCTTTTGCTTTGGCGATTCTGACATCCTCCCAAAAAATAGCGGAAAATAAAAATATTTGAGTTTTAGGATCCTGATACATCGAAGCATGACGGCTTAATCTTTTCAACTTTCAAAATCTTGTAAAAAATTTTCTAACAATTTTTGATATAAGAAAACCACTTGGCTATAGTAATTCGACCACGGCGAACATTTTGAGATACTCGGCGCATTAATAGGACGCAGGTTGAAAAGTTACGGCTGGGGGTAAACTAGACTCTACCATGCAAGAAATGAGCAAGTCAACACAGATTTTAATCAAAAGCTTAGCCGAATTTGTAGGCTTTTCATGCATGCTAGCAGAGGTTGTTTATGAAAGGACAGGCTAGCAGCGATTCTTTAGGAAAAGCCGGGCTAGCAGAGATTCTCTAGGGAAGGGCAGACTAGCAGAGATTCTTTTGGAAAGGGCAAAATTATCCAATTCTGCAGCGAAATTAGGGATTCGCAGCGGAATCGATGCAAAGTCCAAAAAGATTGCCGAAAAAATGTTTAAATTTGCGGAAAAAAACAGTATTTTCGTTATAACTCTAGAACAACTGTAGCTACGAGGCTAAAACTCAGGATTGTTGTTATTTAGGGTCTGTTACACCTCTGGTCCAATTTTGGGGCCGATTGGATGTAACACGGCGAAACGCCAGATGGTTCGTTTTTGTGGGACACCTTGTAGTAAAGTAATATTGTTAAAGTAAGGCATTTCGGCCCAAAATTAAAGCACGCAGTGTAATTTTCGATGCATCGCCATCGCAAGTTTTTAGTAATGTAAATAATTTAAACTGTTTGTCATGTATATTTGTACCAAATCAGGCTGATTCGCAGGTAACTAGAGAAAGCGGCATTTATTCGAAGGCCTTCCGATGCGAGATGTTCATGAAAGAGACGGTCAGCCAGCGGATTTGGATCCCGGGCCTTTCCTTTGGCGCATGCAGTCGCATCATCACCCTTACATCTAAATTGCAAAATCCGACCACAAATTTGGGACTTTTTCATTATCAGGGGGGTGTTTATCCGGGGGAACAGACTTTCTTTGAAGGGATAGTGCAGCCTTGGAGCTTGGGCAGTACCTTGGGTGACTATCGCGTAGGGTGACCGGCTAGCCTGTGTCGCCCCTGTGTCGATAGTCACCCAAGGTACTGCCCAGGCTTCAAGGCTGCACTATCCCTTTAAAGAGATAGGGGCGGCATAAGTCAATCGATTACGCGAGGGAAAGAAAATGTCTCTGCGCCTCTCCCCTGGGCGCCCTCTCTCGCCGCGGGACCTGTTGAACCCCCCCTCCCCAAGGGGGGTTCAACAGATGCCGTCCTCATCTCTTTAAGGATCTCCTTTTTCTCATATAAATAGAGGAAGTGTTTCTAAACGTTACCACTTTTTTTACTTACCTTTTCTTAACTATTGTTACTCTTCCAAAACGTATTCTCATTAAAAATACCAAAAATTTTAATTTTCGAGCCAAACGGCTGGTGTTCGCCCATCGCCGAAAAAATTCTTATCTTCTGAGGTTCTTTTCAATTGTTTTTCGTTAGAAGGATAGTTAAATGTTAACAAAAACACTATTGAAAGCGAACTATTAAGTTACCAGGCATTTCTGGATTTGTACGGAAAAAATCGGTTCCCCGATAAGGTGACTGAACAAAAAATCAATCCTGACCATGGTTAGGGTAAGGGCAGCGGAAAACCAGCCTCCATTTCGCGTCCATGCTTCTAAAAAAATCATTATTGGGGTAATGGGTGCTTCCAGGTTAACGGGGGCCGTTATTTTAGCGGGGGACGGTTGCCAACTTTTCTTTGTTTAGTCTATACCTGCCTAGTGATAAATTGTAGTTTATTCTAATAATGTTTTTAGTAGTTTCCGATAACCAAAAATTACAAAAACATTTACCCTACAATCACAAAATCTAGGGTCTTAGCTCGTTTTTAACCATTTTCATGCACGTTAGTCCGAAAAAGCAAAAAATTGCAACATGTTTTATGACATTTTTCTAAAATTCTCCTCCCCCGCTAAGAGTCAAAAATCGCTTGAAACGGCTTACAAGTCTACAAAAACGTTTACTTTTATTTAGTCGACATGCCCGAGATGAAAGAAAAAAAGTTGGCAACCGCCCCCCGCTAAAATAACCGCCCCCGATAACCTGGAAGCACTGAGCAATGTTTTTCTGGTGCTAATTCGGCTCGATTTAATGCAAGTCTAGCCTAACCAGCCAAAAAAGAACCTTGGCGAAGAAGTACTGAATCTTTCGCGAAGATGCTGACAGCATCATCATCATCCCAGGCCTCAAGCCGATGACGCAGCCACGTCTGAAACGTTAATGAAATGCCGTCTGGGTGTGGTGGGTGTAAGGCTGTTAAAATGACGGTGCTTCCCTGTTAACGGGGGGGGGGCTAATTTTTATTTTTACGCCGATATATAATCGATAAAGTAATTTTACATTGTGTTTAATAGTGCCAGTTTGCTAGAAAACTATACATTTTCTAGAAAAATCTAAATTTGGGCCCTTTTTGGGTCACTTTTCATTCATCTTTGACCAAAAAGTCAAAAATGTTCGCAGTTTTTAAAAAATATTTTTACATCTGGAAATCGTATAAAATACTATAAATTTGATACATTTCGGTATAGGGCCGTACCAAACCATTGGGGGAAAATTAGTCCCCGTTAAAGACAAAACGACTCACCACGGCTTCATTTCCCGGATCGAGCTGCTCTGGCCATGGGGGAGCTGCGTAGGTGTAGAGGCGGCCGGGCCGCAGCGTCGCACAACGTTGCAATATATCCTGCAAAAGCACTGTAGGGGAGATGGCGCATGTTACGCGTGCCCGTCTTGGCCCAAAGCCTGATGTAAGTATCGTTACAAAGCTATAAATTTACCCTACCGCCAAAATTGACGCTTTCAGAGGCATTTAATCAAAGCGTTGCGATCAGTTATTGACGATTGGGATGAAGCCAAATATTGCGAAAAAGCCAGAAGGAGAGATAGAGCGAGAGGATCAGGATCGTTCCTCTCGCCGATGAGAGAGGGAGTGAGAGGGAGACAGAGAGTGAGAGTGAGAGAGAGAGAGAGAGAGACAGTGTCAGAAAGACCGAGCGCGCGAGAATGACAAGTCCGGTACCGCAAAGATTTTTGGGAAGTTTTTGGTTCATCACCGGCGCTTTGATTAGGATCAATAAAGCCGGAGCTCGTTAGATCGGTACGGCGAGGATACCTCAAGCGGCTCATCAAGATATAAAAATAAGGATGCGGTCCACATCACAGCTTGATTGGGCCATGGTAACCCGAGATCGCGACGCATTTCCATCGCGCGCAGCTGGTTCTGAACAGATTTGTTTTTTTTTTGATAAACAGACACATTCTTCCGATCGAACTCGAGTTATCTGCTGCGGAAATTTAAAATTCAAGCTGTTAGACTTACAAGGGAAGTGCACGACCGGCCCACGAGAAATCGACACGAGACCTAGTGGATCTGATAGAATCGGATACGGGGATTCCGAATCTGTAATCAGAATTTGCTAAATAAAACGGAGAAAAAGTTATGAAGCTTCAAAGTTGGCCAAATCGCCAAAAACGGTACCTTTAAGGGCCCGTAAAAACCGAGGGAACGGAATTGAGGAGAAAAAATTAGTGCATCTTGTTCAGCAGAAAAGCGCTTTCTGAATGAACTGTAATACGTAGCATTTGCAAACAATTCACTGAAAAAAGTTTTTTTGGATTCACAGGCAAAGATATGGCCTGTCAAGTTCATAAAAGAGATTTCCGCGAAATCATCGTAAACTTGAAGTAAGATAGCTCATTCGAAAGCGCTTTTTCTGCTGAACAAGATGCACTAATTCTTTTCTCCTCAATTCCGTTCCCCCGGTTTTTACGGGTCCTTAAAGGTACGGTTTTTGGCGATTTGGCCAACTTTGAAGCTTCATAACTTTTTCTCCGTTTTATTTAGCAAATTCTGATTACAGATTCGGAATCCCCGTGTCCGATTCTATCAGATCCACTAGGTCTCGTGTCGATTTCTCGTGGGCCGGTCGTGCACTTCCCTTGTTAGGCTTAGGCTTAGACTTAGGGCTTAGGCTTAGGGCTTGGCTTAGGCTTGTTGTCTTTAGCACAATGTACCTCTCGGCGTTCCGGCATTCGTCCAAACGATTCCTTCCACGAAAACTGAAATACGTGCATGTATTTGCTCCTAGGCGATCTGCCGTATTCCTCCTCGTTTTTATCAATTCAAACCTAAGACCAGGCAATCTGGAGTTATCTGGAGTTCAGCCGGAAATTCAAAGGAGATTGTGCTAGGAAACCGGGTCTTTGTATTTGAACAATATCCGAAAAGACACCTCACGCGTGATGAGCACGTCGGGACGGCAGTCGAGGAGGCTGATCACTTGTGGCCAGATCTTTATCCGCGTCCATTGCATCCCAATTTCGCCCACAGCACGCATCTTCTTCAGCAAATGTGCTGTCTAAATCAAACGTAAAAAATCCAAAAATTTTTTAGCGGTGTTTCATTATTAGAAAGTCATTAAAACAGTCAAAATTCGGAAATGTTGACCTTTTTTGGTCATTTATACATTGTTCAAAAAAATCCAAAATTTTTGAAAATTTTTTGTTTCTAGATTATTTTGTATCTAAAAATGAGTTGCATTCGCTATGCCGAATTTTGCTATGCCGGTGATTATTTTACCCCCGGGGCCGGGGGTTTTAAAAAAAAAACCCCAAAAAAAAATTTTTTTTTTCCGGGAAATTTTTTTTCCCCTTTTTTAAAAAAAAAAACCCCCAAAAAAAGGGGGGGTTTTTTTGGGGGGGAAAAAAATTTTTCTTAAAAATTTTTTTTTTTAAAAAAAAAGGCCCCGGGTTTTTTGGGGTTTTAAAATTTCCCCCCCTTTTTTTTTTCCCCCCCCCTTTTTTTTTTTTGGGGCCCCCCCTTTTTAAAAAGGGGTTTTTTAAAAAAAAAAAAAATTTTTTTTTTTTTTTTTTGAAAACAATTTTGGGAAAAAAAACCAAATTTTCCCCCCGGTTTTTTAAATTTTCCCCAAAATTTTTAAAAAATTTTTTTTAGGTTATTTTGGGTTTAAAAATTAAAGGGGGGGAAAAAGGGGGGGGGATTTTTTTAAAAAAAAAAAAAAAACCCCCCCCCCCCCCTTGGGGAAAAAAAAACCCTTTAAAAATTTTTCCCAAAAAAGGGGGGTTTTTTAAAAAAAAGGGGGAAAAAAAAAAATTTTTTTTTGGGGTTTTTTTGGGAAAAAATTTTTTTTAAAAAAAAATTTTTTAAATTTTTTCCTTTTCAAAAAAAAAAATTTTTTTTTTTAAATTTTTTTGGGGGGGCCCAAAATTTTAAAAAATTCCCTTAAAAAAAAAAATTTTTTTTTCTTTAAAAAAAACCCAAATTTTTTTTTTTTTAAAAAAAATTTTTTTTTAAAAACTTTTTTTTCCCGGGAAATTTTTAAAAAAAAACCCCCCCCCCCAAAAAAAAAAAAAATTTTTTTTTCCCAAAAGGGGGGGGTTTTTTTTTTTTTTTTCCCCCCCCTTTTTTTTTTTTTGGGTTTTTCCAAAAAAAATTTTTTTTAAAAAATTTTTTTTTGGGAAAAAAATTTTTTTTTCCCCCCCCCCCCCCAAAAGGTTTTTTAAAAAAACCCCCTTTTTCCCTTTTAAAAATTTTTTAAAAAAATTTTTTTTTAAAAAAAAATGGCCCTTTTTTCCAAAAAAAAATTTTTTTCCCCCTTTTTTTTAAAGGGGAAATTTTTTGGGGAAACAAATTTTAAAAAAAAATTTTTTTTGGGGGGAAAAAAATTTTTTTTTTTTGTTTTTCCCAAAAACCCCCTTTTTTTTTAAAAAAAAACCCTTTATTTAAAAAGGGAAAAAATTTTTTTTAAAAAAAAGGGGAAAAAAAAACCCCCAATGGGTCCAAAAAAGCCCTCCGGGGGCCCCCCGGGGGAAAAAAAACCAAAACCCAAAAAAATTTTTTTAAAACCCCTTTTTTTTTTTAAAAAAGGAAAAAATTTAAAAGGGTTTTTGGGTTTTTTTTAAATTTTTAAAACCAAAAAATTTTCCCCCCCAAAAATTTTTTAAAAATTTTTTAAAAAGGGGGGGAAAAAAAAAATTTTGCCCCAAATTTCCCCCCTTTTAAAAAAAAAAAGGGAAAAAAAAAATTTTTAAAAAAACAAAAAATTTTTTCAAAAAAAGGGAAAAAAAATTTTTTTTTTCCAAAACCCCCGGGGGAAAAAATTTCAAAAACCCCAAAAAAAAAAAATTTTTGGTTTTTTTTTGGGAAAAATTTTTTTTGGGTTTTTTGGGGGCCAAATTTTTAAAAAAAAAAAAACCCCCCCCCAAAATTAAAAAAAAAGGGGGGTTTTTTTTTGGGTTTTTTAAAAAAAAGGGGGGAAAAAAAAATTTTTTGGCTTTTAAAAAGTTTTCCAATTTTTTTAAAAAAAATTTTTTTTAAAAATTTTTCCCCCCCCCCCCAATTTTAAAAAAAAAAAGGGGGAAAAAAAAAAAGGGGGAAAAAAACCCCCCTTCCCTTAAAAACCCCCCCATTAACAACGGGGGGAAAAAAAAAAAGGGAAAAAATAAATTTTAAAAAATTTGGGGGAAAAAAAAATTTGAAATTTCCCCCCCCCGGGGGGGGGGTTTTTTTTTTAAAAGGGGGGGGGAAAAAAAAAAAAATTTTTTTTTAAAAAAATTTTTGGGGGAATTTTTTTTTCCCAAAAAAAAAAGGGGGGAAAAAAACCCTTTTTTTTTTAAAAAAAAAATCCCTTTGGGAAAATTTTTTTTTTAAATTTAAAAATTTTTAAAAAAAAATTTTGGTTTTAAAATTTAAAATTTTTTTTTTCCTTTCAAAAAAATTTTTTTTTAAAAAAAACCCCCCCCTTTTTTTAAAAAAAAAAAAATTTTTTTCCCCCCCGGGAAAGTTCCCAAAAAAAATTTCCAATTTTTTAATTTTAAAAACCCTATTTTAAAAAATTTTTTTAAAATTAAATTTTTTTTTTTTAAAAAAAAAAAAAAAGGGGGGGGGGGGGGGGTTTTTTTTTAAAAAAAAAAAAAAAGGGGCAAAGGCCCCCCCGGCCCCTTTAAAAAGAAAAAACCCCCCCCAAAAAAACCCCCCAAAAATTTAACTTCCCTTCAAAAAAAAATTTTTTTTTTGGGGGGGAAAAAATTTTTTTGGGGGCCAAAAGGGGGTTTTTTCAAAGGGGGGGCCCCCTAAAAAGGGAAAATTTTAAAAAAGTTTGTTAAAATTTAAACCCCTTTTTTAAAAAAAAAAAAAAAGGGGGGCCAAAAAAATTTTAAAAAAAATTTTAAAAAAATTTTTTTTTTTTGGGGGAAAAAAAAACCCAAAAATTTTTTAAATTTAAAAAAAATTTTTCCCCCCAAAAGGGGGGCCCGGGGAAAAAATTTTAATTTTGGGGGGGGCCCCCCCCCTTTTGGAAAGGGGTTTTTAAAATGGGGGGGGCCCCCGGGGGGAAAAAAAGGGGGGGGGAAAAAAAAAAAGGGGGGGTTTTTTTTTTTTCCCTTTTTTGGGGGGCTTTTGGGGTTTTTTGGTTTTTTTTCCCTTTTCCCCCAAAAAACCAAAATTTCCCAAAAAAAAGGGGGGGCCCCAAAAACCCCCCCCAAAGGGGGGAACCAAAGGGAAAAAAAAAGGGGAAAAAAGGGGCCCCCAAAAAGGGGCCCCCCCGGGGGGGAAACCCCGGGGGAAAAAAAAAACCCGGGGCCCCCAAAAATTTGGGAAAAGGGGGCCCAAAAAAAGGGAAAAAAAATTGGGGCCCCCCCCCAAAAGGGGGCTTCCCAAAAAAAACCCAAAAAAAAAATTTTTTTTTTTCGTTTTTCCCAGGAAAAGGAAGCCCCCTTTTTTTATTTTAAAAGGGGAAAAAAAACCCCCCCCTTTCCTTTTTCCCCCCCCCCCCCCTTTTTTTTTTTAAAATTTTTAAACCTTTTTTCCCCCCCCCCCTTTTTTTTTTAAATTTTAGAAAAGGCGAGAAAACGGGGGCCCCCCCGTGCTCGCCATTCGGCCAAGGGATACCGGTGATATCAGCCTGGATTGAAGGTTATTAGGATGGGCGCGACGGGTGAGTGAGATTTGGGAATTTGTTTCGACAATCCCCACCACTTCCGCCAACACCTCCATTTTTCAGTTTTAGTTCGGTCCGATACCGATCCGTTTGAAGCTGCGCTCTCATTTCTGAGATTTTTAGGTTTCCGTCCAGGCTTAGGCTTAGGTCTGGGTTAGGCTTAGGCTTAGGCTTTGGGTCTAGGCTTAGGTCTAGGCTTAGATCTAGGCTTAGGCTTAGCTTAGGCTCAGCCTTGCTTGGGCTTAGCTTTATCCCATCACAAAGCATACTTTAGCCTTTCTACAAACGCCATGAAGCAGCTGCTTCTTCTTCTCGCGGTGGTGGCCGTCGCGCTCAGCTTAGAATGTTATAATGTGTGTTTTTAAGGAATTGGAGGACCAACTAGCAGAGATATCTAAAAAAATTGAGGCAGGCTAGCAGAGATCATTTAGAAACTGACGACCAATTTTTTTCCAGGGCATGAAATTCATCTCCGGGTCGACGATGGGCGAGTCGACGACGCACTGCCAGGACGAGAAGGAGTACGGCTATAACATTTCGGGGCGCGGGCTCGTGATATTTGACGTCGGCAAGGGCGGCTGTTCGTTTTGGCGATGCTTGGTAGGTCGTCTCGATGGGACGTCAGAGTCTAAGCCTAAGCATACTTCGTAAGCCGAAGCTTTCAGCTCGCCCAGGATCGCTGTATCGCAACCGTCTTCCAAAACGAGCCGGCGTCGTTTTGCTGTTGCTCGCAGAATTTGTGCAACGTCGCCGATCAGAGGGGGCGATCGATGGGCGGATTCGGGAGTGGAGGGTAGGCTGACAGTGATTCTTTAGGAAAGGGCAGGCTAGCAGAGATTCCTTAGAAAACGGCAGAGGGGAATTCTTTGAACAAGAGAGGAAAACCAACTGTTTCCGAGATGGCAGGGACGCGAGCGCACTTGACCGCCGGCTCGTCGTCGCCGCTCAACAGCTCCCCATCACTTTTTTCTAAAAAGGGGCGGTATCATCAAAAGCAGTTTTAGAAACCTGCTCCACGATGGTTGCGCAACGGTGAGGCCATATTACCTGTAAAATCGAGAATTATAGGAATCACGGTACTTGTGTATTGTGGAAACCACTTTTTTTTGTCGGGCCTGGTGGGGATAGTAATCAAATATAAAGTGTTTTTACATTGTTTTAGCAAAATTTAAGCCTATTTGAATCGGAAAAACTTTTTAAAAAGTTAGAAAAACGCTTGAAAAAGTCGAAAATTTGGTCATTTTTGGACCGAAAAATCGATTTTTCGACCTAAAATTAAATTTTAATTAAATTTGTAAAGTTTTATGTTTAGGAATAGCTATAAACAATTTAGAAACACTTCCACCATTTATATAAAAAATATTCTAGACTTGGGCCAAAAAAGTTCAGTTCCCCCGAATTTTCCCGGAATACACAAGAACCAGAATCACGAACTCAAGTGAAAAAGAAGGACGAAAACACAAATCGCATTGGTCATCGCATTGGGTTAGAAAAGATGTCGAAAAATAAGGCTAAAGTCAGTTACTTTTCAGCCATGCGTCCTATTAATGCCCGAGTATTCAAATGTCGCCGTTGCCGAATTACTATAGCCAGGTTGTTTCTTACATCAAAAATTGTTAGAAAAATTTTATAACAATTATAAATCTGGTTTTCTTAGTTAATTTTTGCTGTTCCAAAGTGAGTTTTCGTATCTCGGCTATCTTTTGACGTACAGAGCTGTCAATGGTACCAAAATGTAGCTCTTGCTCTGGAGAATCAGCCTATTGCATTTGAGTCGAAAAAAATAGCGGAAAATAAAAATATTTGATTTTTAGGATCCTGATACATCGAAGCATGACGGCTTAATCTTTACAACTTTCAAAATCTTGTAAAAATTTTCTAACAATTTTTGATGTAAGAAAACAACTTGGCTATAGTAATTCGACCACGGCGAACATTTTGAGATACTCGCCGCATTCATAGGACGCATGGCTGAAAAGTTACGGCTGGGGGGGGGGTAAACTAGACTCTTGCCATAAATAATGCAAGAAATGAGCAAGTCAACACAGATTTTCATCAAAAGCTTAGACGAATTTGTAGGCTTTTCATGCATGCTAGCAGAGGTTGTTTATGAAAGGACAGGCTAGCAGCCATTCTTTAGGAAAAGACAGGCTAGCAGAGATTCTTTAGAGACGCGCAGACTAGCAGAGATTCTTTTGGAAAGGGCAAAATTATCCAATTCTGCGGCGAAATTAGGGATTCGCAGCCGAAAGTCGATGCAAAGTCCAAAAAGATTGCGGAAAAAATGCTTAAATTTGCGGAAAAAAACAGTATGTTCGTTATAACTCTAGAACAACTGTAGCTACGAGGCTAAAACTCAGGATTGTTGTTATTTAGGGTCTGTTACACCTCTGGTCCAATTTTGGGGCCGATTGGATGTAACACGGCGAAACGCCAGATGGTTCGTTTTTGTGGGACACCCTGTAGTAAAGTAATATTGTTAAAGTAAGGCATTTCGGGCCAAAATTAAAGCACGCAGTGTAATTTTCGATGCATCGCCATTGCAAGTTTTTAGTAATGTTAATAATTTAAACTGTTTGTCATGTATATTTGTACCAAATCAGGCTGATTCGCAGGTAACTAGAGAAAACGTCATTTATTCGAGGGCCTTCCGATGCGAGATGTTCATGAAAGAGACGGTCAGCCAGCGGATTTGGATCCCGGGCCTTTCCTTTGGCGCATGCAGTCGCATCATCACCCTTACATCTAAATTGCAAAATCCGACCACAAATTTGGGACTTTTTCATTATCAGGGGGGTGTTTATCCGGGGGAACAGACTTTCTTTGAAGGGATAGTTCAGCCTTGGAGCTTGGGCAGTACCTTGGGTGACTATCGACGTAGGGTGACCGGCTAGCCTGTGTCGTCCCTGTGTCGATAGTCACCCAAGGTACTGCCCAGGCTTCAAGGCTGCACTATCCCTTTAAGGATCCCCTTTTTCTCATATAAATAGAGGAAGTGTTTCTAAACGATACCACTTTTTTACTGACCTTTTCTTAACTATTTTTACTCTTCCAAAACGGATTCTCATTAAAAATACCAAAAATTTTAATTTTTGAGCCAAACGGCTGGTGTTCGCCCAATAACTCGCCGAAAAAATTCTTATCTTCTGAAGTTCTTTTCAATTGTTTTTCGTTAGAAGGATAGTTAAATGTTAACAAAAACAATTGAAAGCGAACTATTAAATTACTAGGCATTTCTGGATTTGTACGGAAAAAATCGGTTCCCCGATAAGGTGAAAGAACAAAAAAATCAATCCTGACCATGGTTAGGGTAAGGGCAGCGGAAAAACCAGCTCTCCATTTCGCGTCCATGCTTCTAAAAAAATCATTATTGGAGTAATGCTTTTCTGGTGCTAATTCGGCTCGATTTAATGCAAGTCTAGCCTAACCAGCCAAAAAAGAACCTTGGCGAAGAAGTACTCGAATCTTTCGCGAAGATGCTGACAGCCATCATCATCATCCCAGGCCTCCAAGCCGATGTGACGCAGCCACGTCTGAAACGTTAATGAAATGCCGTCTGGGTGTGGTGGGTGTAAGGCTGTTAAAATGACGGTGCTTCCCTGTTAACGGGGGCTAATATTTATTTTTACGCCTGTCCCTATTGATAATCGATAAAGTAATTTTATATTGTGTTTAATAGTGCCAGTTTGATAGAAAGCTATACATTTGTTTTAGAAAATTCTAAATTTTGGGCCTTTTTTGGTCACTTTCATTCATCTTTGACCAAAAAAGTGAAATGTTCGCATGTTTTAATAAAATTTTTACATCTGGAAATCGTATAAAATACTAGGTAAGAGTTTACTTTACCCCCCACAGCCGAAGGGTCTCAAAGTTGTCGGTATTTTCGCTTATTTTGTCGGAATTTTCGCCATTCGATAGAGCGTCGAAAAATATACTAAGAGTTTTAATTTGGGCCTACAATAATGTAAAATAAAAAAGTTATAGCCAAAAACTTCCGGCTGGGGAAAGTAAACCGTAGCCAAATACTATAAATTTGATTATATTTCGGTATAGGGCCGTACCAAACCATTGGGGGAAAATTAGTCCCCCCCCCCGTTAAAAGACAAAAGACTCACCGCAGCTTCATTTCCAACATCGAGCCGCTCCGACCATGGCGGAGCCGCGTAGGTGTAGAGGCGGCCGGGCCGCAGCGTCGCACAACGTTGCAATATATCCTGCAAAAGCACTGTAGGGGAGATGGCGCATTTTCCGCTTGCCCGCCCCTCTTGGCCCAAAGCTTGATGTAAGTATCGTTACAAAACTATAAATTTACCCTACCGCCAAAAATGACGCTCTCAGATGCATTTAATGCAAGCGTTGCGATCAGGGATTGACGATTGGGATGAAGCCAAATACTGCGAGAAAGCCAGAAGGGGAGTTAGAGCGGAAGTGAGAGGGAGACAGAGAGTGAGAGTGAGAGAGAGACAGTGTCAGAAAGACCGAGCGCGCGTGAATGACCAGTCCGGTACCGCAAAGATTTTTGGGAAGTTTTTGGTTCATCACCGGCGCTTTGATTAGGATCAATAAAGCCGAAGCTCGTTAGATCGGTACGGTGGGGATACCTCAAGCGGCTCATCAAGATATGAAAACAAGCACGCAGTCCACATCACAGCTTGATTGGGCCATGGTAACCCGAGATCGCGACGCATTTCCATCGCGCGCAGCAGGTTCTGAACAGATTTGTTTTTTTTTGATAAACAGACACATTCTTCCGATCGAACTCGAGTTATCTGCTGCGGAAATTTAAAATTCAAGCTGTTAGGCTTAGGCATATGCTTTGGCTTAGGGTTTAGGCTTAGTCTTAGACTTAGGGCTTAGGCTTGTTGTCTTTAGCAAAATGTACCTCTCGGCGTTCCGGCATTCGTCCAAACGATTCCTTCCACGTAAACTGAAATACGTGCATGTATTTGCTCCTAGGCGATCTGTCGTATTCCTCCCCGTTTTATCAACATAAACCTAAGACCAGGCAATCTGGAGTTATCTGGAGTTCAGCCGGAAATTCAAGGGAGATTGTGCTAGGAAACCGGGTCTTTGTATGTGAAAATATCCGAAAAGACACCTCACGCGTGATGAGCACGTCGGGACGGCAGTGGAGCATGCTGATCACTGGTGGCCAGATCTTTATCCGCGTCCATTCCATCCCAATTTCGCCCACAGCACGCATCTTCTTCAGCAAATGTGCTGTCTAAATCAAGAGTAAAAAGTCCAAAAATTTTTTTAACAGTTTTTCATTACTAGAAAGTCATTAAAAATGGGGTTAAAATTTTCAAAATTCGGAAATATTAATCTTTTTTGGTCATTTCATACATTGTTAAACAAAAAATCCAAAATTTTTGAAACTTTTCATTTTTTCTAGATTATTTTGTATCTAAAAATTATGCGAAACGCTCTAAAGATGATTGATTATAGGGACGTGGAGAATCACAGTGAAACTTTGTTCTGCCCGCTAACCCCCGCTCTAACAGTCAGGAAACGAATTTAAGACCCTGCAACTCCTAGCTGAGACGAAAAATCGGCCGAATTGATTGAAGCGGAAAGTATTGGGAGGAAAATACCGGCACGGGGTGTCGTTTTCGATCTTGGGCAGTCACCATCGTTTCCGGAAGGATTTCGTGGTTCCACCTAAATACAGATATTCGTAGATTCATCCGTTTGGCTTATCTCAAGATAGTGTCGCAGCAAAAGCTTTTGATATTCCGTCTTGAATGGGGTGGCCGTTGGCGACTGAAAATAAAAAAATAAACTCCCTATAACGGAATAAAAAAAACCATGTTTATAGAATTCTACTCGATCTTTAGATACAAAAATTGCATCGAAACTATAACAAATTTCAATTTATTGACTGCATGTCAAAAAAGAATTGACAATTGTGAAAAAGGGCGGTATTTCGTCATTTCACAGCAAGATTATTGTAAAAAAGGAGCTAAGGTAACCACTTACGCCATAAAATTCGAAATCAATGCCGACATGAAGCTCTTGTACGGCGCGAGAAGAGGATAGCAGCCGGCAAAAAGCGTGCATATAACGATCACTCTTCATTCGGAAACGCCTGAAGACCGTATTAGATTTGATATCAGAAAGTCGAAAATCAAATTTCCAAATGTCATAAAGTCGAAAAATTCATAATGTCGAAATTTCATAGCCTAGGAGCTCAAACGTACCGCATGGATTGTTTGACATCTTTCTCGAACAGGGCTCCGTATTTTTCATCCTTGCTAAAAAAATCCTTGCTAAAATTTTAAATTTACAAAAATGGACCATTTTGAGGCGCTGAAGCTTAGGCTTAGGCCTAGGCTTAGGCTTAGGCTAGGCTAGGCTAGGCGTCAGCTGAGGCTAGGTCCGGCTTAGGCTTGAGGCGTAAGCTTAGGCTAGGTCTCGGCTTCAGGCGTAAGCCGAGGCTTAGGCTAGGCTTAGGCTGGCAGGCTTGAGCTGCTTAGGCTAGCTTGAGGCTTAGGCGTCAGCGAGGCTAGTCTCGTGGGCGTACGAGGCTTAAACATTAAGCAGAAGTTGACTTCCCAGGCACTTTGAAAAATCAAAGAAGATTACTCACTCCAGGTCCGTGACATGAAAAAGTCGTTTGTTTGGGTATGCAGCACAGATATTGACCCCTTCGGCCCTTCCCCCCACACCAATCGCTAAACGCAGCCCCTCCTGGAAATGAAGGCAATCTGGCAGGGATCGTTTCGGAATCTCAAACTTTCCCAGGTTTCCGAGCCCCTTTAACGTTGATTCTCACTATGGAGATATCGAAATTTTATTAAAATTAGATTTTTTTAGATTTTCTGGATCTAAAGACTCACAAAAAAAAAACATAAAAATTCACACACATTCTTGATAGTTTTCTCAAAATTTACGGAAAAGACCGGAAAAGGCAAAACTTTCGAACTTGCAAAAGCATTTCGAATCTGTCAAAATCTCGAAAATCAGAAACAACTACAGACACAGAACAGAAAAAGACTACTACAAAATTTTCAACTGCCTAGCAACTACAAACTACTAAAAAATGGTGTATAAATGCACCATGACCCTTAACAGGTAGGCGGTGCTAATGCAGTTAGGGGGGGGCAGTCCGAAATTGGGAGTAAAGGGTTACGAGACGCCCCGCCAAAGCTACTTGCGTTTCAGCTTAAGCCTAGGCTTAATTTAGCTTTAACTATGCCTGGTTTAGGCTAAGACTTAAGCCTAAGCTCATCTTGAGCTTGAACTTGCCTTACGACGTCAAAATAGGACTATTTGGGGGGCTAGCTTAGAGCTACGCTTAGCTTGGCTCAAGCAAAGCTCAGGCTTCGTTTGCCAGAAGGTAAGACTAGGCTTAGGCTTAGCTGAGCTTTTCCGGAGGCTTCGAGCTTAAAAAAGGCAGTTGGAGCGTTTTGTACTCAAAATCCGGACTGCCCCCCCCCCCCCAAGTGCATTAGCGCCAGGTAGGCATAGGCGGAGAATAAAGGGCGACAGACGGGAGTAGCCATCGACCCACTCTTTCCGGGTTTAAACAGAGCCCATCTATCGTCATCAGCCGGACACGTCCGGGAAACAATCCCCTGCCATTGATGCGACTCCTGAAAATCAAACTGTACTGGGTGTCCCAAGAAAAAATCGACCTCCCCTCGCGGGCCACAGTCTTGTCCGATTTGGACAATTTAGGTATCTATCGAAAGCTCGCGCAAAGGCAAGTCCAGCACGGCTCTTGCATTTTTGTGAAATTCCGGAATTTTCTGCTCGATTTTCGGCATTTTCCATACAAAAACGACACGCTTTTTTCCTAATTCCGGAAAATCCGACAAACGCTAGTAGCTAAAAATCGGCTCTGACGGTTAGGGGAATTCAAATTTTTCCTGATTCTGGGCACTATACAAAATATAAACCATTTTTATACACTTTACATAGTTTATATATAAACACGGATCAAAAATCAAAAAAAATTCTAAAATTTGTGCATTTTTGGTCCAAAATGTATGAAAAATGACCAAAATGTCAAAATTTTTGAATTTTGAAACCATTTTCAACATATTTTTTAAACTTTCTAGCAATCAAAACCATTAAAAACACTATCAATTACATACAATATCATCAGCTGGTAGGTATAAGTGGAAAAGCAGAAAGTGGCTTCCCATGCTAATCCCCCCCCGCTAACAGTCCAGAACCGAAATTGCTACACTATTTCGATATTATTAATTCCGATATTTTGGAAATCAGCCCGTTTTAATAGTTAATCGATACTGGCACCGTGCAGCAGCTTACCGAAAAGTGCGGGTGGCTCGGTGAAGGGCGAGCAGTTCATCCGGTTCTAGATGGTCGAGCACCAGCTTCATCAACGCCGTCGACAAGCGTTCGAATTCCATGTCGCCGGCTCGCTAGATTGCTAACTAGCGGAGCCCGAATAAACCCGGGCTCCGCTAGTTAGGCTCAAGCTTAGGCTTAGGCTACGAGCGTTTTGAGTGTCGTCGGGACTTTGGCTTGACCAAGCCTATCTTGGCAATTTTCCCTGATTCCGAATAGTTAACCGTTTTTGGTAGCCATTTCTCGAAGTTATGAACGATTTAAACCTCAAAAGCCCAAAATCGGCTACTTCAATAGTCATAAAGGTTAAAATATTTTAAAAAATAGACATCTTGTTCAGAAAAAAATTCTCTATAAAATGTACCAGCTTTTCCCAAATCATTGAAAAGTTGAAAAAATTTGATAAATTGGGAGGTCCATAATTTTACAAAAATTTTCAAAATTCCAACATTTTTGAGTTAGTAGCTTATTTTATAGAGAATTTTTTTCTGAACAAGATGCACTATCAAGTTTTGTCTAAAACCTATTCCGAAGCCTTTTATGACTATCCAAAGTAGCCGATTTTGGGCTGTTTTGAGGTTAAATCGTTCATAACTTTCGAAAATGGCTCCGCAAACGGTTAACATATTCGGAATCAGCGTAAAATTCTGCACAAGATAGGCTTGGTCCCGTGCCAAAGTCCCGACGACACTCAAAAACGTCTCCTTGTTAGGCGAAAATTAACACACAGATTGAGAGGACCGCGCTGATCATCAACTCGTTCTCCAAATGCGCCACTGATCTTTGAATCCCGAGGTATTTGTGTTTTAGTGTCAATTTTCCGTAGCCAAACGCAACAAATTCGGAAAACGCGGCTTTCAACCAATTCTGAGTCCGGCAGATGGGGCTCTCCTAGTAGGCCTAAGCGAAGCCAAAGCGAAGCGAACGCGAAGCCAAAGCGAAGCAAGCGAAGCCAAAGCGAAGCCTAAGCGAAGCCTAAGCGAAGCCAAAGCGAAGCCTAACAAGCCTACGAAGCTAAGCGAAGCCAAAGTAAGCCCCTAAGCCTAAAGCCTAAGCGAAGCCCTCTCGTAACGTCGAAACAAAAATAATAACATCGGGTTGAATAAAAAGTAATGCGATTGATTTGACCTAGGATTGTGAGGAATGACCTGTATTCGATCGCATTCAGAAATGCGGGAGAAAGCAGCTGCGATCCGCAGATGTCCGGGTCATCTCCGCCCATCACCCTATCAGAGTTGTTTCTGGAATTTGCTATTGCAATGCGGATTCATAATGCCGAAATGTCAACATGTCGAAGCGTTGGTTATGGACTGTTATCATGGGGGGTTCGCAAATTTGAAAATTCGCAAATTTTTACTTTTTTGGTCATTTCTCATAAATTTTTGACCAAAAAATCAAAAATTTTCGCAAGTTTTCGAATTTTATTTTTTGGAAGATATCTAAAAAGGATGTAAAATGCAATAAAAATTGTCTATGGGGCTGTGGCGAAACAGTGGGGGAAATCCGTTCGTTCCGCCCCCGCTAAGAGTGCAGAACCGAAACAGCTTAAGCTTAAGCCGAAGCCTAGGCCTAAGCCCTCTGTTCCGCAACCCTCTACGCGGCTTTTTGGATTTAGGCCGGTAGCCACCGCTTGTGAAATGAAATGTACTCATCTACAAAACGGATATGACTCATCGCGGTCGTCGGGGGAGGTTTGGCGGACCTGGAAATGAAGAGGGAGAGAGAGAGAGAGAGAGAGAGAGGAGAAGAAGAGAGAGAGAGAGAGAGAGAGAGAGAGAGAGAGAGCGAGATAGAGAGAGAACGCGAGAGAGAGGTGCACGCGCCCCGTGCTCGCCATTCGGCCAAGGGATACCGGTGATATCAGCCTGGATTGAAGGTTATTAGGATGGGCGCGAAGGAAGGGGGCGATTTGGGAATTTGCTTCGACAATCCCCTACCCCCGCCACTTCCGCCAACACCTGCATTTTTCAGTTTTGGTTCGGTTGATATCGATCCGTTTGAAGCTGCGCTCTAATTTCTGAGATTTTTAGGTTTCCGTCCAGGCTTAGGCTTAGGTCTGGGTTAGGCTTAGGCTTGGGTCTAGGCTTAGGTCTAGGCTTAGATCTAGGCTTAGGCTTAGGCTTAGGCTTAGGCTTGGGTCTAGGCTTAGGTCCGGGCTTAGATCTAGGCTTGGGCTTAGGCTTAGGCTTAGCTTAGGCTTAGGCTTAGGCTCAGCCTTGCTTGGGCTTAGCTTTATCCCATTACCTATCAAATTTTAGCCTTTCTACAAACGCCATGAAGCAGCTGCTTCTTCTTCTCGCGGTGGTGGCCGTCGCGCTCAGCTTAGAATGTTATAATGTGTGTTTTTTAAGGAATTGGAGGACCAACTAGCGGAGATATCTAAAAAAAATTGAGGCAGGCTAGCAGAGATCATTTAGGACCTGACGACCAATTTTTTCCAGGGCATGAAATTCATCTCCGGGTCGACGATGGGCGAGTCGACGACGCACTGCCAGGACGAGAAGGAGTACTGCTATAACATTTCGGTGCGCGGGCTCGTCATCTTCGACGTCGTCAAGGGCGGCTGTTCGTTTTGGCGATGCTTGGTAGGTCGTCTCGATTGGGCGTCGGGGTCTAAGCCTAGGCCTAAGCCTAAGCCTAAGCATACTTCGTAAGCCGAAGCTTTCAGCTGGCCCAGGATCGCTGTATCACCACCGTGTTCCAAAACGAGCCGGCGTCGTTTTGCTGTTGCTCGCAGAATTTGTGCAACGTCGCCGATCAGAGGGGCGATCGATGGGTGGATTCGGGAGTGGAGGGTAGGCTGGCAGGGATTCTTTAGGAAAGGGCAGACTAGCAGAGATTCTTTAGGAAAAGGCAGACTAGCAGAGATTCTTTAGGAAAGGGCAGGCTAGCAGAGATTCTTTAGGAAAAGGCAGGCTAGCAGAGATTCCTTAGGAAACGGCACTCTAGCAGAGATTCTTCTTTTTATTTGTTTTATTTTTCAGAAATAACGGTGGCGGCTCGAACTTCGGCGAGCCGATCCGCCGAAATCCATCGGGGCTCCGAGTCCTCGAATGCCGGCTCGACCGGCTTCAACGGTGAAGCCTCGCAGGGAGGCGGGCAATTCATGGCCGGAGGCGGTGGATCGGGTAAGTTGCTGAGGGCAGGCTAGCAGAGTGTATTGGGGAATTGGGACAGAGCAACAGGGATTCTTTGGGGATTGGACGAGCAACCTAGCAGAGATTCTTTAGGAAAAGGCGGGTTAGCAGAGGAAATTTGGGAAGTTTTCGTTCTAATTTTTGTTACTTTCAGCTCTGGATGCGGGCCCGCAAAACATGCAGCGCCAATCGATGCGCCCGGCGCGCACGCGGCTCGACGACGACAATTCACACGGTCTGTAAAGAAATTACGCCTAAGCCGAGGCTTAAACCTAAGCCTAAGCTGAAGCCTAAGCCTAAGCCCAAGCCTACGCCGAAGCCTAGGCCTATACCAATCTCACAATTTAGAATCGCCGTCGCGGAGGGGTGGCGATGAGATTATCCTCTAACTGTGGAGGTCGACGACAAGAGAGATGCGGGGAAACGAGCGCAAAATAAAGATTTTTCGCGGTGATCTTCACAGAAAAAGCATGAGACCTAAACTGCGATTGATGGCAAGCTAGCATAGATCATTTCGGTGGGCGGGCAGGCTAGCAGAGATCATTTGGAGCATCGTTTCCAAATAGGCCCGGACGCAGCGCTCAAAAACAGCTGACAGCTCGCGTGGAATGGGAGGAGCTCCCCAGTCGACCTCGGCAAAAAATACGCACAAAAAGTCGGGAAAAGCGGGACACTTTACACCTTCTCTCCGGATCTCTCTTTCTACGGGTCTTGCTTCTCTCTCTCTCTCTCTCTCTCTCTCTCTCTCTTCATTTCTCGGCGGCTGGGGAGCTTGAGCCCTCCGGCTATTAACTGATTGTCGCACTTTGTAGTTATGCAATTGCCAAATTTTTCTAGGTTCTGTCGTCAGCCTTCTGTCTCCTCTTCGCCTCTCTCTCTCTCTCTCTTCTCTCTCTCTCCTCGCTCTCTTTCTCTCCATCCTAGCTCTATCTCTATCTCTTCTCCTCTCCTCTCTCTCTCTCTCTCTCTTCTTACCTCAATTCTAGATGAATCCCCTCTATTCATCGACGTACACATACATAGAAGACTCTGATGCGGCCACCCTGCAGACTACAACCTTTAATTTTTCGTCCTCTCTTGGAGACATCGATACGGCCGGCAGGTTTGTAGTATCACTTTGTACATCACTGATAGAACCTTTCCTCAAGAATTTCTGCTAGCCTGCCCTTCCCTAAATCCTCGCTGCCCACCTCAAAACTTTATTCCATATGTCTAGCTCCGACGACGACGCCATCACGTTCACGATTCCCCTCAGCCCGACCCGGCCGACCTACTTCAGGCCCAATCCGGAAGACTCCGCGACCGTCCACTTTACGCTGAGGCGAAGTGCGAGTACGGTCAGCCTGCCACGAGGTGCGACCGTAATTAGGCTTAGGCTTAGGCTTAGGTTAGACTTATGCTCAGGCTTAGCTTAGGCCCTTGTGATTTGAATTTTTAGCTTCCGACTCGATTCCGGTTCCGGTCAACGTCTTTTCGAGCGCCGACAGCCCGGTCGAGTGCGAAGTTTGCCAAGCGTTTCAAGCCCAAGCCGATGAAGCCGCTGCCGAGGCGGAACTTCCGGAGTTCGAGCGTCTGGAGCAGTGCATCCCATCTGGAGCAAATTGTTCTGCGCGCGCTTTGTTGCGCCAGAAAACCTTGCCGAAATCGCCAACGAGCCCGGATTTTGGGGCCGGACGGCGCGAAGACGTGGACGCGTCGAAGCTGAACTCAAGCACGCTGGTCAAGAGACAAACTGTGTCGGATTTCCGACCGGAGATGGGGCCAGCAGCCGCTATGAGTTCAGATTGTCGGACTGAACGACTTGGAGACGCCGGCACGACGAATCACGCCTCGCCAAAACCCACGAAAAGCCAAACCGTGCTCGATTGGGAGCCGAAAAAGGTTCCAAAATCGCCTGCTACCAGGGATTTTAGTGCTGAACGGCTTGAAAACGTTGACCGTTCGAATCTGGCCACGCCAAAGCTCACGAAAAGCCAAACGGTGCCCGATTTGGAGCCCAAAAACGCCACCTTGCCCCCACGGGTCCCGACGCGACGACCCCCAACGGCTACTGTAACCCCGAAAAAGTTGGAAAAATGCCAGACAATGCCGAACTTGCAGTCGACAACGGCTGAATCGGTAAAAGGCCCAATTCCGCCCGAAAAATCCGATCCCGCCAGCGAAGTGGTGCAAAAAAACCTCGAAAAATCGGGCCCTTGCCGAAATCGGCGTCCGAGCGGCAGATATACCTCGAAAAACCGCGCCAAAACGCGCCGTCACCCCGGTGCCGTCCGGGGCGCCGCGGAAGAACCCGCTGCGCCCGGATAGGCCGGAGAAATGGCCGAAAACGAGCAGAATTGCCGGCCTGGCAGCGGTGAAGCGGAAGGAAGAGCCGATGAAGGTGGTGAAGACTGTAGAACCACCCACTACGGAATGCACCCATCGACGGCCGCTGTATCGCGAGGCTTGCATCGATATCTCGACCGAAGAGGAGACTTTTAAGCCTGTGAAAGGAAGAGGCATGCCGGTGAGTGGGCAGGCTAGCAGAGATTCTTTAGGAAAGGGCAGGCTAGCCGAGATTCTTTAGGAAAAGGCAGACTAGCAGAAATTCTTGAGGAAACGGCGTTGAATTCAGGTAACGACCCGGAAGCACTCGGGATCGCGACTTGGCCGCCGGGAAGCTCCTAAAGACGACTCTGCTCGGCTTCAGCTCCTGACGGCTTTCGTTGAGGCCCTGCAGCGCAAGGGCCCTGGCCATTGTTTTCCGGCTCCGATGATTCCACTAGGCGCTATAGAAAATGGTGCGGCGAGCGAGAGAGAGAGATACATAGAGAGAGAGAGAGAAAATTCCAGAAGCGCTAACAATCCAAACGGGGCTCGACTTGCTGAAGACAAGAATCCACGAACAGCGCGACCAGAAGAACTACCAGAAATCGAAATCGGACACGCTGTTCGATCAGAAGAGGCTGGGCAAAGAGGAGAGGGTTGGTTTCCCGATTCCTAAATCATCACTGCTAGCCTGCAAAAGCCCTATTAGGAACCGGCGGCCTCTCAGGTGCCGACCGACATTCCGGAACGCTCCGCGACAGGACAGCAGAAGCAAACTGTTTTACCGTTGCAGTTACCGCAAGGTGGGTAATTTTAAAAGGGAGAAAGAGGGAGAGAGCGAGAGCAAGAGCTAGTGAGAGAGTGAGAGAGAGAGAGACAATTTCAAATTCTCTCACCCCGACCCCATAACCACCAGATGTCAAGCTCCCACCATATTTTTCCTCTCCAGAACCCCTCAAGCAGCGCGCCCGCAAACCGCCCATCTCGCCGAAAAGCCCGAAAAGCGTGGAGCTACCGGTCACCAAGGTGAGCAGCCGGCTTGGCAATTTTCAACTGCAAAAAGCCTGCCTATTTTTTTCAAATCTCATTTCGACTCCAATCCATCTGTCGATCAAATACATCGAACGAGTAACGGAATGTCGCATTTTCCATTGTAATTGATTCTTCGGAATAGAAAGCATTCGTATTTCCTCCGTGCTCTCGCTCTCTTTCTCCCTCCTTCTCTCTCTCTCTCTCTCTCTCTCTCTCTCTCTCTCTCTCTCTCTCCCATCCGGAAATACAAAAATTGATACGCGAATATGGACGGGAATATGGCTAGCAACAAATTTGCAAACCCAGCAGGATCTGCTCAAAGAAAGAAAGAACGAGAGAAAGAAAGAAAGAGAGAGAGAGAGAATGAAAGAGAGAGAGAGAGAGCGAACGAGAATGAGAGTGCAACTTCCCCCACGTACGCACTTTCCCTAATGACAGGAAGAACCCGTGGGAATGCTGCAAGCGGTAGCCTGTAAAAAGTGGAACGGCTTCGCTCTGCGGGTGGTCGCCATTGGACGGGATCCAATTAGTCACACTCGATTAAAAATGGCGATGTGGTTTCACTCAGTCGCTCTCTCTCTCTCTCTC
This sequence comes from Mesorhabditis sp. LJ9110, assembly GCA_038088335.1. Classification (NCBI taxonomy): domain Eukaryota; kingdom Metazoa; phylum Nematoda; class Chromadorea; order Rhabditida; family Rhabditidae; genus Mesorhabditis; species Mesorhabditis sp. LJ9110. Next base: position 140,002 of record JBBGBA010000286.1, read on the forward strand.
TCTCTCTCTCTCTTCGTCTTTGGATGATCGGATTGGGGGGCAAGGTATGGCTTTGTGCCCGAAGGGCATATTTTAGGGGACGACCGGCCGGGATTTCCACGCACGCAAGGGTCTTTCGCTTTCCCGAGGCATCGCTAACGTCAGGGCGAAAGGCAGGCTAGCAGAGATTTTTTAGGAAACGAGAAAAAAACTAGCAGAGATGATTGAGCGATTTGGGCGATCAGAGCATTTAGACGTTCGGGACAACTTGCAGGGCACGTTCACTATAGCAGAAATAATCTCCACCTTCTCTCAATTCACAACAAGAAAACCAGTCGTACCTCAATTTTGTCAAGAATTCGAGGACATACCCGAAAAATTCGAGCCCTCGCCCCCAAATTTGCCACTCCCGAGGATCGTCGCCGGGGATGGTAATGGCGGGTTGGCGGTTTCTCGCTCTCGCGCTCTCTCTCTCTCTCGCTCACTCTCTCGCTCTCTCTCTCTCTCTCCCGAACCAAAGCGGAACCCTCCAAAACCGCGAGTTCCGCCACCCCTCGAGACCGCCCCCTCCTCCCCGGGTTTCGCCCTATAAAAGCCAACCCACTATACTTAGGAACCATATTTTTGCAGCTGTTTCTTTCAAAATGCCGAAAATAATAATGTTTAAATTCAGAATAGCGAAATTTCATAATGCCGAAACTCGGCATGTCGACTTTTTTGCCGAGACGTCGGGGGTTTTCCGGGAAAATTAGCTTATGTAAATTTCGACACCCTTAAATTTCGACATTCAGAAATTTCGACATTTTGTAAGAAACCCAAATCTCGCACATTCTGACTTCCCAGTCCCTTTAAAAACCCATTCGATTCTTCAGATGGGCGAGGAGAAGGTTCTCTCGATACCACGCTGCCCCCTATTCCGGCCTGACAGGAGATGGGCTTTTTCTCTCTCTCTCTCTCTCTGTCTTTCTTTCGCTCTCTCTCTCGCTCTCTCTCTCTCGCTTTATCGATCTCTCTCGACCAAGATTAAAAAACTTCAGATCCATGACCAAGTCCTCGATTCTGTCTCCGTCTTTCGCGTCGAGACCGACTCGGCCTGGACGCAGATGATGGACGTCCAAATCGTCGTCTCCCGCCGTCAAAGCCCAGGTATGTGGCACGAAGTCTAAGCCTAAGCCTTCACTAAAATATCCATCAAGGAGACCGTTCACTCCATCTTCGCAAGCGCAGAACTTGCCGGACTGCCCGCCTGGTGTCAGTGCGAGCCGAAGAAGCCGCAGTGCCCCAGGCACTGGACCTCCCGGAAGCCCCGGACAGCCTGGGCAACCCGGAAACGGTGCGCGCATTAATAGAGAGCAGAGATTCTTTAGAAAAGGGCAGGCTAGCAGGGATTTTTTAGGAAAGGGCAGGCTAGCAGAGATTCTTTAGGAAAGATCTGGCTAGCAGGGATTTTTTAGGAACACCGGTACCTAGGCGCAAATCTGAAAATCGTTTCAGGACCTCCCGGTAACGACAATCGCCAAACCTACGCCCCGATCACGTGCCCGCCCCAGGATACCTCCTGTATCAAGTGCCCACAGGGCCCGCCTGGCCCGCCTGGGCCCTCCGGAAACATGGTAAGCGGTTCGACGTTTGGTTTAATGCCTAGCTTGGTTGGTTTAGGTTAGCTTAGGCTTAGGCTTAGGTTAGGCTTAGGCTTAGGCTTCAAAATAGGTTTAGGTTAGGCTTAGGCTTAGGCTTAGGCTTAGGCTTAGGCTTAGGCTTCGACATAGGCTTAGGTTAGGCTTAGGCTTAGGCTTAGGCTTAGGCTTAGGCTTAGCTTAACCTTGGCTACAGTTGGGCTTTTTTGAAACACACAAGAAAAAATTTGCAGGGACAACCCGGCCCATCCGGAAACCCCGGTCAGCCAGGTCGACGTGGAAATGATGGAAGGCCAGGAAATCAGCGGCCCCCAAGGGGACCGGGGAAGGGGACAGCCTGGGCTCCTGGCCAGTCCGGAAGGCCCGGGCCGAGAGGAGCACCAGGTGGCAACGGAAACAGTGGGCAACCCGGGCACCCGGGACCGCAGGTATGTGGAGATCATTGGGACTCAGGGTAGGCTAGCAGAGATCATTAAGGAAAAGAATAGCAGGCTAGCAGAGATCATTCAGGAATTCAGAGGGCAGGCTAGCAAGGATTGTTTTGGAATCGCCCAACATCAACTTTCAGGGCCCACCTGGACCTGCTGGACACCCCGGCCAGCCTGGTGGAGATGGTCACCCGGGAGGGAATGGCGGCCCCGGACTTCCCGGCCCCGATGCCGCCTACTGCCCTTGCCCGCCCCGAAGTGTCGTCTACTTTGCCCGTCGAGCCCGAATTTGAGACTTCCAAAAGCGCCTGGTCGACGTGCAAGATTGAAAATAAAGATTTTTCACACAATTTTTTTGTGATTTCGTTTATGCGGGCCTCGGTCCCAAACTCAAACAATCCCCAGTCAACGTGATCAATTCCCAAAGAGAACTGCGAATTTGCCGTTTCCTAAGGAACCGCTGCTAGTCAGCGCCTCCGAGAAACCGTGGCCAACCTGCCTTCGATTTCTTAAGCTTCTGAGCCTTGAGTGCACTTTATTCTGCATCTCTCTCTCTCTGTCTCTCGCTCTCTCCGTCTCACTCTAGCTCTCTCTTGCTCTTTCACTCTCTTGCTCTATCCGTCTCTCTCGCTCACTCTCTCCCTCCCTCTGTCTCTCGCTGACATGCATTTTCGGGTTCACAAAAACACAAGAATTTATTTTGCACATACCGTATCTTGGAGCTGGGTGTCATTTTATCGGGGGGCAATCAAATCGGGGCGGGAGGGGATTCAGAAGCAATTTTTGTACAAATTCTAAGCTTTCCATGATATGAGGGGCGCAACAGAAAACTTACAAAAAAACGGCGTCACTTGGAGCGTGGCGTAGTGGGCTACACGCCGCTCCACTGTACGCCGCAAAAATCGGGGAAAACACACACGGCAAGAGGGTTACTGTGGGTCTAAAAAATCGGAAAAACCAGGAAAATATATGTTTCAGCAAGTAAATCGTAAAATAGAAATTCTGCGGTGGATTTGTGGAGATAAGCGTCCGGGAATTCCGCTACACTACCCATTACGAATAGCTTTCAGGGAAAAGCCAAAAAAATTGTGCTTTAGGAAATCATAGAAAATCTGAAATTTTTGTGTGGGTTGAGATTGAGACTGTGGCCTGAGACGCGTTGCTTGTGGGTTCTTTGCTAGGCGGGGGGTTTAGGCTTAGGCTGGGTTCGGGCTTTAGGTTTGGGTTTCGGCTTAGGCTTAGGCTTAGGCTTCACTTAGGCTTAGGCTTGGTTAGGCTTAGGCTTGGCTTCGCTTAGGCTTAGCAGGCTTGGCCTTAGGAGGCTTAGGCTTCACTTAGGCTTAGGCTTGGCTTAGGCTTAGGCTTTGACTTCGGTTTAGGCTTAGAATTGCGCTTTGGCCTAGGCTTCGGCTTCGGCTTAGGCTTAAGCCTAGGCTTCGGCTTCGCAATGACCTACGCAATCTACAAAATCACATAAGGAAAAAGATAAAAATTTAAGAACAAAATTACAAGATTAAAGTGGGGTTAATAGTCGTAGTATGCTTAGGCTTAGGCTTAGGCTCAGGGCGGGTTCTCGAAGCCGCCGAAGCTGGGCTGCCGGCTTAGCAGCGGGCTGGCCGGCGTGGACAGCGAGTGGACGAGCGGCGCCGGGGGGAGGAGCAGCGTCTTCGGCGTGGGGCGTTGGAAATTCTGAATTTTCAAATTATTTGTGGTTTTATGAGCTTGTTTTGTCTTAAAATCAACGCCAAGTAAGTCAGGGATATTTCTTTGAAGCTCGGTTCTCAGAATTTCCAAACGTCGACTCACCTGGAAAGCGGAGAGCTCGCCAGAGCCGATGCTCAGCCCGTTGGCCAGACTGCCGGCCAGGCTGCTGCCTGCAAAAACAGGGGTTAGAGGGGTGTCAAGGGGTGCTGCTAGGATGCCTTTTCCTAAAGAATCTCTGCTAGCCAATTTCCTCTTTTCCTCTAGGATCTCTGCTACGCACCTGGTGTCAACGTGCCGGACATCGAGCCCGATGGCGTCAGGGATCCCATCGATTCGCTAGGAGACAGCATTGAGGAGAGACCTGGAAACCGGAGTCTAGGCGGAAGAGAGAGAGAGCGAGAGAAAGAGAGAGAGCGAGAGAGAGAGCGAGAGAGAGAGAGCGAGAGAGAGTCGGACAGATCTAAGCCGTTTTTAACTCGTTTTTGAATTCGAAAAGCTAACCATTAGCCAGACTACCCAACGGATTCGTGCCCGTGACGCCTTGCGGAGTGCTACCCTGCGACGCGGCCGCTGAAATGCCGGAATTTTTCGGTGTCGAACGTTGCAAAGCGTTTGATAATCGGCTCTTCAGCCTCAGCCTAGGCCTAAGCCCAAGCTTAAACCTAAGCCGAAGCCTAAGCCTAACCCAAGGCATGATCCAGTGCCTACCTAGTCCGGCGCGTAGCGCGTTCAGCATGTCTCGGAACGCCTGGTCGGCGCCGCTGCCCAGCGCATTGATGGCGGTCATCTGGGTGGAGAGGTCGTAGGGGGTTCCGTCGGGCCGAAGGTGGGTCCGCATATGGCGTGTGATCATGTCGCGGCGACTCTGGAAATTTGGGCTTAAGGGAGCGGGACAGCTTGTACCTTGTAAAGAATCTCTGCTAGCCTGCCCTTTCCTAAAAAATCTGCTACCTGCCTTTCCTAAAGAATCTCTGCTAGCCTGCCTCCACCTACCGCGGCATAGTTGCAAATCGGACACTGATACGGCTTCTCCCCGGTGTGGTCCGTTGATGCGTGGATAGGTGGTCGGATCGGGAAAAGACCTGACCGCAAATCTGGCAGGAGTAAGGCTTCAGCCCGGTGTGAAGGCGCATGTGTCTGAAAATCAGGAGTGTGAAGAGAGAGAGAGAGAGAGAGAGCGAGAGAAAGTCAAGTCACCTCGTCAACATATCGCTCCTCCCAAAGCTCTTCGTGCACAGCGTACATTTGTGCGTCTTTCCGGTCTCGTCGTTCACCGACGCCGAACGGTCCCTAAAAAACAATTGTTAAGTTCAAGACCTCATCTAAGCCTAGCCTAAGCCTAAGCCTAACTGTCTTCCCGAACCCTTAAAACCACGCCCACCTGTGCCTGCTAGCAATGTGCTTGGCAGCCGATCTGAGAGCAAAGGCCTGCCCGCAGTGCTGGCAGACAAACTGGCTGGCCGGCGGAACGTTTGCAAGTTGGGGAGCAGTGACTGAGGCCCCATTCGGCAGCGTGCCACCCGGGATCATCGACATTGTCGGCGGCTGGGGGCTGGGCGGCGCGCACCGCCCAGCGCGCCGCGCGCCCGGAGACGTCCGACTCGGAGCGAGAGCGGCGCCAGAGGGTCGGCGACTGAAAAGCGTGGATCGTTGAGCGCTTTCCTAAATACTCTCTGCTACCTGCTCATTTTCCAGGAGTGTTAGCCCTCAATTTCCAAAAATTTCTGCTAGCCAAAATCTCTGCCGCCTGCCCTTTCCTAAAAAATCCTGCTAGCCTGCCCTTTCCTAAAGAATCTCTGCGGCCTGCCTTTTCCTCAAGAATCTCTGCTAACCTGCCTTTCCTAAAGAATCTCTGCCAGCCACCCACCTTTATCGGACCCGGACTCGACGGCGTAATATCGATACTCCGCTGCCTTGTGAGTCCCATTCCGTGCTGCTCGGTCGGCGGGGCGAGCAGGGCCGGATTCGGCGGAACCGACAACAAATTCGGATTCTGGGGCGCTACCATGTCTAAATGGTTACGACATGAAAATACTTGGTTGCTGGCTCACTATTATTCTGATTTGCCAGTTGGAAAGCGAGCATTTGCACCTTCACCCAGTGGTCAAAATTCATCTGGTTGCCGAGGGCCTGCACGGCGGCGGCGAGCTGGAAAAAAATTGGTTAGGCTGCTTCTGTTTTTCTCTCGCTCATTCTGTCCATCTCGGTCTCTTTCTCTCTCGCTCACTCTCTCATTCTCGCTCTCGTTCTCATTCTCCCTCTCCCCTCTTCTCTCTCTCTCTCTCTCTCTCTCTCTCTCTCTCTCTCTCTCTCTCTTTCTCGCACTATCTCTCTCACTCTCTCGCGCTCTCTCTCTCTCTCAATCTCTCTCCACTTACATCTTCAATGCTTTGTCCCTGCGTGGGGCTGGGTGGAGGCTCCTCAATCGTCGGCTGCCGGCTAGTCTGCCGACTGACACTTCGCAGGTCGCCCTCATCGAATTCGGACTCCTGAAAGCCCGCATTAAGCGCTTCCGGACCCAGGATTCGGTTTAAGGAGACTGGAAATCAAAATGCCCGTAAAAATAGGTATTATACGCTTTTTTACAACTCACCGCAGCGCTCGGCGGCGGCGAGCTGGACGACCTCGAGTGGGCCAGCTGATGGCGCTGCTCCTCCTGGTAGCGGTGCATCAGTCGCTTCTTATACTGGCCGACATCAGAAAGTGGCCGTGAGGTCGTCGCCGGCACCTAGATGACGTTGAGCATCACCTGGTGAACTTGCCGAAATTGTCGAGTGCATGCTGGTGTCCATCTTCTCGTTGTCCTTCACCATCTCGCCGTCCGAGCGGCTGCGCTCTCTAGAAGATGGATTTTCACTCTCTCTCTCTCTCTCTCTCTCTCTCTCTCTCTCTCGCTCGCCTCGCGCTCGCAATCTCTCTCCCACCTCGTCAAATCCAAGGAGTACGACTGCGGCTGCAGTAGATGACCAGCACGGTTGGACATCGACGAGGCGCTGCGGATCGGGTCGAAGCTGAAGTGCATCAACTGGTTGTACGGCGTCGGCGAGTGGAGCGGCGAGCGGGCATACATCGAGAATGGGGACTCGCCACCTGGGCAATCTGCAACGAATCTCTGGTAACTTAGATTTCTTGAAAAATTTAGGCTTAGGCTTAGGCTTAGGATTAGGCTTAGGCTTATGCTTAGGCTTAGGCTTAGACTTAAGCTGAGGCTCCAGCTTAGGCTTTGGCCTGAGCTTGGGCTTGACTTAGGCTTGGCTTAGGCTTAACCTAGGGTTTGGCTTACCAGAAAACGGAGAGTATGGAGCAGGAGAGAAAATGACGCCCGGTGATCGAGTGCCATCTTTCCCAACTTCCGAACCGGCGTCGTCGAGGTCGAAGGAAGAGCTGCAAAGCAAAAATAGATAGCTCCTCAAGGACCTCTGCTAGCCTGCCTTTCCTGAAGAATCCCTGCTAGCCTGCCACTTCCTCAAGAATGCCTGTAACGTACCCCTTATCCCGATAGCAAGTCCAGGGCCCCAACCCGGACGTCGTCACCGAGATCGAACTCCTCGGACTCGAGCCCAGGTCCGAAGTAGCGTAGTTGGGCGAAAGTGGGGCCAGCTTGCCGAAGTCGGGGCAGAAGCCGGGCAGACCGAGTTGGAACTGGGAGTTTAGCTAAAAACAGAGAATTTCAACAATAATGCATCAGAATGGCGCTGAAAGACTACTTTCCACACCTATTGACGTACCAAATTGATGCGCTGCATCGTTTCTTCGTTGAGCGGGCACGGACGGCGGAGACGTGACCCCCCAGGCGATGTGGGGGATGATGGAGCGGATGGGCCCTGCTCGCAGATGACAGGAGGCTCCTGGAAAAACGGAGTTAGCAGAGAGCATTGGGGAATTTTATGGGCAGGCTGGCAGAGATCATTGGGGAATTGGGGGAGGCTAGCGCGAACTCTAGCGAAAATCTCGACCGGACAAAATGCTGACAGAAAATCAGAGATATTCTTTAGGAAAGCGCAGGCTAGCAGAGATTCCTTAGAAAAGGGCAGGCTAGCAGTGATTATTTAGGAAAGGGCAGGCTAGCAGTGATTATTTAGGAACCTAGGGAAAGCTAGTGGCGTTTTTTTGTGGAAATTGCTGATGCCCGAAATCGCGGGATTTTATCAGATTTTGAAAGATATGAATCAGCCGGGCAAATTTGATTTACGAGGTTCCGATGAGTCGGCAAGAGAGAGAGAGAGAGAGAGAGAGACGAGAGACAGAGAGAGGGGAGATACGGCTGGCTTGCCGACCCCTTTAGAAGTGCTCAGATCATTCGAGCCGCAGATTCGGGATGAGTCAGATTAAACTAAAAAAACGGTCTGGCCTCTAAAGAAGGGCTAGCGATGGAGAGAGATAGAGACAGAGAGAGGACAGGCGAGAGAGAGAGAGCGAGAGAAGAGTTCAGGGCCAACCCGGGGGCCCCGGTGAACCGATCAATTCGGTTCGTTCCCCCGGCTGCTTTTCCCCCCATCCACCCACCGCACCCGGTCAAAACTTTCGGGGAGGCTTTTGAGAGGGTGGGCGAGAGAGAAAGAGAGAGAAAAGTGAGAGGGAGAGCAAGTAAAAAGACCCGTCCCTCCCCATCATATTTTGGCAGCAACATTGACCGGAAAGATCTTTTGGGGAAAAATGATGTCATGAATCAGGCTAGCCGAGATTCTTTAGGAAAGGGCATGCTAGCAGAGAGTTTTTAGGAAATGACAGGCTAGCAAAGATTCTTTAGGAAAGGGCAGCCTAGCAGAGAAAATTGAGGAACGAAGCAAGTTAGCAGAGATCATTCAGGAGCCAAAAACCCCGGCTAAAACCAATGTCCAAGGCGGTGCCCTTTTTTTCGTCGGGATCCTGGGAAAGTTTCAATGGTTTGACGAGGCGGCGGGCGGCACTGGGCCGTTCCGGGACACGCCAGCTGACGGTTCAGCCGTTTTCGGGGGTGTTTCTCTATTTCTCTCCCTCTCGCTCTCTCTCTCTCTCTCTCTCTCTCTCTCTCTCGCTCGCCCTCAAAAATGTGCCAATCGTCGTGTCAGCCACATCCTCAAACCCAGGTGAGGCCCCCCTGGGCCACATGCTACTGCCCCCCGCCGGTCTTTTGACGCTTATTTTTGGAGCAGGAAGTGACCGGACGGCCGGTTTTAACGGGAGCATGGCTGGGCAGGCTGGCAGAGATTCCTTGGGATAGGGCAGGCTAGCTGAGACGATTTGTTGAGCGGGGTCTAGGCTTGAGAAAGGACGCCGAAAAGGACGCATTGGGAACACGGAATGGAATGCGCTTTTGGTTGTGGTTTTGCGGAGAGGGAGAGAGTGAGAGAGAGAGAGAGAGAGAGAGAGAGAGAGAGAGGGAGAGAGAGCAAGAGAGAGAGAGTGCGCAAAAAAAACTTTAAAAAAGCATGGAGGCAATCGAGATGGGCTTTGAGCTGAGAAAAAGGTGATCCCACGAGTCTCTGCCTGTTTGCCATCCCCAAAAATCCCTGCTAGCCTGCCCTTTCCTAAAGAGTATCTGCTAACGTGCCAATTTTCCAGAATCCTAGTAATACGGCATAGAACGTTTGGCTTAGAAAAACGATCGAGAGAGAGAGAGAGAGAGAGAGAGAGAGAGAGAGAAAGCAAGAGACGATACAAAGCGAGAATGGCCTCCCCACCGACCTCGTGTTTTCTATTTGACGACCCCACCCTCCCTCCCCACACAACTCCCCCAAGCCAGGGGTCCCGAGACGGGAATTCTTCGCCTCGTCTCGCCTGTCTGGCGCGGGGTCCCGGAACGAAAATAGCCACAACAAACCGTGTGGCCACAGCACAAGGCAGCCGTTCTGTTCCAGAACGCGCCTAACAACACTGGACCGACCGGGAGTACGGTAGCTGAGGCAAAAACGCCTTGTCCACCCTGATGATCTCGGCTAGCTGAGGAAAACTCCCAAATAATCCCTGCTAGCCTGCCCCGTTCCGGACTTACCCCAAGCAACCCTCTTCTTGGCGGCTCGCCGTTGTCGGAAGTCGACGGCAGCAGCAGGGTTGGATTTGGGGATGGTGATCGGCGACCGTATTCGGCTACAAAAGATTTTATATGGGGCGAGAGAGAGGCCGAGAGAGCGAGAGAGAAAGCGAGGGAGAGAGAGAGCGAGGGAGAGCGAGAGAGAGAAAGAGAGAGCGAGGGGAAGAGGGAGAGGGAGAGCGTGTGAGAGAGAACGAGCGTGCGAGAGAGGGAAAGAGATAGAAAGAGAGAGAAGAGAGAGCGAGAGGGAGAGAAATGAAGCGAGATTGAGCACGAGAGACAGGTATATCCAACTCACCGGCCGTCCCCGGTGCCATCAAATGCCCTCCGCCAGTGTCCATCGCAATCGTCGGCGGCGCCAGATTCATCTTTTCAAGAACGGCGCCTACATTTATAAAAGTTAAACTGATTAAAAGACGATTTAAGGCAAAATCCACAAGAATCCAGACGTGAAAGGTACGCGGTAACGAGTCGGAAATGACCTTAACGGGCAAAGAATTCTGGTGGGGAAGAAAATAGCAGACTTTCCTGCCCGGCTTCAACCCCCCAATCTCCGGTAATTTCGCTAGGGCATCCGGCAATTTCGTCGGAATTACCGGTTCTCGAATTTGAATCCGGGTTCGACCCGTCCGCCTCGTCCGCATCGTTACTAATATTTCGGGTCCGGGGTGGTGGGGTGGTTACTCCTGGGTCTCAAGTTATTAATGCTAGCCTGACCTTTCTAAAGAATCTCTGCTAGCCTGCCCTTTCCCAAAGAATCTCTGCTAGCCTGCCCTTTCCTAAAGAATCTCTGCTAGCCTGCCCTTTCCTAAAGAATCTCTGCTAGCCTGCCCTTTCCTAAAGAATCTCGGCTAGCCTGCCCTTTCCTAAAGAATCTCTGCTAACTTGCCGTTTTCTGAAAAATCTCTGCTAGCTGCCGGCATCCATTCAGAAAATCGCCAAAAAATCTACCGTATGCCGATACCCGGACAAATCAAGGATTTTTGCTAGAAAGGAAATGATGGGGAAAAGCTTCTTGATGGGTTGTGAAAGGGAGTAGTGACCGGATTTCCTCCCATCCATCCACCCCCACCAAATCCACAGATTAAGGGGAGGTAGGTGGGGGGAAAACTGAGGGGATTAGGTCAAATTTGGATTTGCGATTCGTCAGATTTGGCGGGCAAGCTGGGAGAGATCATTGGGGAATCAAGGGGGACCAGCAGTGAAACCTTAGGAAAGATCAGCTAGCAGAGATCATTTGGGATTTCAGGGCAAGTTGCACAGATTCTTGTGGAACGGAGGCTAGCAGAGATTCTTTAGGAAAGGGCAGTCTAGCAGAGATTCTTTAGGAAAGGGCACGCTACGGCCGAGGCCACGGATCCTAGGAATCCTGGCAAACTCATCGCTCGAGACTAAGCCAGCGGAGCCGGTAAGGTCATCAAAGCCGTGGCTTAAGCCGGGCGAGCCGGCTGCCCGTTTTTGGTACTCCGGCTTCGAAGGGACTGTAGGGTGAGTTTCGTGTCCGGATTTGTGTAAAAATGTACGTTTTAACAAGTAGAAGAGAGCGAGGGAGTGAGAGAGACATAGAGAGTGGGAGAGCGAGAAAAAGAGGGAGAGCGAGAGAGGAGTAAGCTATTGAAATTCACCTGAAAAGCTGGCCCGAAAATGTAGCGATTCTTCTCTCGAATTCGTTCGCCTTTTTGTCTTTTTGCTGTGTCGATTGGGTACCTGGAAAGAAACCCATTAAAATTTGCATGAACATTTTATAAAAACCCCGGAAATTGGGCATTTTAAAATTTAAAAATTTTTGGGGTTAAAATGGGTCAAAGTGGCCGACCTCAAAAATTATCTCCAAAACTACTGCACCAAATTGGCTAAAAATTGGTGACAATACCTAATTTGGGATGGGGATCATTTCTCTAATATATCGTGAAGCACGAAAATGAGCGGAACACCGGAATCTCGCGTACCCAAAACAGTAATTTTGGATTTTCTATTTTACGGGTTTCCGAGGTGCTTCTTTTTACTATAGAAAGATGCACCAGAAAATTCTGCATTGAATGATGTATCTTTCATTTTACCCCCGTTCCCTAGTTCCGCTATAAAGCATTTACTGCGCGCAAAACAGCCTCAGACTAGGCCAAAAACCTCAAAACTGGCAGATTTTGAAATTGAAAATATCAAATCGTATCTAGAGAACGAGCTGAAACCATTGCAAAAAAGAGCAAAAAGAAATAACGTTTTTGAAGGGGGCTGGGATTGAACTCGCGCGACCCCTGGATTGGTAGGCCGCACTCATGCAATCACACGGCCCCAGAGAGGGCTTCCAGGCGAAGGTCCGAGTTCGATTCCTTCGGATCTCAGCCCATATTTAGAGGCCGAATTTTTTTTGCTCTTTTTCAATGGCTTCAGCTGTTTGTCACCAATTTTTAGCCAATTTGGTGCAGAGTTTTGGAATAATTTTAAAAAAAAATTGTGCAGCCCTACTAATTTGACCATGCTCTTTCAGATGCCGTTAAAAAAACGGGGCCGAAAAAAACTGTGCCACGCATTGTTCGGGTCTCTCGCAAACGGCCTTTTAAGACATTTTTAACAAAAAAAAAACCAAAAAGGCATGCCCTTTCCTCAAGAATCTCTGCTAGCCTGCCCTTTCCGGAATATTTTTTAAAACGAGAACTGAAATTAAAAGCTGAGGATTGACTGAAAATCGAAAAATTCCAGCCAATCTGGCGACCAGAAATCTAATGGATATTCCTCCCGGGTGACCCGGCAAAAGTCAGCAAAGCCGTGGGGCGGGAAAGTCAGACTGTTCGCGGAAGGGCAATTACCCCTGAAAAGTTGGGGATTTGATGAGAATTGGCCCGAGAGAGTGAGAGAGAGAGAGATGGGAGAAATATACGAAAATCTGTAGATCCCTGTATGTGGAAAAGCCGCTCAAATCCTCCAGGAAAGAGCAGGCTAGCAGAGGAAATTTAATCGAAAACCCTGAAATCGAGGGAAAACAAGGGGCCGGGGGAAAAACGGGTGTGGGTGGCCGGGGCGGTTCCGGATGATAAGCCGACCAATTTTTCGCCGGGGCACTGCCAAAAATGGGGGTCGAAAGAGGTGCTGGAGATAACGGGAATGTCGTAAAAACACGAAAAAGTACGTTTTGTGACGCAGAATGGGGGCAGGCTAGCAGAGATGCTTTAGGAAAGGGCAGGCTAGCAGAGATGCTTCAGGAATTGAGGGGAGCGTGCCATCTGCATAAAAATGGTAAAAAATGGGGCGCCTGTATACGGTAGTATGGGCGCGTTTCAGGGGATGGCTGGCTGATCTTAGGTTTGCCCTTTCGATCGGCTGATGTCTAGGGGGTGACTGTAATCAGTAGCCAAGAGGAAAGAGCGATTTTTAGGGAGATTAGGTAGCAAATATCTAGTTCGCCGATTCTTGTTCTCTCTCTCGCCTTCGCTGCCTCTCTCTCTCTCTCTCTCTCTCACTCTCTTTCTTTCTCTCTCTCTTTCTCTCGCTCTCTCTTTCTCTCTCTCTCTCTCTCTCTCTCTCTTCTGCTCTCGCTCCCCCTGCCTCTGCTCTTCTCTGTTTTTCTCGCTCTATCTTACGCCAAAACTTATCGCCTGAAAGACCCTCTCAAACCCCTGGGTTTGCCTTCACAATCCTCTTAAACCCGATAACAACAAAATGATGGTCTTTTGGTCCCGGTTCCAATCCAATGCAAATGCAAATAAAATTCCAATGTGCCGCAAGGGGGAGAGACCGGTTAGTTGCGGGAAATGATTGGGGAGAAATGGGGGGTAAGTTGCCCCCGCGGCCGCCCATTTGGCCCTAATGAAATAATCGGAGGGCGAGCTCATTCCATTCCACTCCCCCCTTTTTTACACGTCATGTCAACCCACCGAATGCCTTCCATTCAAAATGGGGGATGGGATGGGGTGGGTGACCTTTCCTAGGGTCGGCCACCAAAAAAAAATGGGATGAAAAATGGGCTTCAGAAGAGTAGAAAATATTTGATGAAACTTAAGCCTAAGCCAAGCCTAAGCCAAGCCTAAGCCAAGCCTAAGCCAAGCCTAAGTCAAGCCTAAGCCAAGCCTAAGCCAAGCCTAAGCCAAGCCTAAGCCAAGCCTAAGCCAAGCCTAAGCCAAGCCCTAAGCCAAGCCTAAGCCAAGCCCAAGCCAAGCCTAAGCCAGGCCTAAGCCAACCTAAGCCATCAAACGATCTGCCCAATTTCCCAAATGATCCCTGCTAGCCTGCCTACCGTTGATCTCTGCCAAATCCTGTTTATCCCTGGATTCAGATTTCGCAAAAAATTCGGTTAACACAACCGGGGGGGTGGATGGATTCTACGAACATTGCTCGAGATCTGGCTTTTGCTGGTTCAATATTCCAGAAAATAAAAGGCAGGCTAGCAGAAATTCTTTGGGAAAGGCAGGCTAGCAAAGATTCTTTAGAAAAAGAACTACCAGGACTACTAGAAGGAATTCCCGGAGGGCATGGCCCCCCCACTAAAAAGGCATCGAAATGGGGGGTGGCGGGGGCCGGGCGGATGTCTGTTTTCGTCAGGCTATTAGCAATTTCGGTGTTTAAAGGATCGTGACAGCCAGATTCCAATTCCCAAACGATCTCTGCTAGCCTGCCCTCATTTCCTGATAGCTTGTGGGGGTGTATGCGGTCAGCCGGGATCTCCTCTCTCTCTCTCATTCTCTCCCTCTCTCTCTCTCTCTCTCTCTCTCTCTCTCTGAATGAAATATTCATCTCCCGCCAGTGGCACGAGGCCACCCCCCAATTTCCTATGGATACTAAAGAATACCGATTGCCGCCCCGACCCGTCCGGCTCAATTTCCCCCCGTTGGGTCGGTTGAAAATTTGGGTCTGACTGACGTGGATGGAATCCTAAAGGATCTCTGCTAGCTTTCCGGGCTCCAAGGTGCAAAGGGCAGGCTAGCAGAGGTCTTTGAGGAATAAAAGGGATAGGAAGCCGTCCGGAAAAGACACGATGTCGTTATTTTGGTTCTGGACTCTTAACGGGCGGAACCAAACTTTCCCTGTGTTTTCCCTCAGTTTAGCAGAGATTCTTAGGGAATAGGGGACATAGCAGAGGTCATTTAAGAGCGTCCAGAGTAATCCCGCTCGCTCCAGTCGTGCACTACCTGAAATTCTCGGAATTAATTTTGCAAAGTAGTTACGAACGGAGTAATCAAGTGAAAAGATCCTGCACGCCAAAACAAAGCGGATCTGCGGAGGAGCATGATGAAAAATAGTAGATTCGCTGAGAAATGGCGAGGGCAGGCTAGCCGAGATCATTTGGGGAATTCAGGGCAAGCTGGGTGGGTAATCCGCCAAAATGCCGACAGCAAAAATGCCGACAACCAGAATGCCGACAGAATCCCAGCAGCAAAAAATACCGACAAGCAAAAATCCCAGATGGACCAAAATACCGACAGCCAAAATTTCGACGCGTGCTGGACTTGAATGCTCTTTTCTGTCGGGATTTTCGCTGTCGGGGATTTTGGCTGTCGGGATTTTCGCTGCCCAACTGTTTTTTCTTAGGATCTAATTTTTCAAAATATGAATAGTGGAAATGTTTTTAATGGCTTTAAACTATTCTTAAAGGTCAAAACTTTACAATCTTTTTTGAAAAAGTTTCAAAAATATCGATTTTTTTGACCAAAAAGACCGTTTGTCAACCAAAATTTCGACTTTTTCAACATTTCTTAAGTTTTGAGATAGTTTTTCTAGTTTAAATGTAGTTATTTATCGCTAAAGCACTATTAAAACACTTTATATCTCTAAGCTTATAAAAAAAGTTCAGCCCCC
>JBBGBA010000272.1:0-103633 GCA_038088335.1 Mesorhabditis sp. LJ9110
TCGGTGGTACCCTTCGGTGTTTGGTGGTAGCCTTTGGTGCTGATGCGAGCTGACCTGGGCGTGAGAAGATTTCTGCCTTGCATGACAGATGGCACACCTCAGGTCATGCCTTTGGCGACAATCCGATACTCTCGACCAAATGGCATCTATTCAAAACATGTGCGAGACAGGTGATGTTTGACAATGGTATGTGATTATTCTCATATATCTATTTTCAGCGTTTTGATCCTATTAAACAAATTTTGATACCATGATTCCTAATTTCCATTCATTCTACTGAAAAATCACCGAAAGCGTGGTTGAAGGCTCGAAACAAGTAGAGAGTTGGGAATTTGAAATTCTACTGGGAAGTTCGAGATTCAGATCAACTAAGAGAGAAAATCTTATCCACAATTTTTAGCTTCGTAATTGTTTCGTAAAGTTTCTAAAAAAAAATAAAGATTCGGCCAGGTTCAAAAAAAGCACGATGATAAATCGAACACAGTATCCGAAGTTTCAAACGGCAAGAAAATTCGTGGGGCAAATGCATTTGGGCCCAAATCGAATGGGATGGATGGAGATGAGTTGCTTTTTCGGGGGGCAAGCCACCATCCATTAGCCATTTGTCGTTCCCCCCGGGTTCGAGCGGAAATGCCGGTGCGAAAGTGGGGGGATGTGTCATGTCGAGGGGCTCGCGAGAAATTTATGCGATTCCAATCGAAGAAAAGGCGATAAATTTTTACTAGGCCTGGCATTACTGCTTTGGCCGGGGTTTGGACTTTAAATAGAAGAAAAAAATCAATATCAATACAATGGCAAAAGATCCTATAATTTTTAAATTATTGCAGTTTCGAATTGAGCGATTCCTCAAACTGATTCGTGAAAGCAACGGTGAAAAATCCACCTAATATGACCCTTCCGTCCCTAAGGTCTACTTACATGTACGTGATCTGGAAGAAAACGAAAGTTAAAAGGGGGAGAAGAAATAAGAAGTGCTCAGCATTTGTGAGTCCCTATTAGCATGGTCCGATTGATTGGCATTTCTCTCTCTCTCTCTCTCTCTCTCTCTCTCTCTCCTTCTCTCTCTCTCTCTCTCTCTCTCTCTCTCTCTTTCTCGTCCTCTCTTTCTCCGTTTCCAATATTCCTGAAACGTTTGTTGGGTGTCCAGTACTTTGTGCTTTTTATAAGATTGTAATTTATTCTAGATCCTGGAAAGTAGAGGTGAAGAAATCATTTAAATCCAACACCAACAGCAAAATCCTACTGTAAAAAAATAGTGTTTGTGTGTGTCTGTGTGTGTGTGTGTGTGTGTGTGTGTGTGTGTGTGTGTGTGTGTGTGTGTGTGTGTGTGTGTGTGTGTGTGTGTGTGTGTGTGTGTGTGTGTGTGTGTGTGTGTGTGTGTGTGTGTGTGTGTGTGTGTGTGTGTGTGTGTGTGTGTGTGTGTGTGTGTGTGTGTGTGTGTGTGTGTGTGTGTGTGTGTGTGTGTGTGTGTGTGTGTGTGTGTGTGTGTGTGTGTGTGTGTGACACTTTGCATGCAGCTTTCTCAAGCGTGTCCGGAGGTTATCTCGCTAAGGGAAGAGTTTTAAGCTACGTATGATATGTCATTAGGCGCGTAATGGTCTGGAGATGACTGCACGCATAAAATATTTTTTGAAATCTTTCGTTTTCAACATTAAATTTAAGTTTTTGTGTAGTTTTTTGGTCGGCTTCTTTGTTAGGGGGCAATTAACATAATCCGGAAGTGGCGGTTGCATAATGGGTGAGAGGGAGTGCATTTCATTGTTTTCGTCGTAATTCAGGAAAATTATGCAGCGTGATGAGTATCATGGGGTAAACGGGGCCCAGGGTTGAAAAGTCGCGAAGCGGCTTTTCAACCCTGGTAATGTATAAAAATACAGAGACAATAGCTTGGTAAAATAATAGGGTTGAAGATGTCGCACGTTGGGAATGACAAGACGTAAAGAGGGACAAGTATAACACGCAAGTTACGGGAATAAAATTTAAGACAGAACAGCACAATAGCCCAGGAAACAGCAAAACTCTAAGCTATAGAAAAATGCCATTAGGTGAGGTAAGCTAGTCTTAACGCGGAAATCATTAATGTCCGAAATTGAAATACAGATTTCGCAACTGGTTTCGCGGAACGTTGTGCTCTAAAAAATGGGGGAATAAATGTTTTCACTGACCTGGACTTTAAAACTGTCTGTTCCTTCAGAAAAATGGACCTACCGTATAAGCTTGTGCGGCCTTGCCTATCGTCCACTTTCTCGGGCGGTGGTTTTGGCTGAAAAAGTTGCTGCTTTTGCCGATTCCTCTGTCTATTTCTCTATCTCTCTCTCTCGCTCTCTCTCCCTCTCTCGCTCTCTCCCTATCTCTCTCGCTCTCTCTCTAAATGTCTATAAGCATACCCTCGCGTTTTGTGCCCGGTGCGTCGTCTCCTGATGCGCGCGCAAAGCGTTCAAGTCGTACGAGGCGCAAAATGTGCATCTATTGCATTCGTAGAGCTAAAAATAATTACATATAAAGTATTAATTATCAAAACCATAACACGGAGAATACCCTCACCCCATGATGACGCTTCGTGAACATCTTCAGAAGGCTTTCAGTTTCAGGGTCTTCGCACCCGGGTTCAGTTTTCACGGTGACGGCCACTATTTCGGGCTTTTTCTGGGCGCTCAACTCCGAAAGGGCCGACGACAGCACGGAGGTCGAGCTCGCCGGCACCCCGGCCGGTGGGGTCTTTATCGGTGGCAAATCGGCAATCTCGAAGGCCTTGTGAATGTTCATCTCGTGAGCAAATTCGTTCTGAAAAAAGACAATTCCGATCCCTTGCTCAACAAGATGCGCTCTTAATTAATTCTCAACCTACCGTAGGTCGTGGAGGCACATTCTCGATAGTTTGCAAGGAAATAGAATAACGACTAGGTGGGACTTGTAGTGCTGAAATGGCAGGCTACTTTCCAATTTCCAATGCATATGCTTAATCAATGCTCCAAACTCAACACCCACCTGCCAACGCTGTTAGCCAAGGGAGCTCGGGTTGTCGCTCCTGCTCGCAGACCTGAAGGCACATTAATGAATACCTGAGAGTAACCGACCTCCCTGTAAGCCGATAGGTGATCGGCTTTTAGATGCGACCTGGCGGATTGGATGTTGGCCCGCGGGATCAGCACTCCGCATGATTTGCATACGGCTGTTGTCGTACTGTTGGATAGGCCTTCGCGTTTCCACAACTCGAAGTACCGCCAGACGGGATGGCTGGAGTATGGTGTTCAAATCTCTCCCCTCTCATTCTCTCTATCTCTCTCTCTCCCTCGCTTTCGCTATTACTCTCCCACTGATTACATATCTCACTATCTCTCTCTCTCTCTCTCTCTCTCTCTCTCTCTCGCTTTCTCTCTCTTAATCTCTCTCTAGCTAAAACCATACTCACCGGCGTTCCACCTTCACCCTCTTTTCGGCGCTGGCCTCGGAGGCGACCTTCCGCTTTTCCGTCGCGGTTCCCTCGCGACTTCCGGACGCAACCGGCTGAATGGTGCCCAACACGGTGGCAGCTCGTGCGTATTGGGCTGAAGAGACATTGATTACCTTAGGGGGTTGTGGCCCACCATTTTGCGCGTTGAACGTGTTCGTCATGCTGTTCAGCACCGGATAGCTTTGAAAGGGCGTATAGTATGGGTAGCCCGGAAAGACTGGGAAATGACTGGATGCGGGGTACATCAGGTGCTAAAATAACGTCAATTGCGCAAATCTGAAAGGTGATGTGAGAGATAGCGAGAGAGAGAGGGGGGAGATAGAGAGAGATAGTTAATGTCACGACAACTTTGATGCCGATTGAACAGGCTATTTCATTGCCGGATAATCAGGTGAGTGAGATAGAGAGAGCGAGAGAGAGAGAGAAAGAGAGAGAGAGAGAGAGAGAGAGAGAGAGAGAGAGAGCGAGATGAGATCGAGTGAAAGAGAGCATTATTAGACTATTGAAGCTAATGAGAGCCTAGAGCCAAGAGAGGTCAACTAGCTAGAAAGAGTTGCTTGGTCCACCCGAAAAATTTGAATATCAGGATGGTTGGTAGGTTTAATAGCCCATGACCCGCCTCCGCGCACTGATTAGGTGGACACGGAGGTACACTAAAAAACCATAATCCTGCTTGCGAACAGCTGACGACTAGGTATCTGGCGGCCTCTTGTCTTCGGCGCTGGCTGGCCCCATTTTGAAGCCGGGTGGAGCGGGCGGTTTCGCCGCGCAGCGGACTCGCGACAGTCGCCCCGGTCCGCGGACAAAGCTGGTAGGCCACACCCCTTTGGTCATATGACCCGGCGAGAGAGTGCTTGGGGTGGGGGAGACGCAGACAGTGGGAGTTGTAATAATGGTGCCCGGGGTATACAAATTTCGGGTGGGGTGGGGGTAGCCGGCAGTGGTTGTCGAGAGAAAAAAGACACGCGCAGGCAACAGTCAAATATGTACACTGCCCCTGACAAAGGAACTACTGATATGCAACTGTAAGTGACCCAAAATGAACAAAGCAAAGGAGGAGCGCGAGAAAGCCGGCGAAGGATGCCGAAAAAACGCAAATTTTCGGGTTCTTTAACATTCAGAAAAGGTGCATAAGATCGAGAGTGGGAGCGTGTGAGAGAGTGAGAGACAAAAACAGCGAAAGATATCCTAAACAAGAGCATTTTAGCTATTTGTAGTTTCAGAAGAGGTAGTGCTAGTGAAAGAGTGAGGAGAGTGAGAGGGGAGAGAAAGAGAGAGAGAGCGACCTTTGGGATCGTAATTGAGCGACGCAGATCACATGGCCGCCGTGATTTTTATGGGACGTGTAGGCAACTGCGACAAGCTGGTGCTACGCGAAAGAAGGCAGGTGGCGGGGATTTATGGGTATCCGACCAGGATTATGCGCTTAAATTGCCCAATGGGCATTTCAGCCAAAAAAAGGCGTAATGCACCAATTTTTTTTTCGCCAGACGTTACAGGACGCCGAGTTACAGCACCGGGAAGTTTTTCATAACATATTGAAAAAGCTATTTAGCGTGCTATTTTACGCATCTGGTACAAATCTTGCCAGTTGGTTTTTGAGCGCGTGGAGAAGGTTTTGTCTAAATGTATGGGGTTTCGGGAAAAGTTCTAAGAAATGGACCAAATTTGAAGGGCTTGACGATCTCAACATCTATCGATATCTACTCCTCGAGAGGAACGATGAGATGGATAAAACATTGAAAAAAACTCGGATTTTGAGAGTTTAATGAATAAAATCAACCGAAAATAGAATACGTCTACCCGAGTGTCCAGATAACCACTCCATATCACTTACAATTAGTGGCAGGCAGGTGTTTTTCAGCGTGGAAACTGGCGAGAGCCAAATTTAGATCCACCGGAACTTCAGAAATCAGAATCAAAAACGGTCCTATTTTGGAGAGCGTTACTAATTTCACCTGTACTGAAACTTGAAAGCATTGAACACCACGACAGTTACGAATTTTATGCAGTTCAAAACTACCTGTGCACATTGCAAAAACCGTTGAGTTAGCCAAAAAGCAAAAGAATTCTTCCGTTGCCGGGAATCGAACCCGGGCCTTATGGGTGAGAGCCATAAATCCTAACCACTAGACCACAACGGAGGATAGGAGGGGAAGAGCAACGAGGTGCTAACTAGTTCACGTCTGAATTTAGAGCTGTCAATTTGGGCTTATCGGTAGGCCCCGGTTCCCCAGTCGATGTGTCAGGAATTTCCTAACAAAATAGGATAGTCCTAATCCGAAGTAAGCAAATTTTTACCGTAGGTTAAAATTGTAGCATTAAAATACATTGTCTATGCCAATTTTTGAATTACGAATTACGACCAATTACGAAATTCTTGTCTCTTCTTTCTCTCGGTTTTACGATGTGTATCTAGTTACCGCGCCGCCAGGTAGCTAGTTGATTGTTTATAAATGCGCCAGATTGTTTATTTTATGCAACCAGACGGTCTGAATAGTCTTATGGTTCCAAAGAGATTATGGTTACTGAGTTTTGATGGCGACTAGCGCCAATCTGCGCTTGAAAATATATCCAGAAACTGCTTTTTCGACAACCTAGGCTTTAGTTCGCCCTGTTTCATCAATTTGCGGTAAGTATTTGGTATAAATAGTAATAAGCGTATTGAAAATAAATTAATCTAATTAAATCAATGTAATTCTATTGAAAAAATGGGTAGTGATACGTTATTTTGCATAGCTTTAATTTTTAACCTCCCCCAGACGATAGTTTCCATGTTTTGACTGTTTACATTTAGAGCAATATCGGTAAACGAGTAAATACCTGAGGTAAATTGTCCAAAGGGCTACCTTGCAATATTTGAAAGTCAATCTCCTGCCCTCAATCTCCGTTACGATCTAGGAAAGACAGCCACCGGTGTGGTGAAATACGGCAAATGAAGGTCGCACCGAACGGTCGCTGGGAAAGTGGGCTTGAGGGCACATTGAGGGCTTGGGGCGTTTATCTAAAAAATCTAGCGGCTGGGTTATTCGGCCGAGCTGTAAATGAGCGGAACGTCGGGAACGTTGAGGGAAGTGGAATGACAGGTCAGTCGGAACGCCAGAATGGTGCCAAGCCTAAGCCATGCCTAATCTTTTCTCTTCGACTAATCTAAATCGTATATTTGCTTGCTCACTCGTTGCCGCATTTTCTTATGAAAATGCTAATTTGCAAACGTCTCGAAACGCCAAAACCGGCAGTTAAATAAATGAGTCCGCGAATCATCGAGACTCCTCCAATTTGTACGGTATTGATGTTTGTTTCCCGCAAATTGTAAGCAGTTTCCTTCAGCGAGTGTTTGTTAAACCCTAATATTTTTAGATTCCAGCCTGCTACCTTTCTCTGTGCTTTGTGTTTTTTTTCGGTTTTTCTGATGTGGCGAAATGCAAAAAAATTAAATACTTTATCGCATAGATATTTACATATAGATATCGTTGTTAAAATTACACAAATAAGTATTCATTATTGAGGCAAGGGCATCGGGTGAGGTTAGAAGTTTGCATAAATGAGATAGTCGGAATGGAGGGGTGAGACCTTTGGAAACGAGTGACAATTTTCAGGCAATGAAGGTGGAGGGGAAAAACGAGAAAAACATTCAAAATGTCCATTTTTCAGCTTCTTGACTTTGATTTTTTGGGTTTATTGGCTTTTGCATTTTATCAGGAGTAAAAAAGGGAAATGAAAAAATAGTAAAGCTACAGAATGCTCGTCACTTCTTATGGATTTTGCATTTTATAGTCTTTTTATAATTTTGAAAGTTTTCTATATTTTTGGGTATTGAAATTATGCCTTGAAGCCCAATAAAATCCGAAGCAAAAAACTGTACGGCTGCCACAAAAAATGCAAATGATAAAAATATTGCAAAATATTGATATAGAGAAGAATGATAACAATAAACAAAAAAATTTTCCACTAATTGTAGAAAAACACAAACAGATTAACACCGGTAAGTAAATTACCAAACAAAAATTATTAGAATTTCTTAAAATGAAAAATTTCTGTATTTTTGGTGAATTGGTGCCTAGATCAAGGTTTTGTTAATTAGGGTGATTACTAGGGCCTTGAGAGTTTAGCGAGGAAGAAGAAAGACGATGATTGATTTTTGTTGGTAGGCGCTGCGAGGATCTGAAAATTTGACTTTTGAAACTTATTTATATTGTCGGTTTTTCAGTATTTTTTAAATCAAAAGCAAATAGCTGAATTCAGCCTAAATTATAGAAATCCAAAATTTAATTTGTGTCTTTTAAGCATTTTTTAGAAATTCAACGATTGTAAACCCACCATGTAGACTCGCTTCAAAACCCGGTATCCAGCATCCATGGGGCGATTTCGGGTCCGGCTAGAAATAAAATGATAGAATTTTAGCAAAAAAAAGTCTTAAAATTTCTGTAAAAAAGTGTACCTTGTAGCGTTGAACTCGATGGGTGGAATCCTGATGGGCACGGAGCGCATTAAGATCGTAGGAAGCGCAGAATGTGCACAGGATGCACTCGTAGAGCTGAAAAAAAAGCTTAGCTTTTTGTAGTCTGCTTAAGTTTAGATTTAGGCTTGGGCTTAATTCAGCTTAGTATGGCGATATAGGCTTAGTAAGTTGATATGATGATGATGATGATGATGATGATGATGATATCCTACCCCATCGTGCCGCCGCGTGAACATCTTCAAAAAGGTGGATATCTCCTGATCTTCTACCCTCATCGCGTTCACCCTCTGTTCTTCTTCCGGCTGCGGCTCTTCCATCTTAAGGCAAGGTGGGGACCATGGGGATTCCATGGAGATTGGGCTGAGCTGAATCGAGCTGCGCGGCTTCTCCTCCTGCGGCGTCTCGTCTGGGAACTTGATGGTAAGGGCCGAGAACTTGGCCCGCAGTGGCTGGTGCTCGGTGTTGATGATCATGTTGTTATTGATCGGCACGGCAAAGGGCTGAAAAGGCGAGTTTCGATATCCCTTTGTCTTGTTCTCTCTAATCACTCTTTCTCCCTCTCTCTCTCTCTCTCTCTCTCTCTCTCTCTCTTGCTCTCTCTGTCTCACTCACCTGATTGGCCGGCAATGAAATGGCCTGTTCAATGGGCATCAAAGTTGTCGTGACATTATCTGCCGCACGTTCCCCCCAAGGCCCATAACTCTTTCCCTCTGTCCTCTCACATAACTAAAGAGACATTAATGAATTATCATTCCGGATTTTCCCTAACCTTATAGTACTCCTCCGGATGCATGCCCTTCAAATGGCGGGTGGCGGTCTGTGACGTCGCGCCGGGGATCTCGAACCTTCTGCATAATTTGCAGTGCGCCGTTGCCGACTGTCTCGCCTTCCCTTCCTGCTGCCACAGCCGGAAGTACTCCCAGACCGGGTGACTGAAACGAGGCGATTCTACCATATTTACCAGATTAATAAGCTTTTCAGCTTATTATTATGATTTTTATGACTTCTGCAAATCCTTGAGGTTGCCCACAATCAGGCCCGTAGGGGGGGGGGCAACTGGGGCAAGTTGCCCCCCCCCCAAATCGGCCGAAGGCCGAAAAATTCATAAGGGGGACCCTTATAATTTTTTTTCGTGAAAATTTTTTTTGCCTGCGGAGCTTTTTATAGTTGTTTTTAAGGCTGTTTTTTTGCCTAGACCCTAAGTTTTTCAAAAATCGGGGATCGCTACGGCCCTGCCCACAATCCCTCAGATGTTCTCTTCCTTTTCTAGATTATCCTACATGTTCTTTATGTTAGTTACGTTTCCTAGGGGCCCCAACTCCGACTTGATGGCGAGACACTTTACTTCTTTTTTTTTATACGCAGAAATCCCAAAGTTACGCCATGATGCATAGTGCGTCTTGGAGTCCAGGTTCTCTCTCTCTTTTTTCTCTCCCGGGGGGGGCATTTTTTGGTTTTTTTATACGGCATTCTCTCTCTCCTCTCTCTCTCTCTTTCTCTCTTCCTTCCTTTCTGTCTCTTTTCGCTCTCTCTGTGATTTTCTCTCTCCCTTCCTTTCCCTCTCTGTATCTCGCCCACTCTCTCTCTCGCTCTCCCTGCCTCTGGCAAGGTCATAAGATCAGATAAGGCAACTTTCAAATTTATTATGCTACTTTACGTGCATTCTCGCTTGCCTACCGAAGCCATTACCAAGGCCTTGACTACTTGTTGAAGTAAAGCATCCAGAGTCCGCCAGGTATGCAAGTTATTAGGTTATGGTTCGTCAGGCCAATCCTTAGGGCTTGACGCGTCTGGTCAATTTCCCCCAAACTATTCGGGTATGGTACGTCCGACCAACGGGACCCCAGAACTAGGTATGGTGCGTCGGCCCAATTTCAGTTCCAAACAACGCAAAAAAATGTCATTGAATCCACTCACCCTCGGCGGATCTTCTTTCGGTTCTGGCTCGTTGTTTGTTGGCCCAAAACTGGCTTCTGTTCTAACACCGCCGGAAGACGCTGTTGAACCAGTGGTTGGCTCGGGAACTGTGTCGGTGCTGCCAGGACGTTGGGAACGTGCATGTTTGGGTCTGAATATTTATTCGTTGCGAAACCGCGCAAAAACCTACCAAAGGGGTACTGCGTGTTGTAGATGTTGAGCATTGTGGACAATTGGTGTCGGGGTGGTGTGTTAGTGAGGCATTGGCCTTGATTTTCTGGATTCATCATTCTCTGGAAATTTGGGCGTATGAGTCGTTTGGTTCTGGAGTCACGTAGGCTTATGGAAGACAAGAAGATATACGAAGTCGACGGAGCCTCATAAAGAGGATTCTCGCGTACGGCGTAGACACGAAGGAACGTAAAAAGCGAATTGGCAAAGATCCGTGCGTTGGCCTGGTTAGGTCGCGTAGCATTCTCTTTGCTAACACGTTCTCTAACCTCGAAAATGAGCCGGACCACGTCAAGCTACGTCCTTTCGGGACTTCGGCAGCTTTTTCAAATAGCTATGTCCTCGTAAGGCGCATAAAAGATACCCTCAACCTTATCACAATTTGGGATAAAGGTGGGTCTCAGTTGGTAGTCTGTACCCGTCATTTATACAACTGCACTTGCCATTAGCCCTAGATGAGATTCTGGATAAGTATCAGGACCAACTTTAGCCAAATCTTTGGCAAAATCCCATTTCCTGATAAGATTGCGTATGTATTCAGTGAATTTGATGCTTTTTAATGCTAGTATTTTCGGCTTTGGCTGTGCAACTTTACAGAAAACAACGTTTGCTCCCGGAAAATACACTTTTCGTAGTGGCTCCTCATGGCCGGTAGTGAATCGGAATATAGTTTGTATGGTGTTCAAAGCTTTTATTTGGGGGTTAGCGGGGGGTTATCGGGTTTATGGGGGCAGGGATTAGCCGGGGGTTAGTGGAAGACAAGGTTAGGGCCTCGGTTTCTGGATAGGATGACATATAAGAGGACAGGAGAAACGGAGACGATAGGGTAGGGGAGGGGAAGATTTTAGCGGTAATAGGGGTTAGTGGGTTAACGAGGGCATGGAGGGGGGTTTGGCTTTAGTTAAAGAGGCTAAGAAGTCTAGCGCACCGCCTAGGCATTGCTTCCTGGCAAATAGTTAATTACGACCCTAACGCGGTACTCTGATACGAACCTAACACCGATACTCGAATACGCTTCAAATACGTGATACGGAAAATTCTTAGTTTGTTCATTTTTCTAAATTGGCCCAGGAATCCCAAAGATCAAACGATAGAGCGCCTTAGAGCCTATAATTCAACGCCAAAAAGCTCAAAAAGTCGATTCTGCAAACCAAATTTTTTTAGTTTTTTTTTATCAAATAGTAGCCCTTTTTACAACTTATTAATTCATCTAGACTTTTAGGCGGTATCCATTTAGTTTTTCACGAATAGGTCTGATGCCCGAACTCTAAAATCTTGACTTCTTGGCCCCTTTAAATCATAAAAGCGGCATAGATATTCAAAACGCAATACGGATGTCTGGGTTAGAGTTTCGAAAGTCGCGCGGGGAGAGCAGCGGGCAATTGGGGACGCGAGGGACGGGTGCGGGCTGGGCGGGGGCAAAGGGGCGAAAGGGGCGAAAGGGGAAGGGGGCGAGAAATAGGAAAGAAAGAAGGGCGGCTGGCGACGCCGCGGGTGGCAGCACCGGGTTTATATAGGCAGCCGCTGTGGAGGACACGCCCACTTTTCGATGATTGGTTGACCGAATAGACATAAGGGGAGTAGGGAGACGCTGAGAAGGATGGAACCTAGCTTTCTGGCACGTCTGCATGCCTGGGGTCTGCCGGGAGTTCAAGTGTAATGTGCGTGGGGGGCCGCGAAGCTCCCCGGGGAGCGACAGCTGGCCTTGCTAGGGGGGCTCGATAGGGACCTTGGAGCGTAGGGAGAGGACGACTTTGCCATAATGACGTATTCATGCAAGCCCCCAGAATCCCCAGGCGACCGAGTTGGGATGGACTAGGGAAAAGGGAATAAATAAGCGTAGTCAAGGCCTGCTCTTAAAGATATTTTTCGAAAGAATGGATTCCAACTAGGGAACGTTGCGACACATCGACCTACCTTATATAATTTTGGCGTGTATCTTTGTGTGTGTGTGTGTGGATGTCAGTTTCGAGGCCCGATTTGAGGGCCTTCCCGTGGATAAAATGTTCTAATTCTCCGTCACCCGGGGGAATCGACCCTTCTGTTCCCGATGGCGTTCTCAGAATCTCGATAAAATACAAGTTTACAAAGTTAAAGTCGGTTTTATTCATTTTTGGGGGTACCTGAGGGCTAATTTGCATAATGTGAAATAATAGAAATGCCCTCATTCTTGCCAGTTGCACACGCGCGTGTGGTTTGTGGGGGTCCGCAGGACCCCCACTATCGAAAGTCAAATTTGTCATGCAGAGGCCGCAATCCAGCGCTCAAGGCCCGCGAAGCGTGTAAAACATATTTTCGTACTGGGTATGCGTTACTAGGAAAGAAAAGATTCGTAGAATTATTCTTAAAACTCAAATAGTTGTACTTACGGCTAGAAAAATAACAGAAGTTTTTGAAAGCTGTATAAAAATGCTTTTCTGTTGTCTATAAATGCCTAATTACTTCAATAAACTTTAATGACAGCATCTTTTTATTGTCTCTTTACATAAGAAGCCCCCGTCATCTTAGCCAGCTTTACTTTATTGTTAAAATTAAAAATCTATAAAGAATGTGGGAAATTTGAAATTTTCCTGTTTTCGAAAGAAATTGGTCTAGGCAATTTGAAAAAAAACCCACCGAACATCCTAATGACATCTGATAGCGAGTGTAATGGAAAGTACGGCAGGGGGGTTCCCATCAAAAAGTGTGTAGTGTAATGCAGCGGAGGTTACAATCTTTTGCCCGCAGTGCGTGGCTGTTCCCATTAATTTTGCGCGTACCTTCTCACGGACAGGGAAGGCATCGTAATCTATTATAGCTTACACCGAACCCCCCTCGAGGCAATCGATGTAAAGCTGCTAAATTTAAGCCGGAAATGGGCTCTCTTCTCTCTTTCTCTATCGCTCTCTCTGTCTCTCTCTCTCTCTCTCTCTCTCTCGATCTCTCTAGCCGTCTCTCTCTCCCTCTCCCTCACACTGCTCTAGCCGAATCCTTTTACACTACTATCCTAAAAAAAGAAATGAAGACGATAAAGGCCTATATATATTCCCTACATCCCCTGGACTAGTGCGGAAATGAGGCTCCCGGATTATATTGTGCTGTCTAACCTACCGCAATCCTATACGAAAATCCAAACCAAAAAAGGGCCTTTTGGGAGAAAAAAGGGTTTAGAGCCTGGTGAGGGAACGTCAAAAAGACACGCTCCCTCTCCCCCCAAAGAGCAGCCGACCCTCGTTTTGCTGACGAGGTATATTTGCTGAGCCGGAAAGGAGGCTCATGCTCTGTTCTCGGTGGGGTGGGGGGAGGGTGAGGGTTGAGGGTCGCAGGTTGTTTTTTTGAAAGTTCAGCGAGGATTGATCGGGATCATGGATGGGACTCCAAAAGTTACATGGACATGTTTGGTTTCAGCGTTTCGAAAATTGGGAATTTGTGGAAAACAAAAAACGGGGAAAACAAATAGGAGTCCATTAGGGAATAAACAAGGCAAAACAGAGCGCGAGGGGTGGAAAAAGAGAGACGGAGAGAGAGAGAGAGAGAGGGGCGAGAGAGAGCAAGAGGGAGTGAGAGAGCACGAGAGAGCACAAGAAAGCGAGAGAGATAGAGCGAGAGAGCCAGAGAGGCGAGAGTTAGGGATATATAGAGAGAGAAGGAGAGAGAGAGCACGAGAGAGAGAGAGAAAAGGGGGGGCGGGCGAGGTAGAAATGTTTAATTGAAGAAAGTTTGAAAAAGCATGATAAGGGTGAAGAATCGCTGGTAGTGAATTTACAGAGCTCCGGTTGGGTTTATATAGCCACTCGCGGGGGCTACCGTATTCCCCGGGATCTTGTATGGGTTGTCTATTCCCCTCAGCGCCGCGCGGTGGCCAGGGAATTTTCCGGCTTGTCTGGGTCTGTACTATCTCGGGGAATGCCATCGCTATTCTAAATCCTCCCTCCCTTGGCGTTCTCGCTCAAATTTTTGGTTTTGTCGCCGCCCTCTCTTCTTTTCGAGATACCCTATTTCTCAGGTGGCTCTGCGTTTTGCGTACTATATCGCACTCACGTCTACCGCACGTCTTTCTAATTTCCGGATTATCTCGAACTTTCTTCCGGTTTCTCTGTCCTCTCTCCGGCAGCAGTTAACTCCGTTTACTTCTTCGAAAGGAGACCTAATCCTTTGGTTCCCACGCTCAAAATTTTAATTCATTGATCATGCGCGTGTAGCTCTGTTGGCAAGCAATCTACTAATCAACATAATCTACAAAGTGTATGATAAACCCGGCAACGCAACATTTGTTTCGAGCGGGCCGGCCCCGGCATCGTCCAAAAGCCATCCCCCCAGTCCCCACAGTCCACCCTTTCGCTTACGAGACATATTTACGCTCGGCCGGAAAAGAGGCTCATGCTCTGTTTCTCGGCAGAGGGAGGATTGAGGATCCCCAGGTTGTCTCGAAAACTTGACCGTGGATTGATCGATTGAGTACATCAATTGGATTGAAAAATTAAGTTTTGAAGTTTCGGTTTGGGAGTTTGGTGCCTGGCGTCGGGAAATTGAAAGAAAGAAGGAGAAGACGAGGGTTAGGAGAGAGAAGAGAGAGAGAGAGAGAGAGATAAGTGAAAGTGAGAGGCCGGCTAAGTGATGCTAATTCCGCTTCGGACTTCACGCAAATTAGGCGCGATTATGGAAACAATTGACCCCCAAAAGTAGTACAAAGGAAGAGGGAACGAGAGAGAGAGAGAGAGAGAGAGAGAGAGAGAGGAGAGATGAAAAAGAAATAGAGGAAGTAAGTGTGAGAATGGATCTCGAAATTCGAAAACGAGTGAACCGTTCGGAATTGGATCCAACGGACCAAGTGCACGAAAACCGGAAGGTGAAAAAGTTTGGGAGTACTGGGTATGCGAGTACCGTACACCGCATTGGAAATAGCAAGAATAATCGGCATTGAAGTAAAGGAAAAATAAAAACTAATCATAAAGAAAGGAGCTCGAGATAGCTTACAATGGGCTCTAAAATTTGCGATCAAATCAACCCCTGTTGATGAACACGGTCGCAAATTTGCCATGCCAAGAGCTTTAGAATGGCTAATCTATCGTTGCGATCCGATGATTTTGAGTGAATTTGGCTGGAGTGTGTGGGGGTATGTTTTCTGGCCGTCCCCCGTCCCCCGCTCTTTCAATATACAGCTCCCTTCCTCTCTTCTTCGCTCTTGCTCCCCTACCAAAATAGCACGTGGGTGCATTAGTTGGCGGATGGGGCCTTTCCCTCTCTCCTCTAGGTGGTTGAACTCACAGCGTTGCCTTTTCCCTCTTTGGGTTACGGTGGCTCGGAGCGCGGAGAATTCTTTTCTCTCTTTTCAAGAAATGGCTACCGAAGGGCTTTGTAGCGGTTGTAGGCGCTAAAGGCTAAAGATGTACAGGAATTGTGTGCCCCCTCTGCCCTCTTCCGTGAGGCCCCTCTCTACTGGGGGTCCTGGGTCCTCTGCGGGGCCCCTTGTTCCCTCTGCCAAGGCCCGGGGGGCCCCTTTTTCCTCTCGCCACTCTTTCCAGCGCCCCCCTGCCGGCTTCGATGGCAAGAAACTACGGCGAAAGAAACTGCTAAAAATTGCTATGTATAAAATTACTCAAAATTTGTATGCAATCCATTACCAAATACCGTATTTTCTGCGGTATTTCCGCTATTCCGTCTAATAAAAATGTTTAAATTGCATTTAAGATTGAAAAAGGTCAAAAAATCAAAAAAATTGCTGTTCAAGCTGTGCACAGCGATCCTGAGTGGTTCTGACCCGTTGAATAGCTAAAAAAATCTCTCTCTCTCTCTCTCTCTCTCTCCCTATCTCGTTCGCTCACTCTCTCTCTCTCTCCCTCTCTTTCTCTCGTGCTTTCTCTGTGATTATCGCTGATGTTCAGTACTGTATTGTCTTTCGTCGAGTGCATATTGGGGTACATACATTTATTTACAAATCGTTGCATAGGATTTTCACTTAAAAAATGTACATAGACCGGGTTTGCACGTTTAACAAACATGGAGGTAGGAAATTAGCATACAACTAGAAATCCGCGTTATTAGAAAATGCTTTTCGTTTAAATTAAAAAATTAAAAATACTGTAAAAATTGTTTTTGGTTTTCCACTTTACAGTGTTTTTAGAATTTTAGAATTTTTTATTTTTTTGTTTTCGATTAAAAACGGCTACTAAAACGGCCCTAAATGGCTTTTAACAAAAGTTAATCGTCAAGGGTACAGAGAAATCACAAGGTATATACATAGAATGGTAAAAAAATCAACAAAGACGCTTTGAGAATGTACAAAGACCAATAAACACGCGAAAATTATCACAACGAGAATTTAAACTAAAAAAACTGCCTAGATAACAATTTACTATTTCTAAACGTTATTATTTACATCTTTAAACGATAAATTTGGGAGATTTGGTGTTGGTTGTCGAGAATTGAGCTTCACTGGCGCTGGTGGTTCTGAAAAATACAATTTTTGTTAGACTTAATGTAGATAAGCAAGCTTTATAGACCGAGGCTTAGGCTTAAGCTATTGCTGACTTTACTAAAGCTTTAATCCTCACCTCCCGGTCTTTCTCCCCAGGCGCCGTAGCGCCGGCCCCTTATCCGCCTGCACACCTTGTCAAACTTTTTCCGATGCTCAAGTTCCAGATGCCTCATGGCTGCTGGCTTGGTGGAATAGGAAAGGCTTGACTTGGTGCTACAAAGCTTACAAGTGGCCGACGCTGTGCGCCGAGAGAGATCTTCCCAGTGCCATAGCGTGAAGTACCTCCAGACTGGAAATTGGGGTGTAATTGAGGTTATGCGTGGTAATTTTTCTTCCTCCCTCTCTCTCTCTCTCTCTCTCTCTCTCTCTATCTCTCTGTCCTTCAGTCTCTCTTTCTCTGCTATCTGCTTCCCTGTCTCTCTCTTTTTCTCTCTCTCTCTCTCTCTCTCTCTCTATCTCTCTGCCTCTCTGGCTCTCCCTAAAACTATCATACCTCCGCTGAATCTCTATCTTCTTAGCTTTTCTATCCCGTGTGATGTTCATCTCCTCCTTGGTGTCAATACGTTGAAGCTTAACCGCACCTAAGCAACCATTAATGTCCCCTGCTACCTCTCACTTACTTTCAGGAAACAAAGCATTGTAACTGTCAACATGTTTAAGCAACTCGAGCAGGTGGTCCATTTTCTTAACCGACTTTCCCATCTTCTTTCTGAAAATCGGGTTTATTTTGTTTATCTTCCAGGTGGAGAGGTTTATGGAAAACAAGAAGATCGTGGAAGCAGCGTAGATCAACGTAGGGATGCTAGGAACATGAGATGACATGCCAATTTCAAGCTTTTTTAGCTAGGGTATTTCCAAGTTTTTTGGTATAACCGCCTTTTTTCAGAGCCTATGCACGAAATGAAAGCTTTCTTGGAAACCTGGATTTTAGCTAATAGCTTCTGGCTTTTGGCTTGTTATGTAGTTTTCAATAGTACAAAAGGGCCTTTGCAGCTAACGATTCGAACAAGCTACATTTGAATATCAGGCCAGACTTATCGATTTCAGCAATCAGTTTTTCAGCATCTACATTTGATTTTTCAGCATATTGATTTTGCACTTTCAAGTTTTTCAAAGAAACTGGCACAAAGGAAGATGTTTCCTGGCGAGGTGGCAGCACAATCATAGAGATTTGCCTGTCGGGTGTATGTTAATAGTTTCAGAGGATTGTTTCTGGGGCCATATTATCGGACAATAATGATGATGACTCGTTATAATTAGCTATTACAAGGTAGATAGGTTTGTTGATTTAAAACTGCCGTACTTGGTGACATACGTTTACTTGGTGACTCTAGCATAGTCTTGACCCCCGGGGTCAGATGAAACCGGAAACTAACGTGGTTGGATGCTTGATGGTTACCCTGGTTTTCACCGTGCAGCTCAAAAATGCTGGTTGCACCCGGCCGTTTTTTACTATCATCCAAAATCTACCTGAAACAATATGCGATTTTTAAAAAGTTGACTCAACATTACCAGAAATTTTAATACTGTTTTATCTCTCTCACTCTCTCTTTCTCTCCCTTTCGCATTCAAATGCTTATGTGCACAGTTCGCTTTCAGCGAATTTCAACAACAACTTTACTCTGAAAGTACGCCTTTTTCACAGTATTCCACACTTTTCCTTTCCTGCTTATGAACTCAGTCTCTGTCTCATCTCAGTCTCAAGACTTTTCGAAGAACTTCAAAAATATCTTTAATAATCTGCTCCATGTAAAGTATCACCTTAAGTTTTCCAGGGACTTCCGAACTTCAAAGCCGGGCGTAGGAGTCTCCATCGTGTGAGGAGAGAACGCGGCGAAAAAAAGAGGGGCAGTCAGAGGGGCAGACAGAGGGCAAAGAACAGACAAGAGGAGGTTGAGGTAAAGAGAGGTAGAGAGAGGGAGCGAGAGAGAGACACAGAGAGAGGGCGCCCGCGAGAAAGAGACAGAGAGAGCGCGCTATTCAGGGTTTGCGAGCAAAATTACGAACCAGGCGCGGGAGGCGCAGAAAGGAGTGCGAGCAGCGCGGCGGTATGAAGCTGAAGATACAGGGGTACAGGGGAGAAGCGCGCGAGGAAGGGAGCAATAAAAATGGCTTGAAAAGCGGCCTACCGAGTGGATCTGGCGCCTGGAAGCCGGGCTTATATAGGCAGCGCCGGGGAGAAGCCACGCCTACTCGCTGGGGATCCAATGGGCAGCTGAGGAGCCCGAGTTTCGAAACTCCGGGCGCGGTCTTTCGCAATGTCCTAGAGAGGGCCCCTGGGGGGCCCTACCGGGGCGAAAGGGGACCGGGGGCGCCATTTTCGAAAGTCCGCGTACAGCCGTCAGTGTAAAGAGGGACCGGGAGGAATGCTAATCCGGAGTGTTACCTTTGGGAAATGAGCACCAGCGATGGAACTTGATGGGGGAATAAACAAAGTAAGCTCTGCCAAACAAAGCGACAGTTGTCGGGGGGAATGGAGCGGAAAAACTGCAAAATTCGAGCCCTTAGCGGGATCTAAAATAAGAAACCAAGAATATACATTAGTCTTACGGTAAGACTCTTACGGACCTCCACCGAATCGATTGCCCGTGTATAGGGGAGTGTGAGGATCGGAGGAGGAACAGGTGGCAAATCCTTCGCGTGGGCATTATTGGGGGTTAATCTCCTAATAGTGCGGATTGCTATTCCCTTTGACACTCAACCATCCAATTACTAATTATTAATAATGCAAACTAATTAACTAATTATAGGAAAAAAGAAAAAGCTGTGACAGAAATGAGATTTGACGTGAAGCCCAAAAGAATTTTCCAAACTCGATTTTGCGATGGAAGGCAAGCACAAAATTTTGCTGACGCGATTTAATTATCTTTCGGGACCTGGATGCTTGAGATCTCCTTATGATGCATCTACAATTTCCTCTAGTTAATTTTACTACGAAGCTTGTATTTTTGTCAAAGTTTCTTGACAATAGATATTTTTTATGAATAATCCATTACATATATAGTGAAATTATTAACAATGCAGAGCTCAACGGTGGTAGGCGGAGCAAAAGAAAGATTAAAATTCGAACTGCAAATCAGACATCTGGATTACCGGCGAGATCGTGGGCATTATGGGCACTGGGTGTTTTTTTAACCAATATCATACTAATGATGTTAGAAAATCAACGAGTTGGAAATCAATGACTTGCTCACTGAAGAGTAGAGTATGTTTTAGAGTCGAAAAAGTAGCCGTCGATCGTCGCAATTGGAGGCCGCTGGTCAATCTGAAAAACTCTTAAAGACTACCAGAACGATGGAACG
This sequence comes from Mesorhabditis sp. LJ9110, assembly GCA_038088335.1. Classification (NCBI taxonomy): domain Eukaryota; kingdom Metazoa; phylum Nematoda; class Chromadorea; order Rhabditida; family Rhabditidae; genus Mesorhabditis; species Mesorhabditis sp. LJ9110. The sequence goes on from JBBGBA010000272.1 coordinate 19,824, forward strand.
CGCACTGTCACCCCGAGGGTGCTGCCCCCAAGAACGCGCAAAGAGAGGCGTCATTAGTCGCGCCCCGTAGTGGGCAAAGGCCCTCTCGGTTTTGGGACGCCTCTGACACCCATCTCCACTCAGACCTGTGGTATAGTGGTTAGCGCGTCGGACTGTGGAGCGGACCATCGCGGGTTCGACCCCCGTCCGGTGCGCAACTTCTTGCTCTTAACGAAATTTTGATCGTTCTGACGGTATTTAAATTTATATTTTAGTGGCATAGGTATTCAATTTATAATTAACTTCTCTCTCTTCCATTCATTTTTTAAATTTCGGTTTAAATGTCTGTTTTCGCAATGAAAATCTAAAAAGGGATGTGCCATTTTATTTAATTTGCCATGGATTTTTCCGGGTTAGCCAGATTTTAATTATGACAAACTGGCAGGTGGCGTACCATTTATCCCCCAACTCGGTGCGTGCCACTCTGGTGGGCCCGGAGAGCATTCAGGTCGTAGGAACACCGGAAGGTACATTGGTTGCAGTCGTAGAGCTGCAAACCTTATATATAACTCTTAACACTGATGTTACTTTATAGATATGAGATACACTTGCCGCTAAAAATCTTCTGACCTCATCATCTCTCCTGGTGAACAGCCTCAGCAAGTTCATTTTCCCTCGTATCGCCTTCCGCCGCTTTATGGGGCCCGGCTTAGCCGATTCGGTCGAGATGGAATCGAGCTTGATCGGAGAGGGAGGCTCCTCCTCAAATTAAAGATGATAAAAGGTTTTTAGAAATTACCTGTAGCCGTTCGCCAACTGGGTGAACGATGATAAGCTCCAAAGCGGCTTCTAGCGCGCTGGGCACAATTTGCTGTTTCACTGAATTGCCCGTGGTAGCGACAGACTGGAAGAAATCTTTGGGTCTCTCTATCTTTCTCTCTCTCCCTCTGTTTCTCTCTCTCTCGTAATTCAAGCCGTTTATAACAGTTTCCGGACCTTTTTGTACTTTTCTGGATGTATGTTCTTCAGGTGTCGTTGGGCATCTCTCGCTTTGGCGTATGGGATCGTGAACTTCCTGCACAGTTTGCAAAACGCGTTGGAGGAGCTTCTGGATAGTTCTGGTTGGTGCCACAACCGGAAATATTGCCAGACCGGATGGTTGAAAAAAAGATTTCTTTGAGGTCGAGCGAGAGAGAGTGAGAGAGAGAGCGACAGTGAGAGGAGGATAGGGAGAAAAAGAGAGAAAGAAGAGAGAGAGAGAGAGAGAGAGAGAGAGCATGATGGAGTGATAGAGTCAGCCAGGGCCAAACGTTTTCATAAAGTCCTCACCCGCGATGAATTTTCCGGCGTTTTTGCTCGTCCAGCTGGTCATTCCCAATAGGCTTGGCCTCTTTGGCGACGTACGGCTTTTCCTCTTCAACTCTTCTGCTAGTCAGTCGCATAGCAGCGATTTGAAAGGAAAAGGCAAAAAACGCGCTGGAATAGAGAATGAGGGCCAGTGGGGCCCAAGCGTGAAAATGGAGAGGGAGCAAAGGATGCTGGCCCCCTGGAGGGGGCCCCTTATATAGGCTGCATGCCTGAGTGGCTTTGCAACGAATGCAAAAATCTCCATTGTGATGCAGGGCTGGCCTTCGGGGCAAAGGTAGATTTTCAAGTCGCAGGATTGGCGTGGCTGGGTCTCTGCACTCGCCACATCTCCAGCAAGGTCGTCTGGAGCCTCTTCGCTCCTTGGGATGTCTTGAACTAGACCAGGGTTATCTAGGTCCTCTCTTAACCTCTCTCACAGCTTCAGCAGGGTTCTCTGGGCCGTCTTTTCTGCCCCTGAGCTCAACATCTTCATCAGAGTCGTCTGGGCCCTCTCGTCTTCCTCTAGTCTTTCTGCCGGCATTCTAGTAGCCTCCTTTGGCTCCTATTAGCACATACATGGGTTTCTTAGGTTTGGGTTGGCTTAAACTTAGGCTTAGGCTTAAGCGTGGCTTAGGCTTGGTCTTAGGCTTAGACTTAGTTTGTGCACATTTTAAATTCAAATTGTTGTAATTTGGTTATGTATCCAATAAGTTACATAATTTATAAGGACATCGATTGCATTTTTGTAAATTATTAGGGCGATCATCGGGGGATTGTTGGAGAGGTCAATTTGGAGCAACGGTAACAGGGGAATCAGATATTAGAAATTTGCATAAATGAGATTTCCGGATATCGGGGGAGATCAAGGCAATTAAGGGCAAAAATGGCAATAAGGCATATAAATGATAATAAAAAATAATAACGAGGAGTAAAACAGACAAGGGTCGGATTGAAATTTGTGCTTGTAATTTTTCGAATGTGAAAAATTGAAGTTTTTGTACTTAATTTAGACTAAAAATTTCGTAAAATTTCCGGTTTGAGGCAAAAGTTTCTAACTCTTAGGTTCTTAACTGATCCAACTCATTAAAGTACGCTGACTTCCGCCCATCCCTTGAGCAGAGTGGAAAGGAAGGGTTTCCTAAACGACAACATTACCATTACCTAAGACAATAATAGTAAGGCACCAACGGCAAAATATCAAAAATAGCAAGCAAAATACGGGAATTCAAAATACGAAGAGTGAGACCAGTGGGATTCGGCTTGCACTTGTTGTTAACAGACAAATGCAAGTTAATTAGTAAGAAAATCTAAGGCACTACATTCTAACGAACAATAAAAAAATCGGTTCCTATAATTAAAGAGCAGCCGCCAACCGGAAGCACAACCCAAAGTTGGACGGAGCCCCTTCAGGTGGCTAGTTGCTGGCGTGGACGAGGGTCTGGAAATTCGAATATTTTAACGTCAGCGTTTTGTGTATTAAACCGATGGATTTAAACTTACTTACTAAACCTCGAAATTAATAAACAAATAGCCAAAAATCATTAAGATGAATAAGCCAACTTTGAGTTTACTAATTTTTAGCTACGACGCTGGATAGTGATTTTCTTAATGGAATTTGAACCAATTATACGATGTTTTTTGGACAGCTATCTTGAAAAAACGGACCTTATAAGCTCGACGCAAAGTGGACTTGATTCTGCGACTGTGGGTTGGGCTGAAAGAGAACTTTTTCAAGGTCTTCCACAATTCTCTCTGGCGCGCTTTCTCTCTCACTCTCTCTCTCTCTCTCTCTCTCTCTCTCTCTATCTACCCTCTTTCTCTCTCTCTCTCTCTCTCTCTTTCTCTCTCTCTCTCTCGCTCCTACCTTTTGGCGCTGAACTCGATGCGTCGTATCTTGATGGGCACGGAAGGCGTTTAGGTGATAGGAGGAGCAGAACGTACATAGGTTGCATTCGTAGAACTAAAAATTTAGGTTTAGAAAGTTGCTTTTCGTATTTTTTTGAGGAATTTGTGATACGGGAACTTGATGATGAGCAGATCTAGTGAGTTAGTTAGGTCAAATTAGAAAACTCTCGAAAATCTCGCTCAGAGGCATAGGCTTCGGCCTAGGCTTAGGTCTACCCTTATCCTTAAACATAGGAGAGGGAATATAAAATTTATATTCTAAAATTCTATATAAATAAAAAATAAAAATAAATAAAAATCTAAATAAAAATGATAAATATTTTTAAATTCCACCAGGATTGAAAAGCCGCTGCGCGGCTTTTCACCCCTGGCCTTCGCGCAAGGAATTCTCAAAGTTGGGCACTTTGCATAATTCGAGCGAAGAACGAGAGCGAACCCAAAAACGGCAAAAGCAACCGGCCGCTAGCGCGACAAAATTGGAAATGAGCCTCCTAGCGCCTCGTATGCAAATGAGAATATTTCCATATGTTTTAAAATCGCTTAAATAAGGTATAAATCGTCATTTTATTAAAAACCAGCGGGGGAGGAGCCGCTTCGCGACTCTCCCCCGCTGGACCCCGTCTAGGCCCTATGAATCGAGTGCCCTTCCACATACTGCGGCGCTAGCTTGAGCGGCTAGCTTCATTCTAAAGCCTGCGGCGCTATTTTCAGGGGCCGGCCTGAACCTTTATCCTGCGGCGCTAGTTTCGGCGGCTAGCGTCGCTCCAAAGTCTGCCGCGCTAGCTTGAGCAGTTAGCTTGATTCCTTTCGCGGCGCTTAGCGGCTAGCTTCATTCTAAAAGCCTGCGGCAGCTGGCGGCTAGCTTCATTCTTAAAGCCTGCGGCGCTAACTTGAGCGGCTTTGCTTATTCTAAAGCCTGCGGCGCAGCTTGAGCAGCTAGCTTCGTTCTAAAGCCTGCGGCGCCAGCTGAGCGGCTGGCTTCTTTCTAGCCTGCGGCGAACTTCGAGCGGCTAACTTCGTTCAAGCCTGCGGCGCTGCCAACTGAGCGGCAGTTTATTCTAAAAGCCTGCGGCGCACTTGAGCGGCTAGCTTCATTCTAAAGCCTGCGGCGCCGCTTGAGCAGGGTAGCTTCATTCTAACCGCGGCGCCAGCGACGGCTAGCTTCATTCTAAAGCCGCGGCGCTAGCTTGAGGCTAGCTTCATTCTAAACCTGCGGCGCCAGCAGCGGTAGCTTCATTCTAAAGCCTGCGGCGCCAGCGAGCGGCTAGCTTCATTCTAAAGCCTGCGGCGCTAGCGGCGGCTAGCTTCGTTCTGCCGCGGCGCCAGCGAGCGGCTGGCTTCGTTCTAAACCGCGGCGCAGCTTGAGCGGCTAGCTTCGTTCTAAAACCTGCGGCGCTAGCTTGAGCGGCTAGCTTCATTCTAAAGCTGCGGCGCCCAGCGAGCGGCTGCTTCATTCTAAAAGCCTGCGGCGCAGCTTGAGCGGCTAGCTTCATTCTAAGCCTGCGGCGCAGGCTTGAGCGGCTTGCATTTTTCCAAAGCCTGCGGCGCAAGCGAGGGCTAGCTTCATTCTAAAGCCCGGCGCCGCTTGAGCGGCTGGCTTCATTCTAGCCTGCGGCGCAAGCTTGAGCGGCTAGCTTCATTCTAAAAGCCTGCGGCGCCAGCTGAGCGGCTAGCTTCATTCTAAGCCTGCGGCGCTAGCTTGAGCGGCTAGCTTCGTTCTAAAGCCTGCGGCGCCGCTTGAGCGGCAGCTTCATTTAAAGCCTGCGGCGCAGCTGAGCGGCTAGCTTCATTCTAAGCCGCGGCGCAAGCGAGCAGCGCATTTAAACCTGCGGCGCCAGCGGGGAGCGGCGGCTTCGTTCTAAAGCCTGCGGCGCCAGCAGCGCGTTCATTTAAAAGCCTGCGGCGCAAGCGGGCTAGCTTCATTCTAAGCCTCGGCGCAAGCTGAGCGGCTGGCTTCGTTCTAAAAAACCTGCGGCGCAAGCGACCCTATCCCGCGGCGCAATTTTGAAGGGCTAGCTCTGACCTTGGGCCCGCGGCGCTAGCTTCCCCGGCTAGCTTCCTTCCGCAGCCTGCGGCGCTAGTTTCAGCGGCTAGCGTCGTTCCAAAGTCTGCGGCGCTAGCTTGAGCAGTTAGCTTGATTCCCTTCGCGGCGCTGCGAGCGGGTAGCTTCATTCTATAGGCTGCGGCGAGTGACTAACTTCATAATAACGTCCCTACACGGAAATCCACTCCAAAACGCACTTTCCGAGCAAAAAGCAAAACAACTACGATATCCGAGGATCGAACCTCCGATGGTTAGATTAGCACGGCAAAGCGCTAACCACTACACCATGCAATGTTTGGCAGCACGCGCCAAAACTCCTTTTGGGCATTGCCCGGGGCAGGGGAAGTAAAAGCATTGAGAGGCAGATCCAAAGAGACGACCAAACTCGCGAGTGCAACTGGCAAGAATGAGGAAATTTGTATTTTTTCACATTATGCAAATTAGCCCGCCGGAACCCCAAAAATCAATAAAACCGGCTTTAACTTTGTAAACTTATATTTTATCGGGATTCTGAAAACGCCATCGGAAAGAGGAGGGTCGATTCCCCCGGGTGACGGAGAATTAGGGCATTTTGGACACGGGAAGGCCCTCAAATCGAGCCTCGAAACTGACCTCCGCACACACACACACACACAAAGATACGCGACCAAATTATATAAGGTAGGACCTGATAAGCTTGCAGTAATCTACGCCCTCGACTACCCCTAAATACCTTTCGACTGGGCCCTAAAATTGATCCCCCTTCCCGATATCTTGGTAACCCGGTTTTTTGAGCCATTTATGCAAAGTGTCCACACACATACACACACACATGAACTATTTTTTTATATATAGTAGGATTTATTTTTGAGGGTAGCAAAGAAAGGGTAGGAGGTTAGGAAACCCTATAAATCTCCTCACCCCATCGTGCCTCTTCGTGAACATCTTCAACAAGTTCTCCATCTCCTCGTCGTTGATTTTGGGCTCGGCCTTCCTCTCCATTTCCTCGGCTTCGAGCTTCGCTTCAATTTTGAAGAAACGCGGCGATGCGGGGGAATCCATTGATATCGGGCTCATTTGCACCGAGCTGCGTGGCTTGGATTCCCCAAATGATTTCGTGTCGATCGGTGGCAGGTTGTGGGGGCTGAACAGCTTCTTGTCGCTGTATAGCAAGTCGGGACTCGCGAACTGCTTGGTGTCGATGGGAACCGGGTTGGCTGGATCGAACCTCTCGGTATTGGCAGGAGCATAGTGGGTAGGCTCGACGGGACTTTTATTGAACGGCGGCAAAATCGTTGGGTCGAACAGCCTGGTGTTGACGGTTGACAAAGAGTTGGGTTTGAACTGCTTGGTGCCGTTCGGAAGCGGGGTGGTTGGTTCCAAGGGTTTGATATTAACGGGTAGATAATTGGCAGGCCCGACCAGCTTGATGTCGGCGGGTGGAAAGATCGTTGGCTCGAACGGCCTGTGGCCAGTGGAAGGCGGGTCGTTGAACAAGTAAGGCCTCATGCTGAGGCCGGCAAACTCGTACGGCCTGCGCCGGGGAAGTTGGTCGAACGGCCTGTCATTGACGGCTGGCAAGTTGCTAGGCTCGAACCGCTGGGCGTTGACGGGGGCCGAGTTGACGTACTCCTGGATCTTGTATTCATCCATCGCCGGGTGGAAGACGCTCTGCAAAAAGCGCTTTTAATTTCAGATCCGCAAGGCAAAGCATGAATTTCTAACCCGAACCTCAGTGTTTAGAATTTTCGAGCTTTTCTAGGAAAACAAAAACAATTTTTCGACTTACCGTGCTTTGTAGCATCGCGTTCTCCGTCCTACTTCCCTGGCCCTTCATCTCGGCGGTGGTAGGCACTGAAGTATAAATATATTTCATTGTTTTTCTCGGAAGCTGCCACTCGTCCATTAATGTGACTCACCTGCCCGTGGCCTGCCAAACGGCCCATAGTGATGTCGATGCCCCGGTTCCGCTTCACATACCTAAGGCTTCATGTTATTGATGGAAGACAAAAAAACAACCTTCAGAAACTCGGGTCGGTGGTTTCCACTAAGATGTCCCTTCGCGGTGGCGGTGCTGGCTCTGGGGAACCTCCGTCCGCATAACTTGCAGTCAGCCATCGTCTCGCTGTAGGGCTCTGCCGGCTCTTTCCACAGCTCGAAGTACTCCCAGACGGGGTGGCTGAAATCGCGAGGATTGAGCCTTAGTGACGTGGGTACGCTCCAGGCGTTTTGTTCGTTCCAAACTAATAAATTGCGAATTGTATAGGTTCTACATGGTGCGTCAGAGCGCGAGTCAGTCAGGTTTGGTGCGTCAGACCTCACCACATGTGGTTCAAGCCATAAAACCATTTGGAACCATGCTCAACGAATTTTTTTTCTCCTATTACTCGCCTTCGCTCCACCATGATCTTCTCTGGCTGACTCGCTTTGGGGCGCGGCGGTGCGGGTGCCTGGTACATCTGGTGAAATCGGCTGGCTTGGCTCGAGCTCGGAACTCCATGAAGTGGAGGTGGCGCCATGAAGTTTGGCGGTCCTTGTGGATACCACATGTAAGGCGCTAAAAGGTATCTTCAGTGTTTCGAGGCGAGACTTACCATGGGGAAAGCGTTGGTTGTATGCGCTGATCATGGCATTTGGCATTGGTATGTTCGGCATGGGCATCGGTGGGTAGTACGGGTATGCCGGGACGGGCGGATACTGCCCGGCTGGGTACATTGGTTTGCTGGGTATAGTCTGAAATTCCGGGTTTGGGTTGGGTCGGATTGAAACTTCATAGAATGATGGAACACATAACTAAATTAGGAATCAAAACCAAAATTCTCAAAATAAAACAATCAAAGAAAGGAGAAATTGCTTCGTGAGAATCTATTTTCCACCTGGGACCAGCCCTACCTTGTGCAGAATTTTTTGCTAGTTCAGAACACTCAAAGCTGCCCAAAATTTTAATATACCCGTTTTGCCAATTTCGAGAGCAGTTTAGGAATCAGCGCAAAATTCTGCACAATAGAGACGCGTGGAAACGGGCTGCCACTAAAAAATGGCTCCTTGTTAGAGGTTTCTTTCACCATATTTGACGCATAATACGCTCTGTTACTGTAAGTACGACTTGTTACTCTCCTCAAAAATAGAGGCGATGCAAGAGGAGCACGAGCTCCATGTATCGTATGTTCCGCACGAGCATATACGCCTAATTCCGCCTGAATACGTCATTTAGCATGATTCTCAAGCCAATTATGGTTCGATGCATCACACATCAATTTCACGGCTATGCAATGGTGTTTTTGGGGGGTTGCATTCAGACGAGGCGTCGGAAAATAATTGGTTCGTTCAGGCACTCATTTTTCGGCTTTCTTCCCAACGGCAAGGACCTGGCGTTTTGATAACATTGTCTGGTTGTTCAGATCCACAGATAAGGCTCGCTGATTGGCATGCCCATGCAGACCGGCAACATTGTAAAAGTGATAAGACGGTACCGCGTTGCTTTGCGATTTATTATTTGGTGCACCAAGCACATATCCTTACTTCTCCACCGTCTCATGCTCCTCTTGCCGGTCGTCCTCCAGGGGTTCGTCAGGGATAGTGGGTAGCAAGTGCAAGCGAGGTATGGCAACTTGGAAAAAAACAGATTTTTCAGGAAATAGGTACCTAAGGGTTTAAGCGGGGGGCTAAGGGGGTTAGAAGAGGTTACTTTAGCTCTAAAATTAGCATAGATTTTTTTTCTGCGCCCTCGTACATGAGCCCTGATCTAATGGGCCTTCCTTATCCCTTTCACGCGCTGAGCAGGTGCAAAAAACCATGGAAGCGCAGACGGACAGCGGGCAGGCAACAGGGAGGTACTGGGGAGGAAAGTCTGGGAGGAAAGCTAGAAAAGGAGGGAGCCCGAGGTGGCTTGCCAGCTGGGAGCACCAGCCTTATATAGGCAAAACTAGGCTCCGCCCTTTGGTGTGGTTATTGGCGGGAAACGGGGAGCATCAAGGGCGTCTATGAGATCGGGGAGCGTAGATATTAGGTTTCTGTCGGCGGCTGGAGCTCAAGTGCACCCAAGGGCACTCGAGGGTTGTCGGAGAGCACCCGGGTATAATTGAAGTGGGAGGGGGCGGAGCTAGGCAGGCCACGCCCACTTCGTGATTCGATTAGGGGAGTGAGTAGGGGAATGATACGAGTGGAGCATGAATGGGGAGAGCCGACTGCAATTATTGCCGTTCCAGTTGAATGCGCTGGATCCAATTTTGGGAGACCGACCGCTCTTGACGATGGAAAAATATGGAAAAGTGAGGGGTGGGACAAAACTAAACCCGAATCTTTCAGGACCTATAAAAAAATCCATTAAGAGAATAAACTGAATAACCTTTATTAAATAACCTCTTTTTGACCCTCCATGAAATAGAGTATTAGTAAATAGAGTATTAGGCCGCCTTAAAAATACTAAAAACTAACTAAAATATTCAAAAAAAATAGCTTTTTAAACCGGGTTTTTTATTTTATTTTTGCTATAACTTTTTGGTCTTAGATTGCTTTGAGCTATAATTCAATATTTTATCTATTCGTCATGCTCTATAGCATGCAGTCAAAAAGATCCCGGAAAATAGCCAAGAAGCGATCAGCTGCATTGAATTTCGCGCGTCACAATCGCTTAAAAATATTGATAGTTTATATTCCTGTCTTTATACCGTCCATTAATGCTCTGACTGCAAAGTTTCCAAAAGTTTTTCTTGGTTTTTTAGCGATTCAAAGTTAATTCAAATGTCTGCTTCATAAATTTTTCAACCAGCGTTGAAAAGCCGCTTCGCGACTTTTCAACCCTGGTCCCGTCTAAACCAATAATATTTTTCACTTTGCATTCTTGCATACGGTTCTCCATTCCTATGTGAATAATGAAAAATGTCCCTCTCTAGCTCTTCATATAGGCTCCCGCCACTTCCGCTTTATGCAAATTGTTTCCTACCAAAGAGGGTTCCCGATTTTGCAACAAAAACATAATTTTAATATCGAAAACTACTGATTTTGTAAAATCTGATATGCGCGCAGTCATCTCGTGGCCATTACACACCTAATGGCGCATCATACGTAGACTAATACCCTTCCCTTCCTGAGATATCCTCCGGACAGCCTGACGGAAGTTGCAAGCAAAGTGGCACACACACACACAGACACTACTTTTTTATATATAGTAGGATTTTTGGAAAGAAAGCTAACTGTTTGCAATAAATGGAAGCTTCGCCATATCGACAGCGAACTAAAGAAATAGAAATTAGCAACCAGCGGCAAAAAAATTTCTACAAAGAAATGCCAAGCAGCTGAGCTCTGTCCGACACTTTTGTACGTCTGCAGATGAATGAACGCTGTTGCGCAACACGCCCAACTCGTACACGGTCCCAGGGCGGCGCGCAGCAGTTGGCCCAGCGATTAATTGTGAGGAGGTGAGGGCACCGCATCAGGGTCAAATGATCACATCGCGTTGTTTTATGGCTATCACAACGCGCGCAAGTAGAATCTCGGAAGACCGGTGGCCTGGAGATATCTTTGGTCCCTACTTTTTAGAGATGACGCAAATTTGGAAATAATAAAAACTTATGCCAAGCAATCAGGCTTCGCCGCTTGAGCTTACATTTAGGCGTAGACTTACTCTATGGCTTACAAGGGAACCTCACGGAGACATGGTGGAATTTCGGAAAACGCTCGCGGCTACCCCCGGGTAATCGACCATTGCGATCACGATGCGCTTGTCAGATTTTTCTAAATAGACCTGTGGACAGAGATACAGCACTTCCGGAAAATGCTGATTTACATGCAAAAGATTTGCATAGAAGGATGGTTTTATGAGGCTCTCCCATCACTATGGAATCACCAGTTGAATGGCCGAGTGGTAAGCGACTCACTTGGTAGGATGCTGACGAGGGTTCGAATCCGCTCATGATTTTTTGTTTTTGCTTTTTGCCAGAGATTTTTGTAAGTCCAGAATGTTACTAGTAATAGCCCGAAATCCCTAATGTTTAGCCATTAAAGGCAAAAAAATCGCAAAATAAAAATCAGTTCTGCCGGCTAGAGTTCCTACACCTGACCATCTGCAAAAAATGAAAAAAATTTCACAAGAATAATTTTCTGACCACGTAACGTCGACAACTGTCATAAAATTTATAAGTACTTTAGCACGTATGATTTTGGACTTGTACAAAAATCTCTGGCCAAAAAGCAAAAACAAAAAATCATGAGCGGATTCGAACCCTCGTCAGCATCCTACCAGTGAGTCGCTTACCACTCGGCCATTCAACTGGTGATTCCATAGTGATGGGAGAGCCTCAAAAACCATCCTTCTATGCAAATCTTTTGCATGTAAATCAGCATTTTCCGGAAGTGCTGTATCTCTGTCCAGAGGTCTATTTAGAAAAATCTGACAAGCGCATCGTGATCGCAATGGTCGATTACCCGGGGGTAGCCGCGAGCGTTTTCCGAAATTCCACCATGTCTCCGTGAGGTTCCCTTGTTAGGATTAGGCTTTGGGCTTATGCTCGGGTGGGGCTGGAGCTTCGGCTCATGCCTAGTCTTGGGCTATGACTTAGGTTAATGCTCGGAACCCGAGGCTTAGGCTTGGGCAAAGGCTTAGGCTAGAAATATTGTCTAAAAACGCGGTAAAAACAAGTAGCAGCTTTAGAGGTAATGAAAAAGCAAACATCGAACAAGATATAGAGCTTTTTGAGAACAAGCTAAATGAAAGGACGTAGAAGCCATTTTTACGCAAATTATTCGGCGTTAATTTGCCAACGATAGCCTTGGTTAAATCTATGTGCATTTTGGAGGCGGGTGGAGGCGGACGTAAGTAAGGCTACGCCAAGGTGATTACGGAGGGGATTATTATAGAACTATCATCCAATTAACACAGGCCGAACATAATGGTGGTAGGGGTGGACCTTTGTTTGAACTAAAAGGAAAATTTTATTGGACTACGATACTAAGTGTATATTATATTAACGGTAACCTTGTTGCAAGTATGTATAGTTGAAAATGAGGGTGCAAATTACCGTAGCTAAGTGAAGAAAAGGGCTTTTAAGGTGAAAATAATGGATCTTCCATGGCAGTCGAAGGACCGGGGGAAATTTGCTACAATTGAGTCATTTTGCTTACGCGATGTTTGTCGGGACGGGGTGAAAGGGAGAAAGAGGGAGAGAGAGAGAGGGCGAGAGGGAGAGAGAGCAAAAAGGAGAGCAGAAAGGGCTAGGGGAGTCCGACTCAACAATGCTGACCCCATCTATATTGCCAACCTTGCTCCTCGCCGGCCGTCACAAATTACGGTCCAGTTTCAGGCTTCAAAATTGTAGGAAAGGGGTCGGCTGTTGGCAGACTCGTCCGGGAGGGGGGTGGGAGTCAGAAAATTTTGGCAAGCGGAAACTAACTTACAAAAAATAGACATGAATCTTTGAAAAGCTCGAAAAACGGCGCCGCGGACTTAAATTAGCATGACAACTGTATGAAATAGTCTTAAACACAGTTATACACAGAAGACCTTATAATGAAAAAAGCATATGGGTTACGCCGTGCACCCCTATCCCCTCCGCCGTACGGGCCTGACTATTAGCAAAGCCACAGCAGGGGGCCGTAGACCATGAGACACCTCAGCGGGTGGTATCAGGGGGCGCTACGGAAGAAAGGACATGATTTTCAATCCAAGGCGTGATGGATACCTAGAACGGATGGTCGGGCATTAACCGGATTTCCGAGCCGCTGATTTATATGGCAACCCACGGCCTGGGTATGGGCCTAGGTTTAGGCATAGGCTTCGGCTTAGGCTGGCGTTTAGGTATCGTTACGCAAAATTTCTGATATTGACTAGCCATTTATGAGCCAAGCGTCAAACAATGGATTTTTGCAAAAGCACAAGAAATCTCGATTGATTTTTGGAAAGCTACGAAAAAACTTGTTGTTTTGCAGGGGGCCGCTGATGAATCGACAACATTTTCTGGGAAACGCGCTGAACTTTGCTTGTTTTGAGGTGGTGTTCGTAGCGCGAGAGATGGAGAGAGAGAGAGAGACAAAGAGAGAGTGAGAGAGAGCTAGAGGGAGAGAGAAAGCCAGAGAGCTCTGGGCCTTGAAAAATCAATAAATCCGGAATGTAAAGCAATAATCCCAGAAGATACAGTACCTCTGGCCATGGGCACATTCAAAGTGTCTAAAAGCATCGGCTGTCCGGGGGTCAACATTTCTGGGGCTGTGTGTGAAGGAATGTGAAAAGTGAGGACATGTGTCATCGGGGCTGCTATTTTAGATTGATGTCCGGATGTGGGAAGGGCTATAGATTGGCTAGAGGCGCTTTGAAAGATCGTTCTGGATTTTCCCATATTTTCGAGAGGATCTATGCTCGGCTGCCCTTCAAAACATACGACCATCCGAAGCCGGCTCCCGGGCCTTTCCGCCAAAATATAGGGGTTTGATGGTACAGCTATTTCGTACTTTTGAGACTATTGAGGTAAAAGGAGTAATGAGCAGAGACGATGTGTGGATTTTACAGGGACTAGAAAATATGTTGAGCCAGGTTTTACAAAGGATATATGCAAAAACTCAAGAGTCAGAGCCTAAGCCGAAACCTAAGCTTCAGACTAAGCCGAAAAGCCTAAGCCTAAGCCCAAGCCTAAGCTGGTCCTAAGCCTACAGGACCTAAGAATCCAGATCTTTGAAATAAATCGCAGAATTTGAACAATGCTAAAATCCTGAGCGTGAATCTTCCAGATCCTGAGAAATTTCCAAGACCCACGCTAAAGGTGTTTAATGCCTTTATCCCAAGGTTTTGGCACCCCGTGACAGTGATAAACGCCCAAGGGCAGATCCTTTCTGGGGGTGGCAATTGACAACAAAGGGACTCGTGCCGCCTTTGCCCTCCGGGGTCCCTGTCTGTTTGTTTATTATGAAGATTATTACCCATCTAGGTGTCACTTGAACAACTCTTTCTCCTTTTTGGATATGCCGCCCCGGGCGGGGATGATACCTCGGGTAACAATCACTGCGGATTGCAATACCATTGATTGGGTCTTTTGAAGGGCCTGGCAAGTCAGGATTAGCAAATTCATAACCACCAGTTCGCTAGGCTAAGACTTGGCTTAGGATTGGCCTATAGGTTTGGGCATGGCTTAGACTTTGACAACATTCTGGCGTTCCGACTGACCTGTCATTCCACTTCCCTCAACGTTCCCGACGTTCCGCTCACCTTCAGCTCGGCCGAACAACCCAGCCGCTAGATTTTTTAGATAAACGCCCCAAGCCCTTTGCAACGCCCTCCTTGTGTCCATTTTCCCGGCGACCGTTCGGCGCGACCTTCAGTTGCCGTATTTCAACACACCGGTGGCTGACGGATGTCTTTCCTAGATCGCAATGGAGATTGAGGGCAGGAGATTGACTTTCAAATATTGCAAGGTGGCCCTTTGGACAATTTACCTCAGGTATTTACTCGTTTACCGATATTGCTCCAAATGGAAACAGTCAAAACATGGAAACTATCGCCTGGGGAGAGGTTAAGAATTAAAGCTATGCAAAATAACGTATCACTACCCATTTTTTCAATAGAATTAGATTAATTTAATTTTAATACGCTTATTACTATTTATACCAAATCCTTACCGCAAATTGATGAAACAGGGCGAACTGAAGCCTAGGGTGTCGTAAAATGGAGTTTTTGGGTATTTTCAAGCACAGATTGGCGCTAGTCGCCATCAAAACCCAGTAACCATAATCTCTTTGGAACCATAAGACTATTCAGACCGTCTGGTTGCATAAAATAAACAATCTGGCGCAGTTATAAACAATCAACTAGCTGCCTGGCGGCGCGGTAACTAGATACACATCGTGTAATTCGTAATTCAAAAAATTGACGTAGACAATGTATATTAATGCTACAATTTTAACGTATGGTAAAAATTTGCTTACTTCGGATTAGGGCTATCCTGGGCTATTAGGAAACTCCTGACACATCGACTGGGGAACCGGGGCCCACCGATAAGCCCAAATTGACAGCTCTGGGTTGAGACGTGAACTAGTTAGCACCTCGTTGCTCTCCCCTTCCTATCCTCCGTTGTGGTCTAGTGGTTAGGATTTATGGCTCTCACCCATAAGGCCCGGGTTCGATTCCCGGCAACGGAAGAATTTTTTGCTTTTTGGTAGTGGTCTCGATTATCGAGAAAAACAATTAAGCAGCAAAAATTTAAGCGTATTTCACACGATTTGTAAGTTTAAAATCGGACAACTTAAGCAACGTAAAAATTGGTCCCGAGTATTTCTACCAGAAGCACTGAAAATCAGCAGCTTTCGGCGAAAACACAGCCAGGGCGCGATGAATCGAGGCCGGATGGCGGCCCGATCACCCTTTGTGGATCGGTCTCCCTCGCCGGCCCCGTGTCCTCGGTAGTATAGTGGTGAGTATCCGCGTCTGTCACATGCGAGACCCGGGTTCAATTCCCGGCCGGGAAGAAACTTTTAGCTTTTTGGTTTCTAGGATGGATTTAGATTCTACAACGCCTTGCCGATTCGACTGCTGCTATAACGGAAAATTAGTTGGAAAACAAACACATGTGAAAAGTTTACACAGGGGGGGACGAGGATTACATCAACAAAAATGCGGAATTTTGCATCCGCCTTGATTTGCATCCCTTCCTGCGTAAGCTAGCCGTCCGCTTATTTGCCATTCTGCGCTCCGATCCACCGACCGGACCACAAGATGCGGATCGCTTTGGTGTTGTGCTGTTTTGCCCTCGTTTGGTGGGATTCTGAGAATGATTATGTTTGAAGTTGAGAAGCTCGCAACTTTACCATCAAGCATACTTTCCAGCAAATCCATCAACGAAGTCCGCCCTCCGCTTATCCTTCGTTGGGGTTTCGGAACGCCGATCGTCGAAGAACTCTACAAGAAACACATGCTGACGGCGAAGAAGACGGGCGGTCTCGAGCCACGGCTGCAACTTGGTACCAACTTCTACCGGCATGTAGGTCGAGCCTGGAAATAATGGTTCTGGTTCGTTAGCGGGGGGAGGGCAGGGGCGTACGAGGGGGGGAACAGGGCAGTTGCCCCCCAAATCGGCCGAGGGCCGTTTTAATTACATGAATTTGAGCGTTTCTAACGCTTTTCCTTATTTTTTGCGGCCTGCGGCGCTGTTATAGCTGCGATTTTTGAATGTTTTGAAAGTGGTGACCGGGGGGGGGTCGACAAAAAATTCTGGAGTTGCCCCAAAAATCGGGTTCGTGTACGCCCCTGGGGGAGGGGCAGCAGTTTATCGGGGGGAGGGGGACATTTTTTGTTAATAGCTTCTCGTTTCAGGTCTGCCCCCACCAAATTCCCCGGGACAATGCCCTACCGACGATAGTGCTCGATTCGCTGAATTACGAGGCGGATCTGGTGGGATTCGTGGAGCGTGCAACCGCCTGAAAATTATTGTCTAACAAACCAGCCGATATTTATTTTTGCAGCTGAGCTCCAGATGCCACGTTTCTAATAAGGAAGCGTTTTTAGTGAAAAAGTGATTTCCGGCACGGGACAGAATCAATCTTGTGCAGAATTTTGCGCTGTTCCGGACCGATTTCCAATACTACGAAACGATTGAAGTCCAAAAAGTGATGAAAATTTTAAGTGCGAAGAAGCCCAAACTCGCCGAATTTTTGCGAAAACTTTCATTTTTTGCTCTGAAAAGCTTGAAAACTAAACCGCAGCCTTGGCCGGTACGGAACTCGATTGTCAGAAAAACGTCTCGTTGCCAGCCTTAACCAGAATATATTTACTTTTGTTCACTTCCGTTTGTAGGGCTTCAACAAGCTGGCCGGCGAAAACGCCGTCTTCGACTACCTGCGCGATGCGTCGACGGATTTGGATTGGCGCGAGGAGAGCGACATCGTCACCGCCCAACTGATGCAAGCCCTCGGACTGTGGACCGCCAAATTTAACGGGGCCGGCCTGCAGTTTTCGGTGGGTTTTGTGATTTCAGTACGTTGGACAGTTTCGTATTTTTAATAGCTGAAAATCCTCCTGGACTGTTAGCCGGGCCGGGGGATTTTTTGCAGGGGGACCACCTTTTGTTTTCCACATATGCCTGTTGATAATATATAATGTATTTATATAGCGTTTTTAAATTTTGAGCTATACGTCGTCAAAATATTTTTAGAAATTGATCGAACATTTTGAGTTGTTCGGATATTCTGGTCGTGATCATCATTTGACCAAAAAGTCGAAAAATTTCAAAATTTAGAATGGTTTTTCTAAACTTTTGAAATCTAAAAGATTTTTGAATGCTATAAAAATGGCTAATATTTCGTTATTGAGCCGTACTGGAGAAAACTGCTTCCACCCCCGCCAACGGTCGAGAAATTGAACATTGTCGACTGGGAGACTTTTCTATTAAGGGACCCGGCAAAGATTGCATGCCGTACATGATTACAGGGTTATCGCGACACCTTCGACAAGTACCTGGCCGAGTTGCGAGTGATGGATTATGCGAAGGACACGCTCTTGAAGATGGATGCCAACGATCCGGGCTGGATCGAGAAGATTGCACCCGCCGATTACTGGAACGGCGCCGAAGCTGTAGGTTTTTCTAGTTTTCTATAGGGATCTGCCCCTCGGATTCAAACAAATTTGAAAAGGCCCAACAGTTGGATCATTTTGCCGAAAAAATTCAATTTTCCGGCCTAAAATTACATTTTTCATTCAACTTTGTAGTTTTTATGCCCAGGAATACCTAAAAAACATGTAGAAACGCATCCGCAAATTATAACAAATTCTAGGATTGCCCCCAGAAAAGTTGGTTCCCAAAAAATATTTTCAAAAATTTCGAAAATCGGAAATTTTGAGCTTTTTTATGATTTTTTCTACATTTTTGACCAAAAAGACATTTTCTTTCGTTTATTTCGTTTTGTTTCGTTATAGAGCCGTAGAGGAACACTGGGAAACTTGGTTCCACCCCCGCTAACAGACCAGAACCACCTAATTAATAAATTGCGGGTAAGACTCCACTTTACCCCCAGACGCCCCTTTTCTCTGCGCCCTCTCCCCCAGGCCTACTATCTCTTCGCCTGCGCCCTCTTCCCCAGGCCTACTATCTCCTGGGGGTAAAGTAGAGTTTAGCCAAATTGCGTATTCAGGAACAACTCATCGAGCAGGCCAAGCAGATGGCCATCTCCATCGCCAATGAGGTGCGCTTCGTGGACGAGTGAGGCTAATCCACTCCAACTGAATTCTTAACGCGTACAGGGCACTCCGGAAGTCGTACATCCCGCACGAGACCCTCGTCTACATGCGGAAGGAGATGCGGATCAACGCGCGGCGCCGTGGAGTCGAGCAGAACGGCGCTAACCCGAAGCTGCTCAAGGCTATTCGAGGTGGCTCTTGCTTTTCTACACATAAGATCTCACAAAATCGGTTTAACAAAACAGTCAAAACAGATTTAACAAAAAAATTGAATCGCAAGGAAATCAGCAGGTCATAACAATCAAACCGCGGCCTTAAGAATGACATTTTGCAGAAGCATCCTTCTACCGTCCCAGCTACAACAGGCCGACCCTCGACAGGGCCAATGGGGTCAGCAGCACTTAGAAGAAAATGTGATATTTTAGGATCTGGACGACCTGTACCCCGAGTATGTCTCGCTGGCCGCGCATGACGGCGGCCAGAGCCAGAGGCCGAAATATCTGATAGTCGGCCGTATTCTGTGGTTTCTCACGTAGCTCGTTCTTCAGGATCCACTCGTCGGTATCCAGCTGGCGCACCGCATCTTCGAGTACTTGCGCTTCCCGATCCCGGCGGTCAGTTTGAGGAGTGTTTTTAAATACAGATTCCTTATTTTGAAATTTTTCGAGTGGGAGTGTTTCTAGATGGTTTTTTATTATTCCTACAAATTTAGACTTTGAAGATACCAAATTAAAACATATTTTACTCTAATAAAAACCACACATTTTTATCTCAGAAAACATTTTTTGGCAAACTATTTTGAAAACTTTCTTAAAGTTTTTAGATAGTTTATTCGGTTTACATATATGTAGATCTTGCTAAAAACGCTATTAAAACCATCCCTATTAAGCTACTAGACATTTCTAGGCATAGACAAAAAAGTCCCCCCCCCCCCGATAAATGATGAAAACGTTTCACCAATTTTTCAAATTGCGAAATTTTCGGTCGTTTTCATACGCTTCGACCAATTCTGTTTTCATAAACATTCTACGAAACGCAATTTTTCAGGATTTTCGCTATATACGATGCAGTTTGTAGGCGAATCAGTCGTGCCTGGCCGCTCACATCCGCAAGATTTGCGACGTGATGGGGGAGGTAAAAAGGCCTACAAGCAATTCAGCCGGCAATTTAGACGAACTGTACCTATGGCCCGGAAGACCGCGTCGTCCGCGCCTTCTTCAACCAGGTTTCTTCGCCCATTCGACGACACCTACACTCACCTTTTTAGTATTCGGCCGTTCGGCTCGCCTACCACATGTTTTTGAAGGGCACCGGTGCAAAGGGGGTGAGTTTTGCATCAGCTCATAGGAGTGCCTTAAAACGAATCGCTAGTAACTAATAATATCCTACAAAACTAGGTGCAAAATCTGTATAGAATGACGTGGAATATTTCTTCTACACGTACGGGATGAGCGAGTGCCAGCCGGTCAATTCGGGGATGGCTGACAGGTGGGTAGCTTACTTTTTTACTACTTAGATGGGAAACGTAAGTAAAAAGTAAAAGATTATGAAAATGGGCATGAAATCCAAGCCAATCCAAAAACCCTGACTTTTCAGCCCAATGTTCCCGCTGTCGAGGGCTCTGCGCGTCAACGGCATCCTGTCACTATCCAAAAGTTTCGCCAAGCTCTTCGTCCCGCCCTCCATGAAGGGCACCATGATGTTGCAGGTGGGATCATGATCGGGCGCCCGCAACATACCACCGCGTTTCAGTGGGAGAATGCGGCCTGCGACGCGTTCGACGACAACCGCTAAATCGGCAGCCGTTTCCTCCCCGACACGACCTTCATGCGACCATTTTTTTCTGTGACTAGGCGGGCCCGATAAATTTGTTGCGGTGGTCGTGAAGGAGTACCCGCAATTTCTCAAAATAGTGTGTAAAATTTATAATAACGAACAACAAGTAACAAAGATCATAACATTTGCAAGTGCCCCCAAATACCGACGAGGGCAGGGCGGGACGAAGGCCGCGACGCGGCATTTAGCGGGTGGCGATAGAAAATTCGTAAGAGTTACGGGCAAACGGGCTAATGTCATCATCACGGTGTCTCGCCAGAGACGGACGGACGATTATGAAACACGGGATAAGTGGGGCAGGGCGCGGGCCATGTGGAGCAAATATCATAAAAGACGAATGTTGTGAGTGGCCAAGAAGTCTCTACATACACGGTAAACGACCGGGGGGCAACGAGGTGAGCGAGGACAAGGAGGGAAATGTTATTCGGGGGCTTAGAGCGGGGAGAAGACGACGAGGAGGATACCCGATTGACTGTAGAAGACGTACATAGAAATTGGGCAATCGACAGACACGACGACACACTACAGGACTACGGCAGAAATGGTGTGGAAAGGCAGAAGACGGGTCCTATTCGTTGCTTCACAGCGGTCCGCCGGGCGCGTTGCGGGATGACGGGCGCTGGATTGGTGCGATGCCGGGCGTCAGAGCGACCTGTAAAAGAAAATTACATACACCGAAATATGATTTGCTATTAGCCAAATCCGTTGCCATCAAAAGAGGCTAAAGTCGCTTTGATGAGTTATGTGTATTTAAATTTGGGCCCAAAGTTAGTAATACTAGATAAACGAAGCGCACCCCAAAGCCATTCCCGAGTTGCGACGATGCGCTCTTGAAAGCGGGCGGCCACGCGAAATCCTGTGGAGGTGGCGGCAGTGGCGGTTGGTACGGGGCCCAGATGTCGTCCAGTGGCGATCGAACGCGGAAGCTGAAACAAACGAAAAATACTGGGTAAAATAAAGCAAAACGAACCTCAGATCTATTGTCGGCTCTCCATACTCCTCGGGGTCGAGCAGGCTGCGCGGTGCCACAGTGGCCAAGGGACGGGTGCCAATAGGAGGCAGTGCCGGATTCGGGCGAATAGGCGTCTGCGGCTCGATACGATCCTTGGAGCGAGAACTCGGGCGATCCTCACCTGAGAACGAAATTAGTTTCAGAAACAGAAATTTACCAATGGCTCCAAAATTTGGCGGCGCCGGTCGGAAAATGCGCGGGCGTTTTGGCAGGGTAGTTGGTGGCGTCAGCACGTACTAAAAAAGACATAATTTCAATAGGCCAAGAACCATAGCAAAATTAAGCAAAAAAAAACCCCACCTTGTCAATACATGCCACTCCCGATTCGGCTCCTTTCAAGAGCTTCGCGGCCTCGTTCTTTAGCTTGGTAACCGCCTCGCCGAGGGCTTCTGTGTAGACCTTCCAGTCGCTTAACGACTGCTCGAGCGCCGAAATCCACTCCTGTGGCCGGCCGCTGCCCACTGTCAGCCCTTTCGCGTACTGATCGAGCTCCGCCAACTAAAATACATTAAGTGGAGAAATTCACTTCCAGTACCTCAGAAAGTGCATCCTGGAGCAGCTCCTCGTACAAGCGAATTGTGGCCTCGAATCGGGCCTTGATAGCAGCCACCTAAAAAGCGGGGATATTTTGCAATAGGGATGCTAACCTCTGCTTGGCGTACGCGACCTAGAGCATGCTGCAGAGACTGGCGCGCTTCGGCGAGCTTGTCGGCACCCTGCGACCATTTCTGCTCCCAGTCCTTCTGGCGACGCTGCGATTCGTGGAGTTGCTTGGCCACCGCGTTGTACTTGATCTCATCCTCGGCACGGCGGCTGAAAATAAATTGTGAACAACCCTAGGTAAAAACCCACGTTTCGTTGTCCCGCTTCAGCTTTTCCAAAAGCAAGTTGGCGCGGGCCAGCTCCTCCTGGCGAATGGCGGCCTCCGACTTTGTGGCCTTCATCTCCTCGGCGTGCCGCTTCTTCAGTTGGTCGAGCTCACGCTTCATGTTTTTGGCCCTAAAAAGCCAGTTGAAATTGCCATTGCACCGACAAACATACCTCTCACTGTTCTCCGTTTCGGCCTGTTGGTGCTTCTTGCATTCCGCTTGCGCGCGGGCCAACTGCTTTTCCAGCGTCTTGTTTTCTTTCGTCTTCTCGCGGAGCTGCTTCGTCGTCACGTCGAGCTTTGCTCGCAGGTCGTCCATGACATTCTGCAAATAAAAAATAAGACGAGTGACGATTTTACGGGTGCAAAATAGGCAAGCGCTCGCTAGCCGCTAGTCTATCGGAGCCTGAAGTTTGCACCTGTCACGAGAATCGATTCACTAATAACATGAAAAATTCGCGGTGAAAAGCCCAATAATTGTTAGGCCTAATCAATTCTCGACAAAACGCAAAAACTAAACAAAAATGCACCTCCTCCATTTCGGGCTTCGGAACGGGCTCAGGCTGGGGTGGAGCTGGCGGCTTTCTCCTCGATACAAGCTCGACGCAGCTTCGTCAGCAAATGAGTTGTGATTTGCCTAAACCAAATTAATTTACAAAAACTAGCAATACTTTACCTTGCGTTCACGTCTTTCAAGCCTTCGACCAGCATAGAAGTCTCCTCAACGCTGTCGTAGATGAAGCTGAGCAGACGCTGGCAATCCTCGAGTCGCGCGGGTCTTGACGCTGCGCCCTTCTTCTGACGTGCAAGCTTCTTTTGCAACGAGTTTGACCCTCTAAATCGAAATAAAAAGCGTGCAAATTTGTATCATACGTGTCTCTCAAATCCTCATCAGTGGGCAGGAAATGTCGAGCGCTAGCAGCGTCCGTCAACTCGGCGAGCACTTGGTGGAATCGGGCTCCGACCGCCGACACCTGCTTGGCGAAGCTGCTCAATCCTCGGTTGTGCTGGAAATGGAATATTAGAAGGTAAAGATGACCAGTCCGTTCGCAACAAAATACAGTGGCAAACGTGGCCCTAATCCCGGAATGATGACTTTGGTGAGGGAATTAAATCCAAATGCGTCCGGATACTCTTTATCCCCCTAAAGCGCCACCCTCCGCGGCTTACCGCGCAGACATGGACCGGCGACTCCCCATGACGATCGATTGGCCCTTCCGATTGACTGTCCGCCTCATCGTCTTCTTCATCAGCAAACTCCTCGATCGGACGCCCCTTGTCGCTCGGTACCGGGATCTTTTCGCGCGACTAAAAATGACGATTAACAAATTACGAAAACACCTACCTTGCATACGGCACAATAGGCTCCCGCGGGCCCTGGCTGCGCGTTGTCCTCATCTTCGGTAACTGAACCCGAAGGTGTTTCCGAGGCGGGCGTATGCGGCTGTGAGTCTTCGTCCAGCGTCGAGCGGCTGCTATGGGCATTCCTCACCTAAAAAGCGGTATTCATTCAGCTGGCATAGTTTTATTTTGCCTCGTTTTAGTCCGCCTAATTCATTTCGCAAAATGGTTGCAAGCTAATTCTGGGCACACTATCCTATTCACCACACGCAAAAAAACACAACTTTCAGCCCTTTTTTTAGCCTGATCCGTCTTCGAAAACGTTTTACTAAGCTCTTGAAACGTTTTCACAACCACAATTTACAAAAACTGTTTTGCAATATTTGGACTTTGGACCAAATCTGGCCAAATAGAGAAAAGTTCTAAAAGATGTACCTCTGTAGTGGGGGAGGGTGAAGCGGGTGAGCGAGGTGGATTCGAGCGAGCCGGCGGCTTGGGTCCACGCTTGGCGGCGGCGATGCAACGCCCCTTCTTGTTGTGACGACACGTCTCGCCGCACGAGTAGTTGCCGATGGCGGCGCGTATCGCGGCTCGATCCATCTTGGTCTGCTCGGCCGGGGCTTCTAAAGAAAAAAATCAAGGTCGAAGGGGGAAGCCTACGTTGAATTCTTTCTATTCCATGCAAGACACTCAACGTCAGGATCTCTTTGCGCTGGGCTTCAAGCTTTCGCTGAATGTTGGCGACGCGTCCCTAAAAAAACGATAAACTAACACCCAGCATAAGTAGCAATACACTCTAAACTTCTATTCTCCTTGGACGCCGAAGAACAGCAAAAGTTACCTTGTTCATTTCAGTGGCCCGCTGATTGGCCTCGTTTGCCTTGTCGAAGCGCTTGTTGTTGATGTGAAGTTGGGCGATGCCGTGCCACTGCTCCAGGTCCTTTACAAATTCATCGTACGACTTCATTTTTGGCGGCTCGGCCCAGATGCGCGCCTCGATTTTCAGTTTGCCGTCTTGCAGCAGCTTGTCCTTGTCCCGGTGCAGGTTCTGAAACAAGCAAATAAAGCTTCTTCGTCACAAAAACTCACGGCCATAGTGATGAAATTTGCGTAGCCCCAATCGTTTTCATTAGAATTGTAGTCGTGCTCATTCCTGCGGATAATGTCTTTCGCGGAGTGGTGGACGATGAGCTCGGTAGTGGCGCGGCATGACCAACGACTGAAAAAGACAAGATCAAAAACAGCAATGCTAAAACTCACTCATCATATGTATCCTTCGGACAGCATTGAATGTAGATCCCGAACGACTGCTCGACCTTCCCGTCAGCTGCTTGTTCCTTTGGTACAGCCATGATGCGCCTGAAATGGGAATGATAAAGAACGCAAAAACCCGGGCAGCCGTTTTGTGAAAACCGCAAAAATTCAAACCCCACCAAGGAATTGTATTGACGACCACTGACGGTGAGCACGACGTGTGGTCGAGTTGCATTGGATTCTTGAGGTAGAAGACAATATTCCCGTACTTCGTCTTGCTGGCCGGCGTCTTCTTTTCCGCCGATGAAGCCGCATCTTGGGCATCATTGGCCTCGGGGTTGTCTTGCGCCGAGCATCCCGCCTCCGTTTGGCACGTGGCGTTGATCCGTTCTTGCGAACTAAAAAAAGCAGGTATTTTGAAAACTACGAAAGCCTTACTTTGAACATTTTGGAGTCTCCGAGACGGTGATGTCCGGCGCGGGTTCTTGCTTATCAAAAGCCATATATGCTGAAAAAAAAGATGTGTGTAGCGCGCCAGGTTTGTGTAAAAGGAAAAGAAAAGCATGAGGCTATATCGAAAAACACGGAAAATCCTGAGAAAATACATAGAATTGCAAGGAACGGGTTGATAATTTCAGCCAGCAACAAGTCTCCGCTACTGCGCGCCGGTTTCATCAACAAAAGTGAGGCGAAAAGCTCGTGAAGATTGGCAAGTGATGGTGAATAGGAATTTTAAGTTAATTGGCTACAAAAAATCGATGATCCAACAAGAAAGGGCGCGGAAACAGGTTCTGGCAGGGCATTTTAATCCAGGAAGCCGCAAAACCTAATGTGGAATAAGACCCGGTAAAATTAGTCAGAAGAAGACAATGGGCGAGAAAGAATGTCTAGCGTGCAGAAATTTAGGCCCAAAAATAAAAAATTCCGAAGAAAATCACGGCGCCCCTTGCGGAAAACACGATTCCGCGTGGAAACAATGACGGATTCGGAAGGCGTAGTGTTTCGGAGTCCCGTCTGGCCCCGAGACCAATTTTTTGCTGAAGTGTTAGGCTTTTCATTATCCTTGAAGGCTTTGCAATAGTTTTTCGTTAAATTTTGCTGATTTTTCTTATTTTTAAGCGGTTAACCCCAGGCTTTAGAGGGTTTAAAATTGGCCAGCCCGGTTGACTCTCAAGTAATGGCTGAACTTTTAGAAATTGCACATTACAGCTTTCCTTATGACAGCGTTGACCCTGCTCCGCGAGGTTCAGCCCGGGGTAATAAATCAACATCCCAAACACCGAAATCCCGAAATCCCGAAACGCCCCGGCTCCCGGACCCGTCCAACGGTCCTGGGTCCGCAGCGATCCGGTCGGACGGTCGGACGGGCGGGCGGACGGGCGCACGGACATTAGAAATTTATATATACTCTGAATTGTTCGCTACCACTTGTAAAATTGGTAAGAAAACATAACTTATTGGGCGCATAGCCGGGCGGCATTACAACGTGAATTTCAACCTGGACCAGGAAATGCTTTTTCTCGGCCCCAACTGGCAATATCGCTGGAAAGTTGCTTTGCTGGTTTGCTGCTATGTTTACTAACCAAAAAATGACGAATATATAAAACGCATAAAGGGCGCATAATAGGCCAAGTGCTTACGCGACGAAGGCTTCACTTACATGTCGTAAGCCGGCCGGGTGCAGCATAGCAAGTGATGTGGCTGTGAAAGATCCCAGCGGGCGGTGAACCCGGGTTTAGATCAGGTGATGGGGGAATCGGTTTGAAATACAACAAAAAAGGAGATTTTCTGTAAAATGGGGCATATAATGCTTGCTTTTGTGTTGTCCTTGCCAAGATAGCGCCTAAAATACACAATTCTTGAGAAGGTGGCCCGGAGAGCGCAGAGATTATCCGGAGACCCAAGACGTTGCCAACGCAACCATCATCTTCACCCCCGCATCTACACATTTTTTCAAAAATTCAACAATACGGCGGCATATTCCTTTTTTTGGTCTCTGCATCTTGGATGACGTGTCGTAGAGGGTCGCCCCGCGCAAGTGGGTCGTCAGACGAGCCATAGCCCGGATTTCGCCACGTCGCGTTTTATTCACCTGCGACTTCCGCCACGTTTCTACACGTCTAAATTACGACTGTGCGTCAGGATGGAGTCGTCGATGTCGATACTTCTCTGCTTCTTGCTGCTGTAAGTTTTTCAGGATTTTTATTATCGTCTTTCAATGAAACTCTGGGGAACTTGACGACGTGAAATATAGTTTTTTTGAACGTTACCAATTTTAACGCGTTTTAAAGTTTATAAAGTCTATAAGTTTATAACGTTACCAATTTTAAGTTTCGCGATATAATTTCTACCAATTACAAAGGCTTATAAAAATAGCTGTGGTGAAAAAAATAGGCTCTTGGGTATCGTTCTTATAATCCGTTATTTTCGTGTAATGACTATCTTTTTTTACCCTTTTTGAGGCTCTAAATTTGTCTCTAAACTTTAGAAAGCTACCCCATTTTTCAAATTTCTCGCCGGGTGCATTTGGCAGTTTCCCGAGTTCTAAAGTCCAATGATCTTTCCATTTTTTTTCCTGGAGCTCGGCCAACTCTCCTGAAACTGTTATCACCTAGTAAATGGCTGACTGGTTGATCCGCGGCCTTACATCAGCCCCGCTGCTCACCTGGAGGACGGTTTCAGGGCTGGATAAACAAAGCCGACCTCGGCATTTACCGGGTCAGGTCGCTGGCCAGGGTGGGAGAAGCCGTGTCGGGATGAAGTTAGGCGGAAGCTTGTGTTTTTTGGAAGATAGCTTGAAACGTGATAAAGCCCGGTTCCGAACTTGTTCCTTACAGTCTTAGGATCATTTTTTCTCAATGTAAATCTCGAAGGTGTTATTAGAAGACCATATTTTTGCTACTCCTAGGCGTGAAAACTCTGCAAACTCAAAAGGACAAAATTTGATGTTTTAAAGCATTTTTCGGAGCTAGTTAAGCTGATGGCCCCAGGGACGTCAAAAAAAATAAAGATGAGCCTAAAAACAAGCATCCTGGGCTAGTTTGATGTGCTGAGTTAGTATTTGACACTTTTAGAGCACAAACGCTCTTGGGGCCATCAGATTTAACTAGCACCATAAAATCTGCGCTCGCTCTTCGTGACGGTGCTAGGCCTGGGAAACTCGACGCTCTATGCAATATATCGACGTCTCACACCCAATAAAACTATCGACGCAATGTGAGAAGCCGTTGCATCAGCCGCCGATTTTCCAAATTTTCTCAGCTTCCGGATTGCTCGGGATTATCGAGGGGGAAGGGGAAATGTCCCCATCCTCAAAAATGAGGATAGCTTTTGCTGGATAAGATAATCTAGTGTATTTCCATTTTTTTTGCGAAAAGTTTTCGATATGGTTGGTGCATCTGTTTCGTCGAAAGCAGTTGGAAGCGGGGGAAGACGGACTGGCTGACTCGTCGTCACATGCTCGCTGTTTTTTTGGCGGTTCGGGAAGCAGAGAGCTCGTTTCGGCAAATGTACGAGCCGTTAGACGAAAGGAAGGAGCTCTGGAAGTTGTCCGGACGTTAGGCTTCCGGCCGATAAGTTGAATTCTAAATTAAACGGATTTGAAGAATTCTGATTCTGGTACGTTAGCGGGGGGGGGGTGCTTCCTTAATTTGCCTAACCTCCGTTATAATAAAAGATTGGCTATTTTCATGGTACCTTCACTAGTTTCCGATGAATTTTAATTTAAAAGAGTTTTCACGCCTTTTAAAAAAGGCGTGAAAACATTGGAAAAATCAAAAATTGCGACTTTTTACCTTTTTTTCAGGCGATTTTCCAAAAATGCGCTTTTTTATAGATTGTACAATTTTGTTGAAAGGTTAGCTTAAATATACTAAATAGACCTAGAACACTACCAAAAAAACCGCGTAATCGCTAGTCTAATTCGCAGAAGAGGGCAAATTGCCCTGTCTGCCGCGGTTGCCCATTCCTTTCGAAAACCCCTTCCCCCAGCTCTCTCTCGCTTCCTCGGTAGTATAGTGGTGAGTATCCGCGTCTGTCACATGCGAGACCCGGGTTCAATTCCCGGCCGGGGAGAACCTTTTGCGTTTTGAGAAAAAGTTAGCTGATCGGCTGATAGGGTTGTTTGGAAGCTTACTGACCCATTTTCACTCCACTTTTGCAAAATCTTAGGTTAGAATATGTTGTTATGCAGATGCAGCCGCCGCCAAACAAGTTTATCGGCCTATTTTGAAGGGGATTTTGGGGATTTTATGAAACCAAGAAATTCTTGAGGGTGTAAAGAAAAAGCGGTTGATGCAAAATCGGCGCCATCTTGCAACGGGATTCTTTAAAGTGCAGCTTTTGGATGTGGGTTTAAATAAGCGAATTGGAGGGGAGGAAAGTATCATTTGATTCGCTTCGCTAAAAATGATTCTGGGCCTCTTTACATTCCTGGTTACCCGGCTGGATGATCTGATGGATTGGCTGGTGGTTGGGAAGCTAGAAGCTTCTACTCCTGGGTTAGTTTAAGAAATTAAAGCCAGCTGAAAAGACGGATATAGGGCCGAAAACATATAAAAACGTTCAAGCCATTGACCTACATTTTAGGTGGCAAAATGCTGCTGCATTAGGTAAAGACGCTACCTTACTGTACTGTAAACAGTGACGAACCGGAAATACCTTTTAGCCTGTTTTTTTTTGTAGTAAGCCGGGTCAAAGTCCTCCGAACCCGGGGGTCAAAATGTTTTTCTCGGCTTTCCCAGAGACCTGATGCTTTTCATGCCCCTCATCTTTGCGTTTCTTTGGCAGACAGTTGCCGGGGGTTGTTTGGCAGAACATTGGGAGAATCCCGGGGGGTTGCCGGAAATCAAGCGGGGTGGTCATCGAAAACCACATACGCCCGAAAATTTGGGATTTGCACCGGTTAAAACGGAACCGATTTGGCTTAAAAATATTCAAAAAATGGGCCGGTGAAGCTCACAAGGATGAAGGATCTTGGCTAGCCTTCCTCTGATCGAAAAACAAATTCGGAAAATTAGAATTTCTTAAAGCAGTTTTGCGAAAGGGAAAAGTCCAGGTTTTCGTTTTAAAAATAACACAAAAGTTCACAAAAACCTCGGTACACATAGGGTAACGGGGGGGGAATAAAATAACGGGGGGGCACTCATTATCATAAAATTTGCAATTACTGAGGGTTTGCGATCCATTCGATAGAGCGTCGAAAAAATATACTAAAGAATTAATTTCAGCCCGAAATAATGTAAGAGAAATTTTTTATTGAATAAACAAAAATTGAGGAAAATCTATGGGCAGCACATAGGATAACGGGGGGGGGGGGAAGTCAAATTTTCGATATTCTCGAAATTTTCGGTATTTTGAAAACGCCATTCAGTAAAGCGTCGAAAACTGCCCTAGGAAAATCAATTTCGGCCCGAAATAATGTAAATTAAATTTTTTATCGAATAAACAAAAATTGACCAAAATCCATGGGCAGCACATAGGATAACGGGGGGGGGAAAGCCAAATTTTTGAGATTTTCGATATTTTGAAAACGCCAATCGATAGAACATTAAAAAATATACTAAGAGATTTTTTTACAACGCGAAAAAATGTATTATAAAAGTTTTATAGCCTAAAAACTATTTTTGAAAACCATGGGCAGCACATAGGATAACAGGGGGGAATTTTTTTCGGCGTTTTGAATATTTTCGATATTTTGAAAATGCCATTCGATAGAGGATCGAAAAATATACTAAGAGTTTTTTTTACAGCCCGAAAAAAGCATATTTAAAATAACTTTTATCATATAAAAAGTTTGAGTGCCCCCCCCCGTTACCCTATGTGTACCAAAACCTCTGCTAGCTTCGCCCGAATGAGAAGTTATGCTCAAGTTGGGGTCGGTTTTCTCAAAAATCTTTGCTAGCATGCCTTCGACTAGAGAGAATTCTAGGTCTTGGGCCGTGTAACAGTCGAATTCCCAAATTATCTCTGCCACGTGCAAATTACCTGTCAAATAAAAAAATCCCCAAATGGTCTCTGCTAGCTTGCCGAAAACAAAATTGGTTTTTTTTTGGCTCCAAAAAGCACATTCTCTCGCTATTTTCCCACTAGGCCTTGCATGTCCACAGAACAAGTGTTTCAGGGGAAAGCTCTCAATTTCGGGCGTAATTCCAACCAGTTTCCCTAAATGAACTCCGCCAGCTTGCTTTTTTTCTCCCGGTTCAGCGGGGTCCCATGCTTTCCATGCCTCCTCGATTTTTTTTGCTGCAGTCAGGCGCGTTGGCAATTTGACAAAGAGGAGGAGGAGGAGCAGGAAGAGGAGAAGAAGAGAAGAAGGAGGCTGTTCCCTGGTCCGGGCTTCAGCTGGGCTGGCTGATGCAATATTCGGGTCGGCTGGGCGAGACTCCCACGACCCCCTCCGCCCCTGAAACCCCGCCCCCTTATAAACACTTCACCCAGTCAACACAACACAACATATCCCACCACGCTAGCCCCTATATAGGCCCGGTCTCGGGTCGGGAATTCCTGATCCGGCTGGGTGGCTGGGTGCGAGCTATTTTCAGACGGCTCATTTGCCTATTTTTAGTACCTAGAAATTGTCAAAATTCCTTGAATATCTGGATTTGAACTCTTTCCTTTTCGCTCTCTCTCTCGCCAGCCTTTCTACCTTTCCCTTATAGCTCTTAAGGGCCTAGATAATTTTATACCTTCACGCAAGTTTTTTTCTCAGTTTTTCTGATTTTTTTAAACTACCCTGGCCGGCCAAAATCCGGTTTTTGAAACTTGTAATGCTTCCTAGGCTTCAAATTTGCATAAAAATCCACTTTTTGGTAACAATTTGACCGTTTCCGAGTAAGTGCACTTATATACAAATTTCCCAGCCCTTTACGCGAAATTGAAGATATAAAGTTTATACTATAAACTCGGCATTTTCAAAATTGCTTTGCGTTTTCCTGCTGTAAAAAGATCCCGCGAATTTTTTTACCTAAAAATAAATAATGCAAAATTTACATCCAAAATCTGCATCTTTAAGCACCTTTCTACCATAACCCTCCAATTTCCCCTCAAAATTCGGTTACCCGCCCATCTCCTCGCCCCTAGAAATGCGAATCCCGTGGCTCTCATTTGCGTTGCCCGCGCAGCGTCGGTTGGGCGACGGCAGGTGTGCGCCGGATTCTGATCTCTAAAAATTATAAACACTAAAATACACATATACAGTACTCTTTGCAGATTCTCCCCAAAAATGCTCACCTATGAAAAGTCTGGCCAGTCGCTGTGGGTCTTCGGCTACGGGTCGTTGATTTGGAACCCGGGTTTTAGCTATGAAGAGAAGAGGTGAGGGGTTGGTTTAGGGGCTTGGCTTAGGCTTAGGTTTATGCTTAGGTTTATGCTTAGGCTTATCATTGCACCATTTCAAACTTTATTTCCTAAATTTAGACGTGGCCGTGCCATCGGTTTCGCCCGCCGGATGTACCAAGGAAATACATACCATCGTGGCGATGATTCTTTGGTAGGTTTTAACATTTTTCGTTTTTTTTACCCTTAATCACGATATCGCGTGGTAATTCCATGCACATGTTTTCGTATAGTAGGCGTTTTTTGTGGCCCCGACTGGGTCCTTTTTGGGCTCTAGGCGGGCACCCGGCCAAAGCATTGATCTTGTGTCTACCCCCGGGGGCTTTCCCCAAAAGCATGCGCTGGACATGTGAATTTCTGGGATGCACCTAGGCTGCCTTTCAAGGGAAAGAGAATGTAAATCCAGGAAAAATATACAAAAGCATGATTCGCGCGCAATCCACACGATTTCTGATCTACGGTTAATGACTCATCGCGTTCTAATCATTTCCGGTCTTGACTGACTGACCATATCCGGAAATCTGGACAAACATGGCGCTTTGGCGAGAGAGATAGAGAGAGCGAGAGAGAGAGAGCACCCCTCCCAAAAACGCATGTCTGGTCATGTGCGGGCAGGGCCATTGAGTGGGGCTAGATGCGGGGGCACGTGCTTTTCCAGGGATGGGCTGAGGGGGTGGAAAGGCGGAATGAATCGGAAACTAGGAAAAAAGTTCCTATATGTAAATTAGCCCTTAGATCCACATGGTTGGTAAATTTGACTTTAAGGTACCTTTAAACCTCGATAATTTTAGCCTGGCCGTGTCGCCACCCTCGTCCAGGATTCCACCTCTGAAGCCACCGGAATGCTGTTCCGCATCCGAGGCCGCCGCGCCATCCGCGCCGCCCTTGCTCATCTCTACGAACGAGAGGTAATTTGGTGCCACTGTCCCTTTAACCCGAAAATTTTTTAAAGGTCGGAAACGGGTACCGCTTCGAGGAGATCCCGTGCGTCGTCGAAATTGACGGGCGGCTCGTGAAGACGATGGCCCTCACCTGCATTGCCTAGTAAGTTCTGACCCCGGGTTACGGTATAATGGCCACTTTTTAGCGATGACAACGAGTACTACCTCGGGCCGGACGAGGTGTCAAAAATGGCGATGGAAATTGCCAAGGCTCGAGGACTGGCTGGGCCCAATCATGAGTGAGTTTTTTAATGAAAAGGACTGAAGGGTCAGGTCTTACTTAGGCTTAGGCGTCGATCAAGCTGTCGCCGTACCTTTAAAATCCCTAAAAACACGCGTAACACTTCCCACGCCCGGTGCACATGTTCCGCATACCATTCCCGCTCCTGTTTGGTCTATTTCCGAGCGCATCTATCAGATATTCGATCGCTCGGCCCGGGTGTTCCCCCACCCGACCAGAGGACGTCTCATGCAATCCCCCATTCCCGGCCAGTCACCGCCCAGCTGAACCTTTCCAATGATAGAGCACGAGAGGGGGAAGAGACATTGAGAAAAACAGGGGTCTGCTCCATCGGCCGGCCGGCTGATGCAACCGGGAAGCACCTTTTAGACAGACCCCCGCGATGGCTAGCGGCAGCCCTCCCTCCTCAATATTTGGCTCAAACGATACGAAAGTTGCGGGGGTGGCTGTTGAAAAATTGCGAGAATTTAGCTTGAGACAAGATTTGAAGCCCGGATAAGCAGACAAGCTGAAAAAACGTGTTTTCTCCGAAATTCCGAATTTTATCAAAGTTCACTTGGCGAAAGTAGAAAATTTTCACTTATTTTGATTTGAAAAAACGCTATGCGTTTTACGATCTTCTAGATAGCTATCGACAAAATTGTTGTTCGTGGGGTATCTTTTTCGGGTAGACAAGGACTAGTTCGATTTCCTAATGTTTTTGTTGGCTCCGACATAGTACTCCAGGAAAAGCCCTAGTGCCCCATTTCTCTAGCTCTTTCCGCTCTCCGTTCTCTCGTCTTCTCCCCGCCCAGAGGGAACAATATTTTCAACGGGGCGCCACGCGGTTGCACTTTAGTAGAGAGGGGAAGAGAGAGAGAGAGAGAGAGAGAGAGGGAGTTCCCCAAAGTCCGGACTAGATAACTGTCCTTTTGATTTGTTTTTGGGTGCACTCTTGACGCGATTTCCGGGGCGAAGATTAAGGGGGAAGGGGCCTAGCGAGTGGCGGGGGTGGAAAAAGGTATAGAGATCGCTTAGGGACCATTTAAAAAACACCTCTAAAATTTTTAAAATGTAAAACGGCTGATATGGAGAAAATTTTACCCATTTAATTCCAGATACGTCCTGAAACTCGCCGAGCATCACCGCCTGCTCTTTCCCGACCACCACGACACGCATCTGTTCGAGCTGGAGACGATGGTCCGCGAGGGGCTGATGGCCGTCGCTGCGTAGAACACGTCTTCGAGCTGTCAACACCCCTTTAAGTCCCTTCAACCCCCCTCCCCCCTTTAAAGGACCCCGAAAGCCAAAAACCCATAATATTTTCTTGCTGGGCAGGTCTCCAAGCTTCAAAAGCTTCAAATACGCATTGATTTCTCTATTTTTTGCCCTTCCGCGGCCCTTTAAACTTTTTTTGGCTCTGACCGCTTTACACCCCCACCAAATTCAGTTAACTTCGCATGTATCTTACTGTATTTAATTGGCTATACGCCCGTTAGAAACACGTCTAGCCATTTAATGCATTTTTAAAAGTCTTCTGCCTTTGTCGATTGTCTTTCAAATCGTCTGCTTTTCCGGTGTAC
This sequence comes from Mesorhabditis sp. LJ9110, assembly GCA_038088335.1. NCBI lineage: Eukaryota > Metazoa > Nematoda > Chromadorea > Rhabditida > Rhabditidae > Mesorhabditis > Mesorhabditis sp. LJ9110. Next base: position 54,624 of record JBBGBA010000272.1, read on the forward strand.
TTTACGAGACTTTCCACCCGCTCTTTCACCCCATTTTCATGTGAAGTCTTTTTTTTGCTTTATTACCCGTCCATCACCACGTTACGCGTATCACAGTGTCTCTTGATGTTAAGCGGAATGTGCAATGTACAACCCCCCATCAAGCCATACATACATGCAGCTTTCACTCCCGGTTAATAAAGGATTTTGTTAAACTTTGTTGCGGAACTAAATTTTAAAACCAAACGTGCATCAGAAAAAGGTCTTAATAATTTTTCTACCAACTTGAGTGATGAGATTATAAATCTACACTTGATACCGTCATTGCAAAGCAAAAAGCAAAGCTTTGCGAGCATCTGCAAAAAAGCAAAAAGTAGAGCTGCCCCGAACCGGGATCGAACCGGTGACCTTTAGATCTTCAGTCTAACGCTCTCCCAACTGAGCTATCGAGGCATGGAGAGAGCGGGTTTCTGGGGGGCTATCCGGCAGGGGACTGACTAGCGGGTCCTTTCCCCTCCCCCTCCCGCCCTCCTTCGATAATTGATTATGAATTGACCTGCAGGGTACTGCGGTCTTGCAGCTTTGATTTTTAGGTGAAAAGACAGCAGTAAAAGCCAGAGGAGTCGAAGTAGGTTCCGCCTATTTGTTGCAGAAAGATGCTTATTTCTAGAGTCAAAGCCACCCAGCAACACCAGATAATTTTTCGGCATCTTGGTACAAGTGGTGCCACGAATCGGCGTGCACATTCCTGTACGTCTGTCCCCTTTGCATCTTCATAATTTTCTGCTGGCCGTGTGGGTTTGAATTTGGGGAAAATTAATGCGATTTTACAGGCATGCTGCTGGGGTTGTGCGAGAAGAGCGACAGGGCCGAGCAACAGGATTCGCCAATTTGATAGTCCTGGACAATGATCGACAATTGCCTGCATAACCTTTAAATGAAGTTAATTCACTTTAACCATAGCTGCATATTGAACGCGGCAAAATTTTGTACGGTTTTGGCAAAAAGCAAAAAGGAGGGCTGCCCCGAACCGGGATCGAACCGGTGACCTTTAGATCTTCAGTCTAACGCTCTCCCAACTGAGCTATCGAGGCATGGGGGCAGGGATCTCTAGGGAGACCATCCGGCAGGGGAGGCCCAGTCCTTGCTTCTACACTTTCGATAAGTGGCTATGAATTGACATGCAAGTGGGGGGGGGGGAACTTCGTCGCTGAAGAAGTTTATTTTTAACTGTAAAGACATGTAGAAAAACGGTAAGAGAGAAGAGAGAAAGAGAGAGAGAGAGTGACAGAGAGAGAGTGAGAGAGTGAGAGAGATAGTATATGAGTAGTAGTTGTTTATTCAAGACATCAGCCAAAAAGACGAATTGAGAGCTTCCTGGTTAAAAAATTAATCCGTCTCCGATCCTCCATGCGTGTTTTATAAAGATCGATAGGTTCACGAGGAACCCGCGTAGTTCCTGCTAGGGCGAATTCGGTGTAAAAATGGTCCCTTTCAACGGCTAGCGCCCAGCCTCGTTTGCCCCAAAAAATGTTCACTAGCTGTTCTCTTTTTCGGTTTTTCTCTTCCACACGCCCTGACGCTCTTTACAATTTTACCGGAAAAGAACGATCTTTTCGACCTTGGCATAGCCGGGGGACCCAGCATTCTTCCTGGATCGTTCGTTCCGTTTTGCGGTGGCTTCGGCACCACCACTCAAACACAAACTCTAGAAGTTTGTCGAAATGGCTGGCGGTAGGTTTTTAATAGACCCATTTTAACCAAACATCAACTTTGAACTTTAGACATCGATTTTAGAGGGTAACATGTGCTTGGAAATCATGAACCAGCTGCTGATATGCTGCACTTTTATTATCTGCTGTCCATGTTGGTTTTTGGCAGAGGGATTTCACTTTATCTAGCTCTTTTTTAATATGTTTCCAGATAGTAAATTTTTTCTTTAGTCGCTTGCTGCGGTATTGGCATCAAGCAGAGCTGCTGCCCCGCTGAGGACTCGCCTGCATAATTCCAACAACATCAGCGATTCCATTAATTTCTGGATTTTCGAAAGTCTGGCAATAAATGTATCGATATTACAGTAAATTGCAAGCACACTCACAGATTTTTTGGCGGTTTGTTGTGCTCGTTGTTTTGAATGACCGTCGGACCAGCTGACCGTCCGGCTCTTTAGGAATAATCGATGAGCTTCTTCTAGTCCTATTCATCCTCCATCCCTCAACCCTCTCACACCTCCTCAGGCAACCGATGGGTCCATATGGTGACTGAAATCATTCATATTTTTTTCACTTTTTTTACGGTCTATTTAGTTTTAGTTAATTCTCGCCAAGCTGCTCGAACAATGGCTGTTTGGGTCGGCCTTCAAAATGTCCAACAAATGCCGAAAAGCGTTTTTTCGAAAGTCACCGTTTCGCAAATCAGAATTTCATATCTTCCATCAAGATTTTTAACTCCTTGCGGCAAGCCTTTTGAGCCTCTAAAACCACGAATATCTCTAAAAATGAGAAAAAAGCGTTGGAAATTTTTTCTTTGTTGACTTTGATATCCCTGACATTTTAATAGTCTTCTTGTAGACTTAACCTTTTTCAGCTGCAATTTCTATCGTTCATAAAGTGCCAACAACCTCTTCGGGGCCATCACGGACTTTGAGACGACAATGAGCGTCCCATTTCGAAGGATGGAGGACGGTAGCTCTGACGAATGTGAGCGTTCTCACTTATTTATAAACCCTTTTCTAAGTGATTTATTTCAACTTTACTTAACTTAAATCGCTGGTATCTTTCCGTCGACATCCTCAAATTTTAAAATTTTCCAGATACTCCTGGGACAGAAAGTTTTGTGGACTCCGTACTATACGGCCTCAAGGCACTTGGGTGTGGCTGTATCATGATGCTCGTTTGTCCTTGTGGGTTATTAGTAATACTTAGTAAAGTCAGGTTGGTAACTCCGAAAAATGCAAAAAATTTGCTGTCAGGCCTCAGTCTTTTGTACCTCGTGCACCACTTCGTCCCGGAGCGGGTGGAAAGCTATTTGGAAGGGCTGGCCGCAAGGCATGAAGCGAAACTGCGCCGAGACACCGAGGATACTGCGCCGCCTGTTTAAACCAAGATTTTCGACGTTTTACTTTAATAAATATAATCACAATAACTTGAAAAGCAAAAAGACGTTACTTCGAAGCGAGAATAGTTTGAAAAGTCATTACGTCGAAAATTATAGCTTAAAAGCGCATCGCACCGAAAAGACTTTAAAAACGCTTTACTGCGACACCGCATACCACCGCAATAATAACTTTCGACATCCAAAATTTAAAATTTTGCTTTTGATACTTTAACTTTAAAAATGATCTCCTTAAAAATCATTAATGAAAAACCTTTACATCGAAAAGCAAAGCTTTGAAGTTTGAGCGCGAAAAACATAAATCGACGGAAAGGATTCTCGAATTATCGTTTTTCGAACAAATGACTTTTCGATCTCATGTTTGTTCGAATCATGACTATGCCAAATTTATGATTTTCTGAGAAAATGAGTTTTTGAAATTCTGGTAAACAGCTCAAAAACCCTACTACAATCTCAGTTTACTTAGTATCTACTTAATGCCAGGCAATGCCCAAAAATATAAGAAAATTGGAGGCGGAGCTTCTGCCTGTACGGGGTGGATAGATCAGAGCATCCCGGCCCTGATTGGGGCAACCGGGGCCGACAAATCGCTTCCCGGTCCGTTCGCCCACCGTTTCCAATCAGCTCAATTGTGAACGTTTCACAACGATGGCGGGTAAGTCTCAAATTTTTTACCGTATTGAAATAATTTTATTACCCACGTGCGAGGGAGTATAACGTAATGCGTTACGCCACGTAATTCTCTAAAACTCCAAAAATACGACGCTTCTTCAGATAATGACGGTCAAAGGAGGTGCAGCTTAGGCCAGCTATTGCGACTTTGCTGCTGTCTCTTGTGTTGTTGGCCCTGTGAGTTTCAAGTTTTTAGGGCTATTGTACTTTATAGTTACTTAATTGCGATATTGAATACTCTTTCGCGCTCTCTCTTTCTCTTACTCACTCACTCTCTCTCTCTTTCTCTCTCTCAAACACCTAAATTTTTAGGCATCCTCTGTGGACTCAAACTGCTCTGGAATGACGCCACTGAGGAATTAGCGCAGGAGGAGAAGGAAGCGCAGGAGGAGCAGGACGAGAAGGAGCCCGAGGAGAAGCTGAAAAATGACCGTCGCCGTTTAGAAAATAATTTAGTGCAATTCACTGCGGAATAAATACCTCGTTCAGGTTTTTATGAGGCCTTGACAAGCATACAAACGTTTTTGTAAAGATTGAAACTGCATGCATGCGCAAAATAAGTACGTCACGTTAGTTTTTTGGACACTTTGGCTCGATTTTTCATATAGTCCTAAGTCCTAAAGCTTCCTAAAAGTTCCTTTTCCTAGAAACATTTTTCGGGGTTATTGGTGTGGGGGGCGTCTTTGTTTTGGGGCCCAGGATTAGGCTAAGGCGTAGCTTTAACTTTGCGTACGCTTGGCCTAGACTTAGCTGATGCCTACGCTTAGCTTAGGCAGCGGCAGAGCCCTTGAAACGGTGAGTTTGCAACAATCCTCAAAAATATCTTTTAATTTTTCCTTTTTTTCGGAGTTGCATACGAGCTGATTTATCTCAATTTCTCCGTATGAAATGACTGACAGTCGTCGTTAATGATATGACAAGACCGTTCCTTAAGGTTTTGAAATTCGTTATAAAATGCCTCATTTAGATAAAAACACGGCTAGGAAGCTTGCTGCAACTTCACCGTAAGCAGGGCTTTCGAATGGTGTAGCTATCGTTCAGATCCGATACTTCTGCCTCGAGTTAGAGGGTTTTTTTGGGACACCTTATAGTCTACATTGACTTGCGCCAGCTTAATAATCGACAAAACGTTGCGTAAAACCCCAAAGTTCGCCTCAAAAATACCTTCAAAAACCGCCGAACACGTCCGTTTTTGGAACGGGTGTGGAAAAGGAGGAGATGGCCTTGATTCCGTTGGAAACGGGCAATCACTTCCTGGATCTGCTCATCACCTCGCCACCCCCCAGCCCAGAGTTCTTCTTGACCCGATTTTCCACCCGCAAAAAGAACACCCGGAAAGATGGCCGACCCCTCGAAAAGTCATACGGTCGTCGACGTCGCCATGGAGCATCACGCACTGGAATTGTTCGACAAGAATACGGCTGATGATGTAGAAGCCGGGAAGCTGAACCTGACTGAAGAGCAGAGAGAGAGATGGTGCGTGAAGAATTGAGGAGAGGTTGGTTCACCCTTGCTAAAAGTTTAATTAATTTTAATTACACTAAAAGTACAAAATTTGACGGTATACTGTTAGCAGCAGGGACAACTAATTTTATTTTTCGCTGCCATTTTTCCGTCTGGCGGTTAAGGATAGTAGTGTATTTTTACAATGTTTTTCTTAGTCATGAAAAATCATTTAAACATTTTTGAAAATTCGAAAATTTATCCTTTTTTGGTCATTTTTCATACATTTTTTGAACAAAAAGTCAGAAAAATCGAAATTTTTTTACATGAGCATCACAAATGCAGCGAGTTACATCTTATAAAAATCCCACGAGAATCCAAAAACGCTTCTATTCAGAAATGGAGGCCAAGGACCCAAGGTTCCTGCTCTGCATGCCGTGCATACCCGCGCCATGCTACAGCGATAACAACCCTTGCCAAACCCTGGCCATTTCCTGCTTTTTGACGATCGTTTGCGCGCCAGGTAAGCGGCACTCAAACTCCTTATTAAAAATATCATGAAAAATCAATACTCGTATAAAAATACCTTTAATTAGCGCCTGAGATCACTCAGAGCTTTCTGCAATTAGTTTTAAGGATTTTTTTAGATTTAAAAACTCATCAATTATCGCCTCGAAAATACCTATTCATGAGCATCACCTATTTTCAGCCTACTACTGCTGCTACCAGGGCTACAAAGAGCTGAAGATGGACTCGGAGTCGCGGAAAGGTTGGGGCTGCGTGGCGCTGGGTGGCATAGCTGCACTGACAATCGGCGGCCTGATCCTAGCTTTTGTCATTTGGGAAGAGTATTACCATGTTCCGGACAGCAGCAACGATCCGCCGGCGATGAACGCCAATTGGAATTCGACGACTTTTCATTAGAAACAAAAAGGATAAATATTGATTTGAAACACAACATTTAGTGAAAAATTCACCAAAAGTGCATTGAAAAATAAAGATCCTTCCTGATGTTTTAGATACCCGCCATAGCCAAAACCCCCTTAAATAATTACTTAGATACCTTCCTGATGGCTTCAGATACCCCCCCCCCCCCAGGAAGTGACAAGATTTTGAGAATCATGTTATATACAAATTTCATGATGTAAGAATCATTTATATGTAAACATCAATATCACCTCTCAGCAGGTCGGTCATCACTAATACCATCATCAAAATACTATCTCAACGCTCTCATCATTGTCACCTCACCATCATCGGTGACATCGTCATAATCGGTGTTTCCCTGGCGAATTGAATGATATCCTCGTTGAATAACGCGTCCCCATCATCGAATTGAATATTCGCAACATCACTGAGAGCCACATAACACATTCCATCGGGTATCCGGACAATCAGTGTCTCCCCATCGGGACGCACAATGCGAAAATAGGTGGAGTCGCACTCTTCCATATACATCCGGGGGTACTGGTCAAAAAATCGCGGAATCTCGGCGTCAACGGGGTAACGGAAGCGCCCCGCTAGAATCCGATGAATTTGGCGCTCGCCGCGCAGCCATTCTACGATCACCATTTGAGCATATAGTCCGACTTGCGGCTCGACATTCTGGTATGGTATCTGCAAAACGATCGATTAATTTGGGTCGAACGTTTTTTTGTTTGGTTATTAGGTCCAATACTAAGGTAATTGGAACCCCAATTTTCAGCGAATTCCATTTTTTGACAACTGCCTCTGAATTGCGAAATCGAATAGTAATGAATTATAGCCTTGCCATGTCAGCCTGGTCTTACTTGCTCTCTCTTCTCTCTCTCTATCTCTCTCTTGCTCTCTCTCTCTCTCTCTCTCTCTCTCTTGCTCTCTCTCTCTAGCTCTCTCTAGCTCTCTCACTCTCTCTCTAGCTCTCTCAGTCTCTCCTTGCCTCTCCCTGTTTCTAGCTCTCTCACTCTCTGTTCTTCTCTCACTCTCTCGTCCTCTTTCTCTCCTTCTCTCACTTGCACCCTCTCTCTCTCTCTCTCCCTCCCTCTCTCTCTCTCTCTCTCTGGATACTTTGGCGCTCTATCCAAAGCGCTACAAAATAGAAGTACAAAAGTGCCTTGAATTGCGCTAAAAATCCCACCTGCAACTCCATGGTGCGCAGTTTCAAAGCTATGTAGTCTGGAAAAGGTGCTTCCAGGTAACCGCTTAATTCCTCGTCCACCGAGTCGTTTAGCCACTCCAGCACCTCCGGATTCGAGGGCACCATCCGCAGGGTAAGCGAATCAAACTTGCCATCCGGCTGGTGCCACTGGGCATTTGTCAGCTCGTCGTCATCTTCGTAAAAGCGAAACCTCGCATTATAGCAACGCAGGTCAATTTCATCGGGCAGATCGATCTTGGTTTCGAAAGTTTCGACGACAGCGTGATCAAAAAGCAGAATCCAAGTGTCCTTGTCCGTGATGTAAACACTTGGCCTTCTGCGTGCCAGTTCAATCCTCAAACCTTTTCGGTCCAATCGGAGTTCCACATCCCAGTATTTGTTGCGGCAATCTTGGCAATTCTAGCATCTGCTGGCTAGCATTTGCCGTCTTGAAGAAACTCTCAATGTCCATGTATCTCAGGATATTGTGTTGAACCTCGACGGGAAGTGCGCAGAAATTGAGCGTCATCTGTAATTGGTTGGCGCTAGTGGAAAATGAAATATGAAAGGGACTGTGAGCGAGATAGAGCGATATAGAGAGAGAGGGCCAATAATCTAGAAACATCATAAACTTCGGAAGAAAATAATTCATAGGCCTAACTAATGAGCTTCGGTGTGCACCCCAGCTTGGCCATCGGGTTTGAATTCGGATGAGATAACGCGGGAAACTAGGTGCGATTTGAATAGTCCTCAGCATTGCTCTGTTTGCCCTTGGGCAAAGTTGTGCAATTCCCCATTCCCTCCCGCTCTCTCTCTCTCTCTCTCTCTCTCTCTCTCTCTCTCTCTCTCTCCCTCTTTCTCGCTAGCCCATCTCATTTCTTGGTCAACTGTGTCTTGGTCCTAATACATTACGCAATATCATTTTTTGTCAAGTCGACAAGCGTTTATTCAACCAGTTTCATTCGCGAAACGATGAATCTCCGCTTTGAGTACGGCATCATCGTCATATTGGACATGCTCCAAGTCACTGATGGCCACATGAAACATTCCACGATCAATTCTGAAAATTAGCTTCGCACCATCGGCACGTAGGATACGATAATAGACGGAATGATTCGTGGACATATTGGGGTATTGGCCAAAATATGGCGAACGATCAAGGTCAGCCTGGCGAAGACATCGTCTTGCTTCGACCGAATGGATTTGGCGCTCGCCACGGAGCCATTCCCGCACCACCATTTCTGCGTAGGTTCCGATCAGGGAATCGACGCTTTCGATTAGCATCTGTAAAAGGATTGCTCAAGAATGCTATCGATTTGTTAAGATGTTTGCTACGCCTAGTTTTTTCTCGATCATTTTTTTATAAGTAGCGTAAATCTTTTTTAAAAACGTTTTTAGTCAAAATTTCCCTACTTTTTGATTGGAAACAAACGGTCAAAAAAGCCTGGTGTTTCGAGAAAAAAAGCTTCGTTGAAACTTTCGTGGAAAATCGGCCATTTTTGGTCGAACAATCGATACGTTTTGATTTTTCATCAAAATTCTAGTCATTTGAAGCTTAAGAAGACTACGAATAGTTTAGAAATACATCCGCGATTCATATTAAAAAGAAACCTTATATCAGGTTGGAAGGGAAGTCCTGCCGCCGAGATTTCGAAGAGCTGCTTAAAATCGCAGATAGCATCATTTTTGACATGCGATATGTCATTTGGTAGCTCTCAACCTAAATTTCTTCCGGAGGAAGGTCCGGGGCCACTAAAATGAAGGGGAGTCGAGATACAGGCCCGAGAAGTTTTTGGCGAAATTTGGGAAAAGTGTTTTTGCAAGTTATCTCTGCATAGAGCAATTTGCATGCGATACCTTTAACACCAATCGATAGATCTCGAGGAGTAGATATCGATGGATGTTGAGATTTTCAAAATTGGTCACTGGATGGCCGAGACATGGGCCTTTGAAATTTGGCCCATTTCTTAGAACTTTTCTCGAAATCCCATACATCAGGCAACAACGAGCCAAAACTTGCCGCTCGATTTTTGAACATCACATGAGGATTTTGATAAAATGTATAGGATTTTGAGAAAAGTTTTAAGAAATGGCTCAAATTTCAAGGGACCGTATCTCAGCCATCCTGTTTCCGATTTGAATGATCTCAACATCCATCGATATCTACTCCTCGAGAGCTATCGATTCGTTAAAATTGCATCAAATTGCTTGCAGATAACTGCAAAAATTTTCGCAAAACTGGCCTCGACTCCCTTCTTTAGTCACAGGACCTTCCTCCGGAAGAGGTCGAGGGCACCAAATGACATATCGCATGTCATTACTGCGATACAGTCTTCGAATCTGGGACAGGACTTCTTCAACCTGATAACGCTCACCTCCCCCGTTAATGCAAAGCCCCCAATTCCTTTATGGCAGAAGCTCCGTAATAATTTCAATCTTTCTGAGTTTGCAAACAAACAGGTTCGGGATCAGCAAAAAAAATATATTTCGTCTATTATATATAAAAAAATATATATCAAAAAATTCTACCCATGGATACCTCAAGAGGATCCCTTGAAAGTCTTTTGGCCAAATCCCACCTCCATTTCCATGGTGCGCATCTTCAAGGCGATATAATCCGGGAACGAGGCCTCGAGCGTCGTGTAGAATTCCTCTTTCACCGACTGGTTCAGCCACTCCAGAAACTCGGGATCCGCTGGGATTATCGACAGCTCGAGCGACTGATATTTCCCGGCAGGCTTGTGACGCTTGGCCATCGCAAGCTCGTCCGCATCGGGGTAACAATAAAACCTGGCGTTGCGGCAGCGAATGTCGATTTCTTCGGGGAAACCGATAAAGGTCTCGAACGTTTCGACGACAGAGTTGTGAAAAAGCAGCTTCCAGGTTTCTTCCTTCCGGATCACTTTTCTGCTCCGTCCCGGAATAAGGCGTAGATAATCCCCGTCATAGCGCAGTTCCAGATCCCAATACTTGTCCCGGCACGCCTTGGCGACTTCTCGTACCTTCTTACTAGTATGGGCGGTTTTGAAAAAGGTCCTGATATCCATGTGTCGCAGGATGTTGTGTTGGATTATGACCGGGAGATCGCAGAAATTGATCGTCATCTGTAACTTGATGGTTATAGTGGATAAATGAATATGTGAGAGAACGGATTGAGACGGACACGCACAGAGAAACGAGTGACAAAGAGGGAGCGAGAGACAGAGAGAGAGAGAGAGAGAGAGAGAGAGAGAGAGAGGGAAGGAGAGAGATATTAGGATAAAAGGGGAATTAGGATATCCGAAGGAGCTCGGCTACAGGATACGAAGTAATTTTTTTCATCCAACTTGGCCTTTCGAGCAACTTAAAATAAAATACAGGGTGTCCCAAGAAATCCGTCCGAGTTGTACGATTTAGTTCTCTATCGAAAGCTCTCGGAAAGGCCACTCCAGCACGTCTCGTAGATTTTCGAAATTTCCGAATTTTTTTGCTCGCTTTTCGGGATCGTTGATGCAAGAAGGACACGCTTTTTATTGTCCAAAAGGCAATTTAACCGACTTAAGCGCTATCCAAGCTGCCGCAAACGGCTGTCGTTGGGCTGCCAGGAAGGTGTAAAATTCTTAAATTGCTATTTTTGGTAAAAAACTTTGGTCAGAAAAACCCCAGAAAATCAGCCCGTTTTGCCAAAACATTAGCAAAAGACAAAAAAAATTCAAAATTTTGAGAATCGAAGAAACGTGCGGGACTCGCCTTTCCGTGAGCTTTCGATTGATACCTAAATCGTAAAAATCAGGCACGTCTGGGCCGGCTAGGGGGGGGTGGGGTTGGGACACCCTGTATTTTCAAAACAATCGAATAGAGAGCGTGTAAACGACGGGTTCGACACGAAAGGGAGGAGAAAGATCGAGAAAATGAGAGTCCGGGCACGCCTATAGACAACCAGAAACGGAGGAAGTGAGAAATCTGCTCTTCGACGGGAGGCCCGGCAGGGAGCACGGCTTTTCCGAGACTTTCCGGCGAGAGAGAGGTAGAGAAGAGAGAGAGAGAGAGAGAGAGAGAGCGAGACTAAGTAATTCCAGGCCAGAGGATTTGGAGAGGAGGTGCGTGGTCCAACTTCAGGGCGTTAATTTGTACGCAGATGTCGCTATACTGATGATCCGTCTTTTAATGATAAACGTATAAAGTGTACTTTTTTTCCTTATTTAGAAATTTATTGGTACCGGTGGTTCGTAATAACAAGTGACGGGAGGGGGTGGAAAGTGCACCAACTGCAACAATGTTAATTCAACGCCTCTAACAACTGACAATTAGGGGGTTATTTGACAAGCTCAGGCCACGAAATCGCTAATCATAATCGGGGAACCCGGAGGAGGGCCCAGGTTGCATCTCATTGTCGTCCTCAAAATCGGAGAACGGCTCTGCTAACGTGTTCACGTCGACGCACGGCACGCTGCGGCGCTTGTCTCTGAAAAATAAGAAAGTAGTATACCTTGCGAAAGGCAGACGTTTTGAAAAAAGTAAAAAAATGTTCTGTTGCATTATCGGGGGACCTAATATTTCCGATAAGTCCAGATATGCCTAGTAACTGAATAGTAAAATCCGCGATATGGTTTTTAGTAAAATTTGGCTGAAAAAATGGGAAAACCCCAAGCGGAAAACTGGCTAAAAGCTGAGAAAATTTTCAAATTGGTCGAAAATCCGATGTCAGACGAAATGTCGAGCTTTTGCATTTTTGATCACAATTTGTAGTTTTTTAATAGAAAAACAGCTTAAAAACACTTGCTCTAATTATACTATACCCTAAGCAAAAAGGTGATCCCCGATAATGCAAAAGCACCCGAAAAAACTTACAAAGGCTTCTTCTGCGGCCCGCCTTCCACCGATTTCGTGATCGCGTAGCAGACTTCGATCGTTTTCGCAAACGTGATCATCTCATCGTCGGGCATCTCGAGCAGCATGCTTTCCTGGAAGCAAATTTAATTTTATAATCCTTAAAACTATCACATTATTGCAAAAAATTAATCCTGCTATATGCAAGCAGAAAAAATTCCTTACCGACATATTCTTGGCCATTATCCGTATGCAATTCAGCGCCTTCTTTGCCTTCTCCTCTTGCCGTGACGATTCGCCGCGAAGGACGGGGTGCACTTGGCGTGGGGTGGCTTCATCAGACGCTAAAAATAGAAAGATAAATTCGCCCAATTTTTACGCAAGACAAGGTTCGAAATTCCGAAAATTAACCAACGTTGCGCGTGTGCTTTCTGCGCCTCGCGCTTTCGCTCGGCCGGACATATCGGCAGAATCTTCACGTTTTTCGAGCGCGACCATGCCTCGCACTCCTCGCGAACGGTTTGCGGGGTGAAGCCCTCGGGCAGCATCAGCGCCTCAAAAAGCCCGAACTTGGGAAGGCGGTAACCGTTGGGGTCGAAATCGGGCGCGGAGCACTAAAAAAAATGGGGTAACGTACGAAAAGCGTTGCAAAACGTACATATCCACTTTGAATAATCATCGCAATTTCCGGAGGCGAGAGATTTCGGATCTTGTCGAGTAGTCCGCCGGTGCCCGCGTAGTCAGGCGCTTCGGCTAAAAAACACCAGTATTTTTAAATATTTAAAGAATTAAAATACCTGAAACGATTTTCTGTATGACCGGAATCGGCATGAACCGGGCCAGCTGCCGAATTCTCTGCCGCAACGGCCGAATGACACGCATCTTTCCATGGATATGGTTGCCGCAGTATCGTAGGTGGTAGTTTGGGCTAAAAAGGTTGAATAATACTACTAAAAAGGGTAAATAATATATATTTAATAATGAATAATAACCAATACTTTAATTTCCATTTAAACTTACTGATCATGCTCGTCATACTTGACCTGGCTGAGGTAGAAGGCCGAGCAGGCGATGCGCACCTTTGAGTGCTCCACCTCGCAGTCGTCGAATTCGTGGTCTAAAAATAATTATAGACTTCAATAACTCAATGCTTAATTTTTATACACATTTTCAATCAATAAAAAATGCTTAATAGAAGCCCACCACTATCGTCAGCATCATGAGTGTACCGACATCGATACGCTATCGAATCCCCGATTCCGGCATCCGAGTCGAAATCGCCGACACTGCGCAGCGCGTCGATCGCATCCTAAAAATCGAAATTTAATTTTAAAACATACTTATTTGATCTAAAGCAAAATACAAAATGTTTGCTACCTGGCATTCCGCTTCATCGCCGTATACCTCTTCGTCAACAGCTGTCATTCTCTGGTGGTTCACCTTCAGATGCGTGCAGTAGTTTTCCATCGAAGCGAATCCTTTCGCGGGCACTAAAATTATCAACCTTTTAAATTAAAAAAATTTCAAACCAAAGTTACGAAATTCGATAATTTACAGTTCAGAAAACAAAACTCACTTTTGGAAACGGGCAGTTGACTTCGGCATCGTTTTTCCGCACCTCGGGACACTCGAGCCCCTGCTCCAGAAGCGTCAGATGCATCACAAAAATGTCAGATGGCAGCGTCTAAACGAATAAAATTAAAATAAATACAATTTTTATCTTAATATACCTATTAAATTCAATGAAAACTACTCACCAAATGGCACCCCTCGCAACGCCCGCTCTCGGCAATCGCCATAGCCGCGCTCGGGTCCAAAGCGCCGTCGTGTCCAGATGGCCCAGGTTGGAGGTCGAAAAGCCGAGGCGAGACGTGGTTCATAGAAGGCACCTTTCTTATCGCCATTTGGCTAGCAGTAGTCGCTCGATTGCTGCCATTATAATGCGACGTCGACGGCCTGCCGTAGCCCATATTTGCCTTCATCATGTTTTTGCGCTTGTTGACGATGTTCATCAGGTGCAACAGGGAGTCCGGGCTGAAAAGACGAAGCTTTTACAAACATTTTGCTTTTGCAAAGCTTTACTTAGGACTTGGATATGCTCCTGAAAAGAGGTTCAATCGCAAGAGAAATTTCTAGATTTTAGCGCTTAAAAGGCAAATTGCCGATTTTACGTTATAAAACCAACCGCCTGTTGTCCACCTGTTCGTCGCCATCATCCGGGTACTCGTCTCTAAAAGAAAAAGTTATATTAAATCGTACAAATGCTGATATAGAACATTTTGCAAAAACCAACCTGATCTTTCCCCAAAGTGCCAGCGCTTCATCAGCCGCTGCCGAGGGAACAAGCTTCGAATCGATCTCGTGTTCACGTTGTCGCTTCACAGCACATTTCTCGGCGCCGATCAGACACGCGCGCTTCTGGCAGCACATTTGGGAGCGGATCAACTGTAAGAAAAGATTTATCTCAGTTTTTGGGTCAGATTATATCCCTGAAACTTTCAGAAGAAGCAGAAAAACTTACATTAGGTATTTTGACAGTCCCGGGTGACGTTGTCGTGCCTTTCATCAGCGCGGATAGATTTGGCTTAAAAAATTATATTCGTTAAAGGTAAAAGAGCATACCTTGACGTCCCCATGATCGGGCCTCAAACCACCCTTCTTCGTCAAGTGCACCGGCACATTTTGTGTATCGCTGATGCGCGGGATGTTGAGCCGTGGAATGGATGGGGAGCCGAAACCGCCGCTTGGCGTTGAACTACAAAATTTCAAAGTTTTTTAATTAGTTAGTAAAACATACGCTAACGTGGCGGCCGTCATCTTTCGAAAAGTGAACCCGCTGGTTTTCAGTGGGCCATTTGAAGGGCTAGGGGCAGCTAAAACAATCGCATAACGAAGTCCATGAACTCTAAACTTACACTCCGGCGAGTGCTTCCGTTTCAATCGGGCTTGAGGCTGAAGTACGGGTGGTGGGGGTTCATCTTTCGGCGACAGCGGGGCTATCACAGGCTCCGGAGGCGGTTTTGCTTTTACTGGCCGCAAAACGTCTTCCGGGGAGCTGACGAGCGTCCCGGAGAATTGTTTGGCTGAAAATGGTTTTTGTTAAGGTAAAAATTTAATTAATGCCTCAAAAAAAAAGTTCTTAAAAGCCACCTTTGCAATATTTTCCGGCTGCTTCAGCATGTCAAGCGTCAACACAACGGGATGACACGCCGGTGCATTTCTGCTGACCTAAGAGAATTCGATTTTTTCGTTCAATTAAGTATTTACCAAAATCTTCTCCTTTCGAAGCCGGGCCGGCAACGGTTCGCGGAGCCGGACGAGCATCTGGACAAGCGCAAGACGGCCTCTCGGTGGTAAAGAGTCGAATAGCTCGCAGAGGAGCTCATCTCGAGATTTTCTAAAAAAGATAAATATACCATTATATTCAATCAAAGTCCTACTTCTTTATCGGCACCGCAATTTCTTCACCGGAAGGCGGGGAGACGGATGAGGTCATTGCCTGGAAAGGGTATTTTCATACAACAGTAGTTTGAAAATAAGATCCGTAGAAAACAACAGAATTTTTTATACTCCTTTAGAGCGATCTTATTCTATTTTTAGACCTTCTACAGTAAGTCACGTGAAATTTGTATCCGGCAGATAGGTCTCCTAATAGGTCGATTGAATTTGCAAAGGTATTTTAGAAGTTTCAAAAATTTTGAAAAGAAAAATCTCTTGAAAGTTACAATTTCAAATATTTTGCGCGCGGTACGGCTCCGAGGCCTACCCTTTACACAGATGTTCGGTGCCCGGGTGCCGCCGGATCGCGGTATTTTGGGTGCGGAATAGGGAACAGCCCTCGGCGCCCGGAAACACTCCCCACAGCGAACCCCAAAAAAATGGCACAAAACAGCAGAAACTATTTAAAATCAACACGAAAATACCTAGGAAACAAACTTTTATATTATCCAGGTACTCGGGCAGGTGTTCGCGGCAAATTTTGGCCCATCCCCTTTCCGGCCGCCGCGGTATTGGCAGCCCGCGAGCCTTCAGCGCGGCGATGATCCGCTCGTATCGCGCCGTTTCCATCGTCAACTGGATGTAGGGGACCCCCTTTTTCCTCGAACACCGGCAGATCGAGCACCGGAACGTCATCTGAGTTTTTGGGAATTTTCTGTAAATGTTTTAATCGTGAAAAAAATGGAAAATTTTTCCAATTTTTTAGCAGCGGGCAGAGAAAAGAGAATATCACGACTCGGTAGGTCTGGTTTCTAGCCTAAAATGGGACGAGCTATAGGTCGCGCTTTAGCGCGCAGTCAAGGTGGACGTCTCGTAATGGTTCTGGGCTAGTTTTTTTCGAAAAAAAAGATTTTGAAGTGTTTTTGGTGTACAAAGAACTGACGCATAAGCTGGCCAATTTCAATAGCATTTACATAATTGAGAAACCAATTGTAGGCAATCTTCGATATCTTCGAGGAAGATGTTGCGTTTCAAAAACGGAATTGAGCTTTAATAGTATTTTTATAGCCGCTATCAAAGTTTTGTACTTATATAAACTCGCATTTTTCAGCGCAAGCTCACATCTAACTTTATTTAATTTCGGAGTTTTTCGAACGCTTTTACGCGATTTTCTGCCGATCCCCCAATCCGGTCCACTGTTTATAGTGATGTTTTGCTGCCTGGTGGGTTTTGTATTACTTGGTCGCTCTTTTTCGGGTCCCCTTTTTGATCTGCTAGGGTGTCCTTGAACGGCCCGCGTGTCACCGAGCCATCCCCAGAGTGTTCCACTGGAGTTTCATTGATTTCAAGGCTATATCAAAAGCATTTTAAACGAATTTTATTACTCTGAAATCGCAGATGAACATTGAAGAAGGGAGGAAACATCCGAGTAAGTGTTGAGAGGATATTTGCCGGAAGATACCGTTTTAATACCCCTAATCTTAATTTTATTTGCTCGTGTGAATGAGTTAAATCTTAATATAACCAGAGCATCAAATTTTAACTGACCGTTTCCATTTATTTGGTTAGCATACGCACAAAATACTCAAATCTTTGGAAAAACTTTTCAAAGTTTCGTTGTAACCGCTCCCTTATCTATTTCACACCTAAATTGGGTTTAATGAGTTGGTCGGTTGGATCCCGACCGCTACGCAAAAATTATCGAAAATACTAATGCACGCGCAGATTTTTGACTTAATGTGACATCAATAAGGGTCCATAAAATGGTACTTGAGCGTCATTTGGCGCCACATGTAGCTGTCGATACCTAGTTAGTCGAATGAGTCGATGCTCGCGATTTATTCTTCCTTTAGTCAGTTTGAAAGTCAATTTGAAAACGATGTTTTTACAGCAAGATCAGCCACCGCATCAGCCATCGGCAACATGGGCCCTGAAGCTGGGGCCGGGATTTTGGTTGGAGGTGTTGTGGCAACTGTTTTAACTTGCTTTACCGCAACTTGTGAGTTTTACTAGTTTAATTGATTTTTAATCCTAAATCTAGATGAAACTACCATTCTCAAGGTTTACAAAATATCTGTTATTTTCCAGTATGCCTCTGCTGCTTCCTCGGCGTCAAGGAGCTCCGAAAGAATCCAAAATCTGGCGAGGGCTGGCTTCTTATATGCCTTGGAATCCCGGTAAACCTAGTGTTGGGCTGGCTGATTTGGATGTGGGTCTCGGCGAGGTATGCGGCTGACCCGGATGCTGCGAGTCATGCCCTGCAGCAAAGTTATCCTGCGGAAACTACCACCCTGTTCCGGAATGATACATTGCTGTCCGGTTACCTGGGCTCCAACGCTTCTGGGCCTACTGGATATCGAGCCCCAGACAAATGAAAGGTGTCTGGATCCGGGTGAATAAAAATTTACAAAACTCAGCTCCAAAACCTGAAAGCACACCAAAAATACAGGCATTTTCCGGGTATTTTCGTACGATTCTTGGAAACATTGCGGGTACCAAGGATACGAATACGCTACAAAGTGCATGTTTAGCATTAACTTGTATTAATTAATTGTGCCTAGATTGAAGTCCAGTGGTAGGCTATTATTAATGCGACGGTCATCTGCCGTATTTGCTCGATCCGCGCTCTGGATTCAAATTTTTCCTGGCCTCCATAGGCAGACCATTTCGCAAACGTGCCGTTATTTTTATCCTAACCTTTTTTCAGTCATTTTTAAGTTGAACGTACGCATTAATTATAAAGTTGTTATGCCTTAGCTCTGAAGCCTCTTGTCCTGTTTCAGAGGGCTTTTGCAATTTTGTCAACATAACAAATGAATCCAAAGCGGGCCCCATTCGTTTGTCAACCTACCGAAATTGAAATGGAATGGATGGGGGACGATCGAGGGCGACAAAGTAAGTTCAATACGTTTCAACTCAAGCGCCGTTAATAGTCCTAGGTCTCCCAGACGAAATGCGTGCTGGGGAACCCGGGAGTACTACTAATGAAGCATTTCCACTCACTGTTAAGCAGTGAGTCCTCAAGGAATGGGTGATCCTCGAGGAAAACGACAAGAAAAACCGCAGAGAGGGCGACTGAAAAGAGTCGGCGTGGTTGATGGAGCCCAAAATAGGAAGCCGGGTAATGATAGAAAACATGATTCATACGGTTTTTTAGTCTTGTCGAACAGCTAGGTTTCGAAATTCGTTTTTGCCAAAATCTTTTTATCGAAATTGCATTTCGTCGAAATTATGATTTTTCGTAATTTGATTTGTCAAAAAAACTCTGAAATTTAACATTTCCAAATTTCGAAAGAAAGAAAAGACAAAATTGCACAATAAACACGTTGCCAAAATGAATAAACTTTGGACAAAAGGTAATATCGACAAAATGAAATTGCTGGGAAATGGTTTTCCAATTAACACCCGAGCTACTATGGTATGTAAAGCTATCTCAAAAACCTCGGTGTAATGAGGTTTCGTGCCACGTTTTTAGCATTTCTTACCAAAGCCGGAAACAATACATTTTAGCCAGCGACGATGACAATCTTGACGTCGCCGTGGCGACGTATTGCTATTTTTGCGTCCCGGATTGTGGCAGAGGCTGCTGCAACGACTGCAGGAAGGGCTGCAGCGAGTGCTGTAACGACTTTTACGACGGCTGCTGTAAGGAATGCGGTGGGTGCGGTGCGGCGTGCTGTGGCTTCACTTCCACAAACAACCTGAACAAATAGGGGAAGAAGTCTGGGAATCACCTTTAACGACTCCAAATTCCTCACTCTGGGTCGATCTTCTTCATTAAAGTTGAAAGAAATATGCATAAGAATAACGCACCGCATTAGTAAAACCCTTTCCAAAAATATTTACGGATGAAAATATGGAAGATACTAAATTGTAAAATTACTCCCACTAGATCCGAACACACCTTATCTCCACCAACCGATGCGTCAACCCAGAGAATTTCCCCAACTTCTGCTCTTCCCTTTCCTAGACCGGATGAGTCATTTTATCATTTTCGATCAGCCGGGTCCCGGTCTTGACCAAAAGCCTTACCCCGCGTCCAACTTACAGATTTTGCGCTGGGCAACGACAATCACTATTTTCTAGACCCTATTTGATCTCACATTCCCAGATTTTCTTGGAAGGACGCGTGGCCTTGAACGGAGGGCGGTTTTTGGGAGGACCTGACTGTTCCAGTGGATTCTCATTGATCCCTGAAATTATAAAGTTTGATTGGTGCTACATTTTCTATTATTGTTCCTGAAAAATGAACACGGTTCAACCTACACCTATGGCGATGGAGGAAGCTCGAAAAGAAGCGAGTGAGTTTGAGTTTCCAAAACGTGCAAAAGAATTCTAGAAAAATTCCTAAAAACCAGATACATTTTTTGGAATATATACCGTTAAAGATTTCATTTCATAAATTAACTATGAATAATTTAAGCTGGCTCAAGCGGCTGCTCGAATTGCGGCTCAGGTTGTGATTGCAATTGCGATTGTAGCGGATGCGATGGGGAGGGCTGTATTTTCTGCCTGGTCATCGTTGCCTTACTGGCTTGCTGTAAGTTTTTCAATTTTTAAACCTGGCTTAAAGGGCTAGTTCAACTTTTAGAGCTTGGGCTGGTACCTTGGGACACTATGGACGTAGCGATACCGCGCATGAACAGTCCCCCATTACGAGAGTTATTAGATAGCGGGGAAATGAGAGAGGCGCAGACACAAAAACGCAGAGAAGGTTCGACTCTTAGCCGCGGAAATTTTTTTACTTTATTGGCTGAACTAGCCCTTTAAAAGAAGGCGGAAGACATGATTATTACCTATAGGCGTCCGTGACACGCAACGCACGCGTCGGCTAATCCATTGCGTCAATGATTATGACGCTTCGCGACAATAGTATAACCCGCGTCTAGCGTGTGCACGTTGCGTCTCGTGTGCGTTGCGTATCGCGGGCGCTAAAAAATATGTAGGTGAACAGGATCTATTTTCCTGGCCTGTCCCTTTAATAAGTTCCTAAATGGCCTATGCTAAACGCCATGATTAATTTCGTCCGTATTTCAGTATTCTCCTGCTGGTTTTTCGGCATTCGAGAACTCCGCAAAGACCGGAAGTCCGTAAAAGGCTGGATATTGATGGCAGCCGGGATTCCGATCAACCTTGCGATTATCGGCATCATCATCTGGTTATGCCTAAATGGCAAAAGCACCAGTGCATCCGGGGAAGAGAACTACTTCGCCGGAAACGCGACTGCGTTAATGGAATTCAATGCAACTACGCATGGACCGTGGCCCTGGATGGTTTCAATGAGTACAATTCGACCTAACTAACTACCGTTCAAGACTTAATCAATACTGTATTCTAACGGAAATTCGGGTTTTTATGAATAAAGGCGCAGAAATCAAGATGTCAGACCAACTCAATATGATTTTTAATGGCTTTCAACAGGGAAAACACTAAAAACCGGACAGCCAAAAATACCGACAGAAAAATCCTGACAGCCAAACTCCCGAAAGCCATAATCCCGACAGCCGATGCTGGGATTTTTGCTGTCGATATTATGGATATCGGCATTTATGCCGTCGGGATTTTGGCTGTCGGGATTTTGGCTCGGATGCCTTTCAACAAAATTCCAGGCTAGAATAGTTGCTCATACATTTCAACATCGTGAATAAATGTTTTTTTGACAATTTCATAATCTACATTCCTAACCAATTCCACAGCAACCATCGAAAACAAGCGATTATCGTCATTTGCAGCCCTTTGAAAAGGGCACAAAAGCCATGCGGCACCGTCATGCGCATTTTTTCCTGCGCTCTCACGCGGCTGACTCATTGACGATTCAGCAAAAATTCGATCGATCAGGGAGCATATTCGGTACCTCAAATATTTGCGACAAGATTGGTTGTCCTGCTATTAGGTTAATACTTAATTTGCCGCTATTTCCGGTCATTATTTTCATCAAAAACGTTGAAAACGTCGAAAATCTACAAAGTTTTTGGCGTTCCGTACAAATTTTGGCTTTCACAATATGCAAAATTTAGACATGAAAAAACTGGGAGAATGAAATAAAAATAAAAATAGTTATAAGCCAAATTAACGTTCAATTTGTGACGTTTCTACCATTGAGTTGCCATTACGACGCCGAAGACTATTTCTGAATAATTTTATTTTTGATTGTAAAAATAAAATTTGTAATTAAATTCAAGGCCGTTTTCTGCTACACTATAATTCCATAACCTGGGCTTTCACCCCAGCAAGCCCTAAGACCAAATTTTGTCTACTCCTCGATCCCCGCGTGCTATCCAGGTATACGCACTCGAGAACTGACACAGCCAAACAGAAGAAGCCCTGTCGTCTGTCTATCAGTAATCTCAGTCACTACTTGAACTTTCAAGTCCGCCAATTTTCAAAAAATCAAAGTTTGTTTGTCCCCTAGCGGACCTCTATTTGGGGCGCTTGGTCACCAAACAAACGATACAGCGCGGCGAGGGCGCAGTTCGTTGTGTTTGCGCTTTGAATATACGCGGTTCACGCGGGCGGCTACTTCTCACCTATTTTTCTGGACAACAAAAGGATTGATTTTTTTTGTTTTTTTGGCCTTTGTTTTCATAATTTCCAGCTCAAAAGCCTAAGCCGAGGCTTTGGCCTAAGCCTAATTGAGCATAAACCTAAGCCTTTTGTAACGCGTTACAGCATTTTTAATGTCTTCACAGATACCGCAAAAAACTAAAATTCGCATCTTCATAACGCTTGCTTTTTAGATATAATGAAATCATTAATATTATTACTACTCTGCCTACTATTTTCTACGGCCAGCACAGCATTCCGACAACAATCAATTGGTGTCTACGGGCGAATCATGTGTGATGGAAGATATTACCAAGGAGCAGAGATAAAGCTATGGGATAAGAAGTTATTAGGTTAGTTGGGGACTTAATGATTGATCCATTTTTAATATATCAACAGTCCATAAATTTTTTTTTTTATTGCGTAATCCAGGCCGTGACGTGGAACTGGCGGTAGCGACGACGCAAGCAAACGGCTTCTTTAACGTTTCTGGAGGCGCCAGTTCGCTCTTAAAAATGGACGTCCATTTGAAAATCTATCACAACTGCGAGAACAAATATGGGGTAAGCCTTTGGACGAAAAAAGGTCGATAATCATAATAACAGAAATATTACACCTTTTTATTGATTCAGGTTGTCAAGAAAAAGAAGCGGTTTTCGGTAAGCTTATATAGGGAAGCTTTTTCTAGTGAACCAGAGCTTTAAAACTCGATAGTGGCCTTTAAATATTGCTTGTTAAGCGCTATGGTGGAAACTTTAAGGAGAAATCAAGTGACGAGATCGTATAATTTTAGCTCTGCCGGCGTAAAGTCGACTTGGAAGTGCCGAGCACCTACGTGACGCGAACTTCACAAGTGGAGCGATGGTTCGACGCAGGGACGCTGAATATGGCTTTCAAGTATCCCGACGAGTCTACGGAATGCTTTGGATGAAGTTAATAAAATCATACTTTGTAAAATTACGGGTATTTGCTTACATTGCTCAATAAATTGTATACATTTTCTAGCTAACGTAAGACACATCAGATATAAGAGTATGCGCAAAGTTATAAGCTAAGCTAGGACGTGAGATATACCGGGTGTCGCAAAAAGCTGCAGCTGGCCGCAGACGCGGCTGATTTTTACGATTCAGGTATCTATCGAAAGCTCTCGGTAGGCAAGTCCTTCTGATTTTAAAAATTCCGGAATTTTTCCTACATTTACTAATGCTTTTTGAGAACTTGGCGGATTTTCTAATGTTTTTCGAACAAAGCGTCCTGAAAAAAATTAATGAGTTAAGAAGAAACGCAATTTATGAGTTTTTACGCAATTCGTGGCAGCCCAACGCAGTTTTTCAAAGACATTTAAGCAAACACGCTTGATGCCTTTTGTCCTTCTCAAATTGCGTTTTTGACAAAAAGCGTGCCTTTTTTTGCATGACAAATGAAGAAAATCGAGCAAAAAATTCCCCACTTTCGAAACCGGAGCCAGCCACACATTTTTTGTTTTAGTACTCATCAATTCGAGAAAAAAATATTTAAGCCGAAAACGTCGGTGATGACAATCCTATTAGGAGACGTGGATGACAATCCACGAATCATGGCTGATGGATGTTGTGGCGCCGGCCAAATTCCGGTTTCGTATTTTGGCGGGTAAATTTCTTTAAATGGGCGGTGTGCTGACGAATCGGTCAATTTGAATTCCGCTTCCATCCTACTGTTAATTTTCATCATTTAACTTTATTGGTTACACTTAAAAAATCTTGGATTTTCAGAAAATGAGGGGCCCATTTACCAGCGCCCTCGTTGTGGCGGCCATTTTTGGTAAGAGTTAGAGCTAGGTCTTATTCAGTTGATATTTTTTAAATAATGTATAAGACGCAATTTTATGTTAAATTTTAGGCACCTGTTCGGTGTTGGCGCTTCCGGTTACCCCGGATCCTCCGGTTGCGGAACCAGAAAAAGGTTGGCTTCTTGAATACCGGATTCAGAGTAGGAGGGTTTCCAAGGGGGAATACAGGAAGGGAATCTCTCTCTCTCTCTCTCTCTCTCTCTCTCTCTCTCTCTCCCCTTCTTCACTCTGTTTATCTCTTTTCATGTCGCGCCCTTTTGCACTCTCTCTCTCTCTCTCTCTCTCTCTCTCTTTCACGCGCGCGCTCGCTCACTCTCTTTATCTTTATGAGAGAATGGAGGCGGATAATCGTAATAAATATTAAAGGATAGCATACCCTTCAGAAACGTTGCGTTTAGTTCCCGAGCCACCAATACGCGCCGAGTCAATGTTCCCGATCCTCGATGGCCTTGCGCAGCCTCACCTACAGCTCAACCAAACCGTTGAAGTTTCACATATCGCCGAGGCGGCGAACATTACAAAGGCAGAACTACCACGACAACCCGTTGTGAATCTCCACCACCACCGCGAGCACCAATCTTGGTCGACCGAGGAATCGAGATCGGATTCTGGATCGTTCGAAACACGGCACATTTTCTACAAGCTCATCTGAGGAGCCGCTGCCTACGAATCGTCGCAGGAGCCCGAGGTCTGCATCTGAAGAGGGTACTACGGAGGCTCCGGAGGGAGATGAGGGTACGACGGATGCGACGACTACTGAGGATGAGGCTACCACGGACGCTACAACTGATGAAGATGAAGCAACCACCGATGCGACAACAGATGAGGATGAGGAGACCACGACTGAGCCAGCAGCTGCTGATGAGGAGACTGACGCTCCAGAAATCCTGAACAGACGCCGTCGCAACTTCAACTTGACCGAGATTCCAACCGGCCGTCGCAGCTCTGACTCGGAGGAAAACGCAACTGGGGAGCCAATTGTCGTCCGTCCCTGTTTCCCCGAGGAAGAGGACCCGGAATGCGGCAAGCCGATGCCGATCAAGACCCTGAACGTTGGTAGGCATTTATAAGGTTTTGCTAGCTAACGGACAATACAGAGTGCTTAAAAGAAGATCCTCTCTAAAGGGCCGCAGTTGTGTCAGTTTTTACGATTTGGGTAACTATGCAAAGCTCTTTACGAACGAGTCGATATATTCTTCCCGATTTTTGAAATTTTTGAATTTTTAAGTCAATTTTCATCTTTTTCCATGCAAAAGTTACGCGCTTTCCTTCTAAAACTCAGCTTAATCATCTGAATCGCCATCCAAGCTATATTTTCTCGAATCACTTTCCCACAAGCTGCCGTCGGGCCCTCGGAAAGAGACAGAAAGTTTTTTTTATGGAAAAACATCTTAGATTCGGCCCTTTTCGAATAGAGCTTACAAAGTTTACGAAAACTCTGAAATTTCGAAAATCGAGCGGCAGTTATCTATTTGTCTAGTGAGAGCTGTCGGCAGATACCTAAAACCCAAAAATCGGACACGCCTCCGGGCCGATTAAGGGGAGCGTGCTTCGAATTGCAACCCTCTAATAAAACCCTTTTTTAGTCATCATCGACAAGATCGGCAGCTTCCCTCCCCTGACATCCGAGGAGGCTAACATCACTGGGGCACCGGAATCCAAACCCATTGAGCAGCCGGCTGCGGTGGAACGTCTCGAAAACACCACCACCCAGCAACCAACAACGACCACCTCCGGGCCATGGTGGATCTTCTGGCCGTTCAATTGAAGGTCTGTCTTTGTAGATAAGGCGTAAGATTATTTCATAATGTCGAATTTCAAAATGTCGAATTTCATATATTTTTGGCTGTTATTTTTGGAAGTTTTGGGGATTTGATGGGCCTGGAAAATTCGAACCGAAACCGCATTTCGACATCGCAAACAAATTTTAGGTGTCGACTCGATCCCAACGCGATAAATTTTTGAAATAATTTTGAACCTATTTGCATTACACGTTTATTGAATGGCACCGGAAAATTTGTCGAATGTGGATCCTTATGATAACGTTGCGGGGGACGGGAAAAAGAAAAGCGATGAGAGAAAGGACAAAAAAAAAAGGGGTTTGAGCAAAAAAAATTCCGTGATCACTTCGGACATTACAAGGAGCGGAGAGAAGAAGAAAAAGAGAGAGGAGAGAGAAAGGAAAAATACAAATCAAATATTGGATGAAATTTAGCGTTGTTATATGTACATCAGAAAAGACAAACAAAACAGGCCAATAATTGTATTTGAGCGACAATGGGAGTTTGCATTTAAATTTCTAACTATCGCAATCAATTCAAAAGTGTCATATTGAACCCCTCTGTCTCTTCCAGTGCCACTCCTCAATCGTCGTGTGCGTCGTCCCGTTCTTATCTGTCCAACTGCCATATTGCTGCTGGGTCCACGAATCGCCGAACATGTGCGGATTGTCGATGTACATCCTCACCAAGAAGTATAGCGCAACGATGATCAGACCAGTGATACCGCCTGGAAATTTTGAATTTAATGATTTACTCCTAAAACTCACCAGCAATGGCCAGTGCCCAGCCTCGGCCCGAAAATGGGTCCCTGTTCAAGTCGCGGCAGCCAAAGTAGCAGCACACGCTGGCTAAAAACGATAGTTGGGTTTTCAGTCTATAAACTCTTAATTTTTGTTATAAAACTCCTGACATAAAACCGACCTGGAGTGCAGATAATCGCCCCAAGCGCTCCTCCTAAAAGGCACCACGCGGTCACAGCGCAATACACAGGTGCCACCATGTCTTCTTCCCGAGTTTCTAAAATTTAAGAATTGTTTTTTATGAATATTTGTAGTTAGTCCCATTACCTCCTACTAAAAACCACAAAAAAAACATTTTTACGTTGTATTTCTTTAGTTTCGACCCGTTAATTTATTCCTGCATCAAATTCGTTCGTTTAAAACGATACAGTTGAATTCAAAGGGCCTCTAATAAATCTGGAAAAATCACGAAAAAATCTTAAAAGAAAAGGATTCTGAACAAAAACAGATAAACCTACCATCATCCTTCCCAGTCATCGGCAGCACGGTTTGGCGCGGTTGTGTAGTATGCATATTCAGCAAAAATCGGATCAAGCTTCAAATAGGGCACAAAATGTCGGGTCACCAACCTTTACGGGCGACACTTTTCAACCTGGGCTCTGGTCGATCGAACCCGGGGTGGGCGGGTGATCCCCCGTTGTTATTCAAGGTCAACCGGTTCCCGGGGACCCGGAAAAACTGAAAGCCTGCGGTGACGAATTGGGAAGCCGAGTGGCGTGATTTGGACATTTTTGGAAATTCATGCGTTAAAAAATAGCAATCGGTTTAAAAACCAAAAAACCATCTTTCTCTCTCTGGCTTTCTTGCTGCCTCTCCCTCTCTCTCTCTCTCTTCTCCTCCTCTCTCTCCCACCCTAAAAATGCAACTGTCTCAATGAATCCACCGTTCAGACAGGGCCCTCACCAATTTTCCACTCCCATCCCATAAGCGCATTGAAATTGGCCACCATTTGCAGATGTGACTGTCGGGGAAATGTTCTCAAAAATGACACT
Source organism: Mesorhabditis sp. LJ9110 (assembly GCA_038088335.1). Classification (NCBI taxonomy): domain Eukaryota; kingdom Metazoa; phylum Nematoda; class Chromadorea; order Rhabditida; family Rhabditidae; genus Mesorhabditis; species Mesorhabditis sp. LJ9110. The sequence goes on from JBBGBA010000272.1 coordinate 82,139, forward strand.
TGAACTCCCTCAAAAAGATTCTAGTTCGACGATGAGCACGCTAAAGCTATCTATTCCCCTAATTCTAGCACTATATTTGCAATTCACAATTGGGACTGATATCTCAGAACCAGGATCTCGAAATATCTATTTCAAGGAAAAAGATGTGGCTGATCGTTGGGGTACTTGTTGGAGTTACATTTGAGTAGGTGACGTTCTTTGATTTCGAATAATTGCAGTAACCCGGTACTGATGAGGGCCAGGAGATACATTACAAGTTTGAATTTAACAAGGCTCAGGCGTTGGGACATCCGAGTAAGGTGAGCGATAGAGAGAGAGAGAGAGAGAGAGAGAGAGAGAGAGAGAGAGGCTGACTGTAACCCTCTTATGTTGACCGTGGGATTTCGTTATCGGAGATAGCGCATCCTGTGCCGAATTTTTCAAAAGTTGCGGAACGAAATGGAATTGAAATTGAATTCCGAATCCCTCGGAAAAAAGTTGCGGAATCCCTCGGAAAACCGGTTAAAAATCGAATTTAAATTTGGGCGAATCTGGTTCATCAGCGCCCTGGGGTTCAAAGTGCTCCCACCGCCACCCTCCCAGCAACTCACAATTCACCATCATTTTTACTTCACACCAGATTTGGTGAGCAGCAACGATTCAGAATCAGCGAAAAATTCTGCACAGGATGTGCTATCTCCCATAACGAAATCCCACGGTCAACATAAGAGGGTTACAGTGAGGGAGAGAGAGAGAGAGAGAGAACAATAGCTATTTGTTTTTTATTAACTTTTAGTTCTTTTTCTCCAACACCGCTCTCTCGCCCCCGATCGAAATCATGGGTAAAAACCCGGTGAGCCAGACAAACTTCGAAATCAGCTCCTGCACGGCCAGGACACGCGAGGGCAATGAGACACTTCTGGAGGACTGTATGGAGAGGTATGGTAGCACTGCCGATTCTGGTGCGTTGTGGGGGATTTCTCTCGACGTTGCATATTTTGCTAAATCTCACCATTTTAGTCATCATTCCCTGAGATTCATGCAATTGTTTTGGTTTTTGATACTTAATCAAAGGCAAAACAGGTTCTATAGCTACTTTAAATTATAGTATTTTTTGCTATAATTTCTGATGCTCTATCGGATGATGCTAAAAAATCTAAAAATTAAACGAAAATATCGAAACAACTGTGCAAGCGTTTTCTGCTAACCAGCCGGACCCGAAATTTCCATGTTTTAGAATTGACCTTAGCTTTAAAAACCATCATTTTTCCGTTTACAGGCGTTTCAAAACAACCCTTTTTTCAGCATTCCCGTGCCCTTCGTCCGCTTCTCCGTCCTAAAAAGCAACTTTGTCGACACGCTCTGCATGCTGGTCGGATGGGCGTATTTCGTACTGTGGAGCGCCTCGTTTTACCCCCAAATTTGGTTGAATTTCCGGAGGAAGAGGTGGGAATTACTATGTGAAAATATCATTTTTATAGCGTGATCGGCATGGACTTCAACTACGTATTTCTGAACGTCTTGGGGAATGGGTCGTACACAATTTTTAATACATTGATGTATTTCAACGAGCAAGTTCAGGTTGGAGCCGACGCCAAGTTATTTTTAGTTTATTTTTAGCCTTTAACAATTCAAATGAATTTATATCGGGCTATTTTAGGCAGAATACCTCCATGAACAGCCCTATTCCCCGCTACCAGTTCTGCTGAACGATGTTGTCTTTGCGGCGCATGCCTTGATATTTTCGTTTGTCTATGCTTTTCAAGCGTGTATTTACGAGGTAAGTCCATTTTAAGGCTTGTCTACTAGTCTATACAAATTTATAAAGCTTTCACACTTTTCATTTATGCGTAAAATAAAAAAAAATTCTTGCCGCATCTTCTAATTCCTTTAGCGCGGCTCCCAACGTCTCCATCCATTCTACTACATCACCGGTGTTATCTACATTTTTGGATCTGGTAAAACGTTATGAAAGTATGAATAATTACCCCAAAAACTAAAGAAAGTTATTAGAGTCTAAAATAAATCAGAAGTCAAAAGATGGTCGAAATTAATGGCATGGTCCACGGAATTTCAGAAATTTAGCAACAGCAAAATAATAGACAAAGTGTCTTGACGACTAAGAATAAATTGTATAAGCAAAAAAAGATTTAAAGGATCAAGCATGCATAAAATTTAAATTTCCAGTCAGCGTCCTCGGCCTCCTCGCCGTCGGCATCATCACCCGGCTGCAGATTGCGAACATTTTTTCGTATGTGAAAATTTTGGTGACAACGCCGATGTATCTGCCACAGGTAGGAAATATACGAAAGTAAAAATACTTCGATTTTAGCTATATTTCAACTACTCTCGGAAAAGCACTTCCGGCTTTGCGATTGAAGCTATATGGCTTGGATTTTTCCGGCGGTGTACTGTCGTTTTTGCAAATGGTAAGTTAGGCGATGTTGGCTCAGCCTGGTAAGCTTGCAAACTAAGGCTTGGGTTGGGCATAGGCTTATGTTTAGGCTTAGGTGTAGGCTTTGGCTCGGCTTCAACCTGAGTAAGAAAATATGTTTGTCTGTTTTTCAGGTCCTCCAAGCCTGGAATGTCAACGATTGGTCCAATTTCACCGGGAACCCCGTGAAATTCGCGCTGGCCCTCATCACAATGTTCCTCGATTCCCTCTTCTTTTTCCAGCACTACATCATATATCGAAATTCGGTGGAGGAGAAATGAAAGTATTTTAACTTTCAACTTTTAGTTTCATTGACTTTAAACGGCTCCACTTTAGTTTTTCTGCCTTTTGTAAATTATCATTAATCAGTTTTCAATTTATTCGTAACCGAATTTCCGTAGCGTCGAGCGCGTGTATTGTCACCGCCGCTCCTCGCACTGTTATAGCTTTGTTGGCCAACTTGGAGATACTTCTATAAAATTTGGATATGTGCAATTTTTCAAATTTCAATGAATGGATAAATTTGAAATGAGCTGAAAATAGCCAAAATCCCAAAAAAAAACTTAAAAACATACTCATCCATGTATTGATACGCCGCTGCCTCATTCATCAATAGCTCCACCCGTATTATGCTATTTTGTGTCCTAAAAGTGGAAGATCAAGACTAGCTTAAGTTTCTGCTTAAAGCTTTAACTGTCCGCTTACCCCAACCACCTCGATGTTGCTGATCTTCGCCGAACCTCCTGGTATCAAAATTGTGAGCAGCAACGTTTTGTCAACATTATCTCGCTTGGCCGTTATCGAAAAAGAGCCGTCGGATTGGAAAAACGCCAGCTCAGCGTCTGAAAGTGGGTGGAATTCGGGAATCACGGACGTACAAGGCAAGTCAGCCTGTAGATGTACAATCGTGTTAATCGATTGACTTGGACTTGAATTATTATTTTCCAGCGTCATTGAGCTCCAGCTCGGGTCAAAAACGGGTTTCAGTTGCGCAGAAGTTGGCGTGGTAGTCTGAAAGCCTGAAAATCATATGCATAAAAATGGTTCTATTTTAAGCCCGTAAATAAGCCTTTAAAACCCACTTAAACTCGTAAGCCCTCTGATACACGTTTGCTTTCAGCCATACGTTTTGCGTATAGGCGAATCCGCAGGGCTCCACTGCATAAATATCTCCCGACACGGGGTCTTTGTTCAGTGAGCTATCGTTTACCATAAAACGAAAAGTCTTAAAATCAGATTAAAGGCTAAAATACCAACAATTTTACTCACCGCCGGATAAATATCTTTTAATGGAAACGTCAAGGAGTTGTAAATGGTAATCTTTTCTACCGGGAAGTTGCTATCTTAATAAATAAATAAAACAAATAAAATTAAAAATAAATAAATCAGGATAATAGAAAACAAATAAACTTTATAAATTTCCAACCTCCGAGTTGCAACACGATTTGCCAATAATCCCCTTCATTCCAAGCGGAATTCGCTTGAAAATCGATAATCAGGAAATTCCCGCCGAATATTATTGTATCGTTTGAATCGGCTTTATATCTAACAACTGTCTAATTTATGCTTAAAAAGAATACCTTCGCAGCAGTCCCTCCTGGGCCCAAACCTTCAAAGAGATACGGCTTAGAGGTGTCAGCAAATTTGCTGGTGACATGCAAGCGGTGGCCCATGTTTGTTTCCAACCAAAACTGTATGGAAACATTTTTTAACTGTCAAAAAATAGTTCTTCACGATATGTACACCGAAGGGTGTTTGGGAATTCCGAACTGCTTTTTAGGGCCGGGCAGTTGCCAGATTTTAGGCAATGTAAGGAAAGCTGCCCGCATCCGGCCGGTTTTACCGTGTTGTGTTCAGCTAAAAGTGAATTTGTAAACTCACGGGTGCAGATGTTAATAGCAGCGTTCCAGAGGGCCTTTTGGGCAAAAAATTGGGCAAAAGTGTGAGAATCGTATTTTTCGGGATTTTTGTAGTAAAACTATTGAATCTCCCTTTCAGTTTCTCTAGTCCTTACTATTACTCAAGCACTCTCTCTCTCTCTCTCTCGCTCTCTCTATCCCGCTCTCTATCTCTCTCTTCTCTCTCTCTCTCTCTCTCTCTCTCTCTCTCTCTTACTCTCTCGCTCTTTACGTAAGCTATAAAATAAAACCTCCATTTAGATTTTAACGTTCAACCGTTGAACTTCCAAGTTCAACTATTAAAATTCAGCGAAGAACATTTTCCGGCAAACTCCGAACTACAAAAGTCCTGGAAATCCCCACTAACCTGCCCATCCCACTGCAAATCCAGCCCCGCCCGGCACAACCAGCAGAAGTGCCACCCACAACACATTCGGAAACCAAAATCGTGGCTTCTTCTCGAGACCCACTAATTTTGACAGTCATGCCGTTAAATCCAACTTGAAGCCTACTTTCCTTAGGGTCTGGCAATTGTTCTGGATCCGGAAACGGGAATAAATTCAGTAGCCCGGGCATTCTAGGCGAAAAAAGTTGAGCGAATAATCCCGTTTATCAGCTTTCCCGTCGGCTTTTGCTAGCTTGAAGAGGTGCAGCTTATCGGAAAAGGGGAGTTTACGGGCCCTTTCGTGCTTGGGAAGACATTAATCGAAGCGTTGATGTCGTAAAATATTCAGAGTTTGAGTACGCTATAAGCTGGAAATAAAATAGCGCGATTTTGCATTTAGCCGACCATTTTGTTCTTTGTTTTTGTTTGTTAAAATTTAATTTAGTTGTTTTATTTTCTTGCTTTAAAATGCTGTCGTTGATTAAAAATTTTTTTGTTGTTTTTTAGGATGTGTTTTTTTGGAACTGTAGACGTTTTTGCGTATTTTTATAGTGCTTAGCAAGTTATGATTATTTTAAGGTCATTTAAATATTTATATTTCGAGTTTTGAAAACTTTGCTAATTTTGAGCTGTTTTTTAGCAAAAATGAATAAATTCCGAAAATTCCGTTTATCTCCGTGAATTATTTTAAAAACTAGGATAAAAGCTAGATAGACATTACAAAAAAAGCCAAAAAGGCTCATTTCTTTCCCCATCCGTAGCCGCCATAATACGGATATCCATAGCCGCCGTAGCCACCGTAACCACCGTAACCGCCATACAGCCAGTTGAGCCTAAAATTTCCATTTAGATTTTTTTGTTTTAATGTTTTTCGAATTTTAGATGGATCATGAAAACCCACCGATTTTGCAGCCTCCAGATGCGCCTCATCCTCCAGCGGCAGAAAAAGCCGCAGCCGTAGCCCCAACCACCTCCGCCCCAACCCCAGCCTAAATCAAAATTTTAACGGGAGGTTCGTATTGCATCTTTTTTTCTCTCATTTGATGATACTTAATTTTACACTCTTGCTATCTGTCGGTGAAAAGCAAAAATAAATCGAGGAAAATGGAAAATATTCAAGGCATTCGATTACGACATGAAAATAGCTTACCCCAGGCTTCGGCGATTTCAACGACTGCAAAAAGTAATAGTAAAACCAACAGGAAGCGCATCCTTTAGGAAACCATTTCAACCCAAGAGTTTTTTAGCGGAATTTATAGCCAACGCCCTATTTCGTAAGAGCCCTTGCACTTTTTGCTATCTCCAAATTTAGCAGGAATGACTCGCCGAATTCGGCGAATCCGGAAGTGTTGTCCGTCTGGCGGTAGAGATTGTAGGTCAGAAATGGCACAGTTTTTGAAAAAATAGACATAGCTGGTGAAAGAATTCGAGATACCTCTTCAGATACACAAACGACTACAAGGTCACGCCTTGAGCTGGATACGGTATTTCTTGGTGGGTGTTTTCTGGTGTTTTTAAGGGCATAATCGGTCGATTATTTGGCGAACGGCCAAAGACACGGAGCCATGTAAAGCGAATAAATGCAAAAAAATTGTTTATTTACAGTATACACAGATCATATCAGGAATTGACAATCAAGAATTGCAAAAAAAACCAATTGAAAATTATGAGTCAAAAATATCATGAATTATTTCCCCCATCCGAAGCCTCCGTAAGGATACCCGTAACCTCCGTAGGTGAGTCGGTTCAGCCTAAAAACTGTAGTTATACTTTTGTTATAAATTTATGTGGGTAGTGTAGAGGAGATTGTCAAAATATAACTTAAAAACTCGGACTTAGACTTACCGTCTTTCAGCCTCCAGATCCTCCTCATCCGCATACGACAAAACAGACCGCAGCCCCAGCCTAATAAGTAAAAAGATAATTAAGCTCCCCACAACCTTATAAAAATATTGCACATTAATACACAAAATATTAAACTATAACGTAAACAAGGTACAGTATATCCTCCTTACCTCCAATCCAGGCCTCACTGACAGCAACTAATACAAGAACTAGGAATAAGCCGAGCAAGAGACGCATCCTCAAGGAATCATGCTAATCCTTCGCCGTGCGCGCTGATTTATAAAGGTTGCCGGATTTCGTTAGGGCTACTGTACTTTTGCTTTGCTATTTTTGAGCCTAAAATCATTTGGCAAATTGAGGGGAGATCAAATAGGGTGGTACAATTCGAAGCGAGAGAGAGCGAGAGAGAGCGAGAGATAGGGAGCAAGGGTGAGAGAAAGATAGGGAGCAGCAGAGACACTTTTAGAAGTGCTAAAGTGCAAAACGCGAGTCGAATAAAATCTGCGTAACTCGTAAAAATATTTACTAAAATCACGAGGTGTACCTGAACGTTTTCTGTTTTCTAGGCCAGGCTGCTGCTCAAACTTGATGTGTTTTCTTCTCGAGACAACGGCGATCTCTAAAGATGCGTGACGCGGGGCCAATGATGGGGAGGCGATGCGCGCTCTTTGCTCTTTGTGGGATGCAGAACCCCTCGTTAGAACGTTGGAATTTTAAGCGAAGGGACCCTCGTTTTCTTTCGAAATTTGTAGATTTGCAAAACTCAACTAACCAAGGCCATTTTAGAAATTATTATTAGAAATAAAAATTCAATGTTGCGTTTTGGGGTTCCGGTTTTCCTTCAAGAATGGTATTTGTAATTTATGTGCTACAAATCCCAAATTTTCTGACAAGCTACGGTTTTCTTGCATTTTTTAATCTTGATTTAGGTTTGAAATGGCCGCTCAGACTTCAAAAAGATAAAAAGGCTTTTCCCTGAACAATGAGCAATGGCTTCTCGGAATCGATCAAATAACATAAACAAGCGGAAGCGCGGCGTTTTTGGGCCACCCCTGGCAGATCAGAATTTTTTGAATGCAGACGCTTGAAATCCGGGACCCGCTCGATAATCGGGGATATATTTTACCGTAGGCTAATCTAATTTTTTTGACAGATTTTAAGGAATTCTCGGGTACCTTTGCTCCGGCAGCTACGCATTTCCAGTTGACAACGCTATTTTCAATATCCTATGCCATTGGCGCGTCTTTTTATATTGGGTTTTTGTTGCATTTTTGCAGGTGAATTTTGGAAATTTATAATAATTAAATAAATAAAATAATATGAATTTAGCCCAGGCCCTTCTGAAGTTGAAGCCAGGCAAGAAAAGTCCATGTAAGAATTTCTACATCATGGAAATTTAAGTAAAATTTAGGCTGTCAAATTTTGAGGAACAATCGGAACTCTTGGCGATTTGCCACATAAACTGTAAGAGACTATTTCCTGAATTTAAATTATTTTTTTAGAGATTTTTACATTCAACAAGCCCTCGGCTCCTCCACAAAGAATTTGACTCGATACGAAAATCGCGAATTTCCGGGTTGTCCAACTGGATGGGTGGGGCATAGGAAAAGTGGGAAATGCTTTAAGGTGGGCTAAAAATGAAGCATTTTAATTTTTTTAGCTATTCGCCAATTTAAATTACGACGAGGCAAAAGGCGAATGTGATGGGCGCCGTGCCGAGATGGTTACTGTAGAGGATGAGGAGCAAAATAGGTTTATTTTAGGTCAGTCACAATAGCTAGATGTTAACTAATACGTTCGGGTAAAATTTTAGAAGCGTCTTACGCACTCCAAAACCGTTTTACATTTTAGAACTCGCCAGAACCGGACGGCGCATGGATTTGCATACCGGCCACTTTTTGCTGGGCCAAAATTGCAGGCATGCCTACCCCGTTATAAGCGTTATGTGAAGTTGAGGGCGACACCAAGACATCCACCTCACCATCCGGCAACAAAATTTATTTTTCGAATTTCGCCCCCGGCGAGCCGAACAATCATGACGGTGAGGAGGCGTGCATCATGGTAGGAGCTTTAAAATCATGAAAACGAACTGAAAAGTTACTAAATAATTATATTTCAGATGTACACCGACCGATCGGTCAAGTGGCCAGACAAAGCCAGCGACATCGGGTTGTGGAACGATATTCCGTGCGGGAAAAGCCAGCGGCTGACGGCTTGTCAGACGGATCTCGTTCTAACCGTTTAGATAAATTAATAAATCATTTTTATTGGTTTTTAATAACGAAAAACGGTGATAATTGAAGGCAAATAATTACAAGGAATTCCGGAACGGAAAGGATTACCTCAATAAATCATTTACCAAATGGGGAAGCCATTCGACGGGTGGCCAAATCGACCTGGTACGGACATTGGCTAGAGTCATTTGCCTTTCCGCTTCTAGGCCTATGATCTCCTATCCGATATTTGGATGGTCGGGTTCTTCTTTGGGATTTGGCTAAGTCCGGTGCTGAACGATAGATTTGGAAGGAAAGGTGCGTTTCAAGGATTTTAAGCGGAATTGACGATGGTCTCTATCTCTCTTTCTCTCTCCCTCTCATTCTCTCGTTATCTTTCCATCACTCTCTCTCGTCTCAAAAACATATTTTTGAGAAAAGAAACTGCCCTTTTCAGAGTTGGAAAAATTTAAATTAAGCTGTACAGAGTGTCCCAAAAAAAGGTGTTCAAGTTTGTCCCCAATTAACTCGTGAAGGAAAGATATTGCACCGTGAGTTACCATGCCAGAATGCTTAAATAAGTCAGGAATAATAACACAACTTGATTTTTCGAGTTAAACCATTTTCTTATTAAATTTATTTAAACTTTTTATTAGCCCCTATTTTACATGCCATTTTGTAAAAATTACCGCCTTGTCGTGGTTGCATACGAGCTAATTTGCCTCAATTTCGCCATACAAAATGACCGGAAGTGGCCGTTAATTGATGCAAAGGGCGTTCCTTAATGTTTTTAAATTTGTTATAAACAGCCGGGTTTAGATAAAAACATGGTTTTGAAGATTGTTGCAAACTTGCCAGTTCAAGGGCCTTCGAATGGTGTAAATATCATTCGCTCCGATGCTTCTGCGTCGAGTTAGAGGGGGTGTTTTTTATCGGGACACTCTGTATATATAAAAGCTTTCTTGGCTTTTCCACCCTAAATCCCGTACGAAGCACTCAACCATCAAAAGCAATATCCATCACCCTTCGTGGCCCTGGGTAACGCAGCTGTCTAAAATTTAGTGAAGTTTCCCCCATCCACTCGGCTCCGATGTTCTGGATACTGTATTTAATGCAACTTTCCGGCGCCCAGCCTTCTATCACATTCACACAGCTATCCAATGTTTCCTACAATCCGACAGATCACTTCTTTCGTGACTGTTGCATCGGTTGCGTGGCCCTGTCGCTCACTACAGACTACAACTGCACGGGTTTAACTACAGCTCATATCGTATGTTGTAGCAAAGCACTGTAGTTTTCACTTTCATTCAGGCAGCCCTGGTTATGGCAATTGTAGTTTCATCTTCGGAAGTGATGAAGCCGATTTCTGGCTTTCGGCTTACCAAAAACCGGAAGCGTCTCAGAATCATTACAATACGTTGCAATATAATCCACCAAAAGTTAAGTAATATTAAGGCGCCGTATTACTTAGCAATACGCCCAAATAGCCGTGACTTGACTTTATTAATTCTGGGCTTTAGTGCAGAGCTGCGGGAAGGGCCGGAAGCTGTGGAAATTGTTTAACGGAAGTTGTTACCAGGTTCTTAAGAGATTTGTTGAATCTGAATTTTACAGGTATTCAACGACAGCAACGCACCGCTGTTGCGACGGGAAGCAAGTACCTTTTGTAACCAGAAAAACGCATTCCTGACGTCGATCCACAGTCCCGCGGAAAACGAATTTCTTCTTAGTGAGTGTTCGAAGGGTCTCAAACAAGCTCATGCTCCCTTTCTCATTGGTTCTCTCTCCAATGCTCGCGCTCGCTCTCCCTCTCTCTCTCTCTCTCGCTCGTTCATTAGTAACCCGCAACCCGTTTCAGGGTTGGCCGAATGTGTCTCGTGCCCAAAAACTTCTAAAGGATGGTCTGGCGGTGCTGCGTGGATCGGTGGGACGTCCAAAACCAGCGCATCCGGTATATTTTAATTTCTTTGTTGGCATACAGAAAAGGACTACCGGGTGTTTCAGTTTTAGTCTTAAACTTAAAACCCAGACGACGCTCATAAACATCTTCTCATTAGCGCTATCCGTCTTCCAGTGGCTACTTTGAGCAATTGGACGGACGGCAGTAAAGTAGACTTCGTCAACTTCGACCCAGACGCCAACGCCACGCTACCATTTACACTGGTGAATTCTGCATTTTAATTCGAAGACGCCCATGGTATTACTTTTAGTTGAAACCGTATAACGAAAAGCAGGTCGTCCCCGGAAGATGGGCCCTTACCAGTTCCAAACAGCTATTGAACCAATGGATTTGTCGTGCACCCGCTGAATAACTCCGAATTACTTAGCTTAGCCGTTGGGTACGCCGTTGTATTGCTACCAGGCCCGTAGTATTGTCAACAGGGACGTAGCGTAATACCGGCCCCGGGGGCCCGCCCCCCCCCCCCCCGAAATCGGCCGGGGCCCGAAAATTTCTTAAGGGGGACCCTTATAATTTTTATTTTCTCAAAAATTTTGCTGCCTGCGGCGCTATTTTTACACGTTTTTACTGCTATTTGTAGAGCTATGTTGCATTTTTTCCTAAATTTTTTTCTCGCTAATTTTTTTGAGTTTTCGGAAAAAATTTTTCGGGGCATCCCCGAAATTTTTTTCTTGCTACGCCCCTGATTGTCAATGATCGATCTTATAACATTTTTGCCTAATTTTTAAGCGCAGGCAGTTACGTTTTTAGCAATTGCACGCGTCAATCAATGAATCATGTTAATCCAACATCTTGTAGCAAAGTTTATGTTGAAAACTGGAGTCCATCGGACCATGACTCGGATCCATGGCTACAAAAACAACTAGGAGCACTCAGGAATTTCCGGGCCGAGTCCGGATTCGAATTAGCCATGCTTCTACTATCCAGTTTCTGCAATTTAATTCGAGTTCTAACGTCGAATATAATCGTCTCCTTTTCCCAAACATATTCATTTTCCTATGACCTGAATGACCTTGAATTTATGGCATGTTATCAAGGATGTCTGTCCCTGGCTTTGAATACTCGGTATATCTGCACTGGTTTTAATTATGCCGAGTTTTGTAAGTAATTACAAATTTAATAAACTATTTTTTAGTCTCTTTGGGCTTTGGGAATTGCTCTTTTATATACGACAACCAAGATGCCGATTTTCAAATGAGAATTAATGTATCGGCTAATGAAGCTGAGACATGTTCACCTGGGGTGTATACAGCCCAAAAAAGTATAGAGAGAGCGAGAGAGTGAAAGAGCTAGAGAAAGAGGGAGAGAGAGCGAGAGAGCGAGAGAGAAACAGACAACAATTTAGCCACAACTTGCGACAGTTCCGACGATATACCATGGACATCATTTGATGGCGACTGCTTTAGTGTATTTTCCCCCAAAAACAAAAACACTTTTCAAGGTATTTAACAGTAGCGGTATCACCCGGGAAAATGCTGAAGCTAGCTGCGAAACTTATGGCGCGACCCTCACTTCGATACACAGCACTGTGGAGAACGAGTTTTTGAGCAGTAAGTTTGAGCAGAGCAGGATTACTAACTTCCAACTTATGTATTAAAGAAAAACTAACCACTCTCAGAATTAGCATGGTATCCAGAGTGCACAAAGACCGTGATGTCGGGTTGGAAACTGGGGACGACATGGATAGGAGGGGTGAGTACTTCAGACACCAGTGAGTCGTTTGCAGATCTTCATTTTAGTGTATCTTTTCAATAATAGAAACGTTTTTACCTTTTAGTTGTAGCGCTCGACAGCTGGATTGACGAGAGTGCGGTTGATTGCACAAATTTTGCGACCGGCGCGTTGCCAAACCGGTATCTGTTGGTAAGTTTAAACAGCAGCCAACTAGAGTAATTCTCTAAATATCCACCGCTTTTCCGCCACCGTTCATTTAGTTCAAACCGTACGTCTGCAGCGGAAAGCCGGTGTACGGCGCCTGGGCTCTGGGCGCGGCGAGCGTCAACTGCATCCAGTACGTGTGCAGTCGGCCTGGGACCCTTCTGTGAAAATACCAGGCGGAAGCTGGACAAAATGACCGTTGACACTGACAAAATTATACCTTGACACCTGCTTGTCATTCTTGAAAGTTGGACTTTGGTAGACTATATAATTTGATGTTTTATCAATGTTTTTGGCGAATTTGAAATGTGTGTTCCCGTCTTACATGTTTTAAGATTAATTTTATATAACTTAACTTGTAGTTTCTTGTCCAATTGAAAGAACCTAGAGTGGAAAAACAAACCCAAGCGCAACCAGGCAACCCAAAAAAGCTTGTAAAAAACCAGAGCCTGACGACGGGTAAAAGGCGCCAAACCCGAGGAACCCAAGAACCGTAGTTTCACCCCATCCACCCAAACATGATGTTTTGGGTTTCTTCCTTCGCGACCCGGGGCAAGGACGTCAGTTTAAAAAACACCCGACTAGACTATGATCTGAATGATCAATTCTTCCGCGAGTGCTGTATTGGTTGTACAGCCTTGGCGCTCACCACAAGCTACAACTGCACTGGGTTCAACTACAATACCTACAGTGGGAAATACTAAACGAAATATGATCCTTTGATTTAGGTAGCCCCGGTTTTGGTAATTGCATTTTTGTCTATGGGCGTGCTGACGCTGATTTTTCGCTAACTGCCTATGCGAAGCCTGATGTGCCGGCGGATCAGTACACTACGGTGCAATACAATCAACCACGGGGTGAGTTATTCTCTCCCAACAACCCTATGATTCTAGCAGCAAACTGTAAAAACGGCGGCGATGTCTGGAAACCCTTCAACGGGAGCTGCTTCAAGGTATGACACACCAAACTCTGTAATCGGATTTGGCAGGTATTCAACATACAGTGGCGGTCAAAAAGTTTATAAAATTTCGTGTTTTGACAATAGCTCGGCACTCGTTTGCATCAGAAGCTCAATATTTGGCAGACCTGTGCATAAAGTAATGCAGAATAGAACGGCAATACTCTTTTTATTATAAAAAAGTCCACGAAAGAAATTTAGAAGTTTTGCGAAAAAGGCCGCATCAAAAGTTTATAAAATTTTGGTAAAGTCCTCAAATATAGTCGATATCGGGCTTTCCAAGGATGAGCAAAATTTGTAAATGTCATATTTTGACTAGGGCTATGGTTTCCTGTTGCAGATTTGACTTCACACTTTTTAGAAAATTTTTTCTCAAACACCATTTTAACAAGGGAATTACACATTTCCGGCTCCAGCGTTCCGTATCTTTCCGTACGCAAGAATACAATCATACGCCCGGAAAGCGCAGTTTAAAGAGGAAGCTGATCCCTCAAGCTTGGGCCGCAGGATGAGGTATGTGCCGATCAAACATGCGCCGCAGGCTTAATAACGAGACTAGCATTTCCATGCCAATACAAAGAGGTTTTTATGGGAGATGCGTTTTTCTTTCTTCAGGGTAACTTTTATGGGAAGGGCTCGATTCAGGGGTCCAGCGGGGGAGAGTCGCGAAGGCGGCTCCTCCCCCGCTGGTTAATTATAAAATGCCTGCCAATTGTATTGTTTTATTTAAGCCATTTTTATACATTGTGGGCATCGGATTGAACCAGTTCCGGGTGTTCAAACCAAGCAATTCAACAAGTAAAGATCAAAAACAGGCAATTTTATTTTTTTAGTATGATTTTTGGGACCAGCCGAGAACAATTCTAAAATTTCTGCCGACGAAAGGAAATGAATTGTCTTGATTACCTTTATCTGTCACTACTAGGTAGTACACATGTTTTCAGGGGTAATTCGTGCCCAAAACGGTGTTTCCGAACCATGCTGAAATTGGCTTCCAGGGGGTTCCGTGCCGGCGCCACCCTTACGACGCCCAGTTTTTGCTTCAGAACAAAAGCTTATAGGGTTGCTGCGTTCAAATATCTTAAGAGTGGTTACAGGACATTTGTGGCTGTATTTCAGTAAATTATTGAAGCCCAGCCAGCTTTCTTAATTTTTTGAGAGGCCCGGGAAAGTGTTGCCATATATATGCCTCACCTGCTTCCCCATCCCTAAAAACTAGAAAATTTGAGTAAAAATATTCTAAAAACTATTAGCAACGCCTTTTCACAATTTTCCTGATATTTGTAGATTTTCGGACTTCGATCCCCACCCATGACTTTATCACAAGAGCTCACAACAGCGCTCTTTATTGGTCACCCGGACCCTCCACCTCAATCAGCCGATTTTTAAAAATCGCCCGCTGTCCAAACTTATAGGGTGCCCTAAAATTTTTTGGGCTTCGAGGCGGGGATCCCCTTTATCCGGTGGCGAAAAATTTGATAAGCCCGACAAGGGCAATGTCTAGAGACGTTGGCATCACGTATTTTTTGGGCGTTCCGCGTGTTTTAATTTAGCTTAAAAAGCTTTCCGTCCCTGAATTTTAAAATTTTAAGGCGTTTATGGATATGCTATTGAAATAATCAATTACTCAGGAATACTCTAATAATTCAAGGTCATTTATGGCGAAAAAACAGCTCATTCGGACGATTCTGCTTGGCTCGACCATCGCCCTATCGGCGAATTTACAGTATGGGTTTTCTTCGACGTATTTGAACGACCCGGTGGATCATTTTAAGGCAAGCTTCCCAGATTTAAGGACTAGTTTTTGCTTAGGATTACCTCAATAAATCATTTACCAAATGGGGAAGCCATTCGACGGGTAGCCAAATCGACCTGGTACGGAAATTGGCTAGAGTGATTTGCTTTTCCGCTTCTAGGCCTATGATCTCCTATCCGATATTTGGATGGTCGGGTTCTTCTTTGGGATTTGGCTAAGTCCGGTGCTGAACGATAGATTTGGAAGGAAAGGTGTGTTTCGAGGATTTTAAGCGGAATTGATGATGGTCTCTATCTCTCTTTCTCTCTTTCTGTCTCCCTCTCATTTTCTCGTTATCTATCCATCACTCTGTCTCGTCTCAAAAACCTATTTTTGAGGAAAAAATCTGCCCTTATCAGAGTTGGAAAAATTTGAACAAAGCTGTAAAGCATCCCAGGAGGAAGTGGAAGCAGGCTGGAGGGCATTTTGAAGCCACTTTTTCCTCACGGACACAATCCGTGACTAGAATAGACAAAAACGATATTTAGAGCTTTACTGCGATTACCACATCCACAAAATTCGTGAATTTCAGTCGGCTTCATACTTGGAAATGCCGTTTCTCTGCTTGCTTCATGCCTTCGAGCTCTTGCAATCCCAACCTACCAACCGGAACTATTATTTGCCGGCCGATTCTTGGCTTCTGTCGTAACGGCGGTCACTTATCAAGCCGCGGTACTGTATTTAAATGTAAAGCTCATACGTTACCACACTTAATAGAACAATTTAGGAAGTAGCTCCTACGGAATACCGTGGCGTAATGTCGTGCCTAGCCGATATTACCTATTCGGGGATGTGCCTGGTCGGCATGTTTCTAGGCACTGATCAGATCCTTGGACGTCGTCTCGTTTGGCTGCTAGCCGTCCCGATTCCGCTTTGTAATCTTCGATCTTCGTTTTATACTGCAGACGTTTAGCCGCAATCGCACTGGCCATACTTTTCTTTCTACCCGAAACTCCAAAGTTTCTACTTATCGTGAAGAGGGACCGCGAAAGCGCGGAAAAATCTGTAAAGTTCTATCAGGGTGCTGATTGCGATGCTGGGCAAATATTGGACGATATTCAGATGGTAGGTTACTTCGTAGTTTCTTTCTCTCTTCATCTCTCTCTCCCTCTCTCTCTCTCTCTCTCTCTCTCTCTCTCTCTCCTCTCCTCTCTATTTCCTTCCTATCAATATTCGACTGTCAAATTTTGAAGGAAGCCGAATGTCAAAAAGATAGCATCTCCATAACCCGCAAACTCTTGGATATGTTTACCGTACCCCACCTCAAAAAAGCATTCTTTTTGAGTTGTGCTGGACTCCAGGTAGACCCGATTTTTCTCTCAAGCATTGTTTTTCGAATACGTCAGCACTATGGACAATCCTATTAAATTCGACACAACTATTGCAAGATGCAGGGGTGACGGATTACAATAATCAACTGGCCAAGTGGAGCTCAACGGCTATGGCGTTGTTTTATTTCTTCGGGGGTTGCTGTTCGAGTATGCTGGTGGAGAGGTCAGTTTCTGTCGCTGACTGTCTCTCTCTCTCGCTCTCTTTCTCTCTCTCTCTCTCTCTCCCGTTCTCTCGCTTTTTCTCATGCTCTCTTTGGCCCGCTCCTCTCGCAACAGCCTTAAAAATTCCAGAACCGGTCGACGGCCCCTTCTCCTCTGGATGACCTTGGTTAACATGGTTACCCTGTGCCTATTGGTCCTATGCGCTGAGTTACAAGCCATATGTCCAACGATTAAGTATGGTTGCGTATTCGCCCTTATCTTCTATGGCTTCACCTATGGGTACTATAATTGAGACATCTAAATCGTTTGTCTTTAGTGCGGCTGTTGGGCCGGTATCTTGGTTTTTACCTGCGGAATTGGTCCCGCAGCGCTACCGTAGTTTGAATCAATCCTTGTCGTATGCTGTCAACACGATTGCTGCTGCGATTTTTACATTCAGTGTGATGCCGTTGTATGGAGTTATTGGTAAGGAGAGACATAGAGAAAGAGCGTGAGAGAGAGAATGAAGAGTGAGCGAGTGATTTTTAGGCTCCTACGCCTTCCTCGTCCTCTACATCGGACCCTCAATATTTTGCATCCTGTATCAATATTGGTATCTACCCGAAACCGCGAACCGCGAAATTTACGATATTGTCGCGGAATTACGGGGAGCTGCAAGGAGAAATTTTCGAACACTGTCAATACGCGTGAGAACGGCTCGGTTTCATCGGAGATCTGAATAAATTGTTTCATCAGATCTTATCGTCATTTTTGGTCGCGATTTTGTGATTTTTGTTCTGTGATTTTAGAGTATTTTTATCAAAGAAATTCACATAGCACCATCGAAAATTAATCGAATTAAAAAAATCCAGTCTAGAGTCCCTCCACAGGTTTCTTTTCCAAATCCGGAAATTCAGCCGGGTAGACCTTTTGTTTCTTCGTTTTATTGCCTTTTAATTCGTCGACGATTTCGTGGATCTCTCTTCCAGTCGTTTCCGGCAGATAGAAGTAGAGGTATATTATGCATACTACTGACGGGGCTGTGTAGAGCACGAGGAAAGCGTAAGATCCTAAGAGAAAAAGTATAAAAACCCATAGTTTTTGGCTTACCCATTGCATTATACAACGGAATTACTGTAAATGTTGTTGCCACGACGGATACGGTATTGATGGCGTAGGATAGGGATTGATTGAGACTACGGTATCGCTGCGGGACCAGTTCGGCAGGGATGAACCAGGAAACTGGACCGACAGCTCCGCTAAAACTCTTTTAAAATTAACCATTTTAGGTCTCTCTCGCCCCCTCTCTCTTTCTCTCTCACTCTCCCTCTCTCCCCTATCTACCCATAAGTAAATCCATAAAATATCAACGAGAATACGCATCCGTATTTGAGAACGTTAACGGAATTCCGTAGCTCAGCAAATACAACGAAAGATGCAATGGACAGCATGTTTAATGCGGTAAACCACAGCAGGAGTGGGCGACGACCAGCCCTAAATTACTGTGATTTCAGTAGAAATGATTTACCTCTCAACAACCGCGCTGGCCATCATTGTGGAGCCAAAATAAAATAATGCCATGGCGGTGGAAGTCCATTTTGAGAGCTGTTTGTCCCAGTCGTTTACATCGGCGTCCTGGAATTTGACAAAGCTTAAAAGAGCGAGAGAGAGAGAGAGAGAGCGATTGGGAGAGAGAGAGCGACAGCTATTTTAATGCCTGACCTGCAAGAATTGAGTAGAATTTAGCAGCAATGACCATAGAGCGACGGTATTCTAAAAATGGATACGTTTGAACTTCCTACACCAAACATTCAGCTATATATCGCATTTTAAAAACATATGACGACTTAACGTCCCGATTCACATACCTGCAAAGCGGCGCAACTCAAAAACAGCGCCCTCCGTAGGTGAGGTATAGTGAACATATCGATGGTTCCCTGCTTGAAAGATACTTCATCTTTTTCGCTCTCGGCTTCCTAAAAAATGTGGAAAATGCAAAGTTTGAAATAAAACATACCAATTGAATCTCGTCCAGCACATATTGGGTATCACATGTTTTTCCATGGTAGTAGATCACTGATTTTTCAGCTGCTACCCGATCCTTTTTGACGATGAGCAGGAATTTCGGGGTTTCCGGTAGGAAGTAGAGGGCAATAAGGGCAAGAGAAGCTGAAAAAAGTGAGATCTTTGGCTTTTAAAGAAATTGTAAAGGATGCGAAATTATTCTGAGCTTAGTATCCCGAATCGGAATGGCCGTAAAATCCGGTTGGAAAGGGTATTTCAAAGCCATAGTTAAATTTTTTTAGCGTTAACTATTTTGCAAAAAAACCTATTAAAGCAAAAAAGCCTTACCACCGAAATTCTGAATTTTCTCCCCAAAATTCATTAGTTTTTGCTCGTTTTGCTGACTTAGACGTAATTTAATCTTTCTAATTAGGTCCTGGGGCTCAGCGTCATATGCAAAGTTTTCCTATTCGAGCCGGCGCGCTTTTTAGCATTTATAAAAACCTACAAGCCGGCACGCCAACGAAAAGCAGCCAAAACAAGTGCTTTCCCAACACTTGATCAGTCCCCAACAACATCCCCAGCAGCGCCATCCCGGCATAACAAATCTCCGAGAGGAACGACATAAAGCCTCGATACTTCGTTGGTGAGACCTCCTGAATTCAAATTTTAAAATGCCAAATTGTCCATTGACCTGTAAATACAAAATATTCGATTGGTAAGTAACGGCCGTGCATACAGATGCAAGTAATCGGCCGACGAATAGTATTTCCGGTTGGTAGGTGACGATGGATAGGGCTCGGAGGCTGGAGGCGAGTAGGGAGAATGAGTTGCCGATCAGGAAACCGACTCAAAAATTGCTATTATCGATATGTAAGGCTTTGAAATCCATTATTTCAAATGCGTTGGAAAGCGTCAAATTTTTTAAAGTTAAGTTTAAGTAAAAATGACTTTGTTAGGCCGTTGGCTAGAATCTACCTTATTGATTGTTTTCCTGAAAGTAAAAGATTTTAAAACACGCAAAATGTCGATTGTATCATAGTTTATTAAATGCAAAAACTTTTTTTTGTGAAGAAAGTATACTGCAAAACCTCATGGATTGCCCCCTTCAAAGGGCCTTTAAAATCTATTTTGGTTATTACAGAATGAACTGATCTTTCCGTTTTAAAAAATGTTAGCGCATTATGGATTACCAGATGGTTCCAGTCGCTTCGCGACTGTAACCATCTGGCCTTCGAGTTACCCTCCATGTAATACACCTACCTATCTACCTTCCCGATGGCTTAAGATACCCCCCATGGCTGAAATCCCCTTCAAAAACTACCTAAATACCTTCCCGATGGCTTAAGATAACCCCCATGGCTGAAATCCCCTTCAAAAACTACCTAAATACCTTCCCGATGGCTTAAGATACCCCCCATGGCTGAAATCCCCTTCAAAAACTACCTACATACCTTCCCGATGGCTTAAGATACCCCCCATGGCTAAATCCTTCAAAAACTACCTAAATACCTTCCCGATGGCTGAAATCCTTCAAAAACTACCTAAATACCTTCCGATGGCTTAAGATACCCCCATGGCTGAAATCCCCTTCAAAAACTACCTAAATACCTTCCCGATGGCTAAGATACCCCCCATGGCTGAAATCACCTTCAAAAACTACCTAAATACCTTCCCGATGCTTAAGATACCCCCATGGCTGAAATCCTTCAAAACTACCTACATACCTTCCCGATGGCTTAAGATACCCCCCATGGCTGAAATGCCCTTCAAAAACTACCTAAATACCTTTCCCCGATGGCTTAAGATCCCCCCATGGCTGAAACCCCCGTAAAAAACACCTAAATCCCTTCCTGATGGCTTTAGATACCTCCCCTAGCCGAAATCCCCTTAAAAAACAAAAATAACGACCGACCGGATGGAATGATAGAAAAAAGAAATAACCCCGTGAAAATTTTCATCCACGAAACGGCGCGACCTGGCTCACTATGTCCAAAATCACCCCAACCTCCGCCCCCCCCCCCCTTTTTTTACAAAGGGAAAAAAATTTTCAAAGTTAATTTTAATAAATTAAACTAAAAGTTTTTTCAAAATTTTTTATCAGTTTGGGGTTTCTGACCACGCTCTATCCGAACCCGAAGAGAGCTGCTCAGCTCCTTTCCCTTCGAGTTGAATTCCCGGGTTCAGACGGACGGACAGACAGACGGACGCGTCAAGAAAATTATTATAGTTGATCCTGATATAGGTAATCAAATCGAGCCCCAAAAGGACTAATCGATTACGCCACTAAATTTTATCGGTATAACCGGCTTACCCCTTCTTCCCCATCGATCGTTCAACAGCGGACTCAACCAAATTCCCATGAAAAACCCGACAAACCAAATGTTTGAGATCAAATTATAGACCTAGAATTTGCATTAAAAATTTTTTTAAAAAATGTAGTTACCAAATCAATATTGTCCGAACAAATTCTTGCCCCATTTGACGAACGATTTGAAATGGTCCCAAAAAAACCATATCTGGGTTTTGGCAAACCGCCAAACTTTAAATTCGTCAACCGGCGTGTTGAGGTAGGTGGGGGAGAAGCCGTTTGAAATTCCCACAGGGGAAAATTTTACACCAAAATAAAAGGGTTTAAAGGGGGTTTTTGGGGGCTTTCTGAAAGGGAGAATTT
>JBBGBA010000279.1:0-159518 GCA_038088335.1 Mesorhabditis sp. LJ9110
CAGAGCCGGTCGCGCCGGTCGGAAAATCCTACTATATATAAAAAAATAGTGTCTGTGTGTTTGTGTGTGTGTGTGTGCCACTTTGCATGCAACTTCCGTCAGGGTGTCCGGAAGATATCTCAAGTAGGGAAGGGTATTAAGCGACGTATGATACGTCATTAGGTGCGTAATGGTTCTGGGATGACTGCACGCATATCAAATGTTGCAAATTCTGCTATTTTCGACATTAAAATTAAGTTTTTGTTGAAAAATCGGCCGATCTCTTTGTTAGGAAAAATTAGCATACTCCGGAAATGACGGTAGCCTATATATAATGCGAGTGAGGGGCCTTTTTCATTTTTTCAATGCAGGAATTCAGAAACGTATGCAGAGTGAAGAATATTTTAATCTGTTTTTGGACATTGGGTTAGGGCCAGGGTTGAAAAGGCGCAGCGGCTTTTCAACCCTGGTGACAAATTAAAAAAAGTTCGATTCCTACCCGAATAAAATCTAAAATATATTTTTATAGTGTTTTTTAGTAGTTTTTGATTCCTAAAAAGTTATCAAAAATCTGGGAATTTGGAATGTTTTAATCTTTTTTTGGACATTTTCATACATTTTCCAATAAAAAGTCACCAATTTTCGGGACTTCTATATGGTTTTCATATATAAAAGCTGTGTAAATGCCATAAAAATGGTCTATATTTCGTTATAGAGTCGTACGGGATTATTGTGGAACCGCTAAGTCCCCCTCGCTAACAGCCCAGTACCGAAAAAGATGGAAGCGGCAAAGCATTTTCCAAAAAAACGAAGAAGAGAATGCCGATAGAATACTAAAAATGAAGAAAGTATCGGAAATACGGACGAAAAGAAATTGAGGTAAATGGGCTAGGTTCAATTTTGGCCCCGGCACGTCATCAAATAAAACCCAATTCCGCGTCCATCTAGCAGCCAATTGTTGCACCCAAGCCCAACAACAAAAAACTGGCATCCTGGTGGCTGGCTATAAATGTTTAATGAAAGCCCTCCAAATTTGGTGGACATTTTCACGTCCGGAAATATCGGAAATTGAGCGGAACTGCCGGCGCTCTTATCGACGAATGTCGGCCGCTAACATCTAGGCATAGACACTAAATTGAGCTTTGCAAAGGCCAATTTTTGAAGCTGATACCCGGGACGACCGAACGCGCGTTGGCGTTACGCCAAAGGTCCGGACGCCCCAAAATTTTCCGGACGTTCATTCAGGGTCCAAACCGGCTGGGGGAGACCCGTTTTGGGGGGGGGGCTCTATGAATTTGTCATAGCTCCCTTCATCAGAGACAATACCAATGGGGCGACATTCCCCCAAAATGCATTGGTGAGTTGCGGAAGTGGCGCGATCATTTTCCTAAGAGATGCCTGAAATTAAAGAATTGGGTTCTGGTCCGTTATCGGGGGGGGGGAGGATTGCAGGCTAAAATCATTCAAATCTGGATAACCGATGATTCTTGGTCAAAAAAAGTATCAAAATCGCTAATTGACCGGCTTAAAATTTCGGAAGTTACTTTAGGACTTTTTAGTAATCGAAAACTATTAAGATGACGCTAAAAATTTGCCAATTCAGATAGTCCCCCCGCTAACAGCCCAGAACCTGGATTTTTTGGCCCTAAAGATATCGGTATTTGGGACGCGTAAAAATTCCAAAAAAGAACCCATTTAAAACTCAGAATAAAAACGCTCACAAGGTCGTTGATGTTCAACCAGCAAGTGGTGCATGGCAAAACACGCTTTTTTTTTGGTGGACCCAAGCAACCGTGGGTAAGGAGGCGCGTAAGGCGGAGGCCACAAAAAGCGCTCATCCATAGCGGCCACCCAGAAATCAGCGTCGTTGGAGCAAGTGGCCCTTTCAGAACCGGGAACTTGTTGTTCACATAGAAATTAACGGATTGGATGGACCCGCGCGCCTCGGGCTTCATTTCGCTTTGACATGACGCCGTTTAGGGCAGACGCGATTTACGAATAAAAAGTGCGACATGAAAAAGAATTTTTGCACCCGCGACAAAGATCATGGGATGTTCTTTGAGTAGTTCGCATTATCACAGCTATTCCATTGAATATTCCACCTTTTTGTGAGTCACTGTCAAAAATTCATGAGCCAAAGACGGGATGTCTGCTCGCGCTTTGCACTTCAATTAAGTCCCGTCCAAAAGTCGGAAGTTGAAATATTTCTGGATTCGGCCAAATTAGCTGAAAGTCCCGAGCTAATTAGCGATGGCTGATTTCGGTTCCAGGAATAACCGGGGTATCGAGAGTCCATAAGAACGGGGAAATCATAATTTAAGGGGCGCTTCTCCCGGTTTTGGGGGGGTTTTTTTTCCCCCCAAGGCTAAGCGGGGCGCCAAGCATAAGCTGACCGAGAGTAAGCCTAAGCTAAGCCTAAGCTAAGCCAAAACCAAGCCTAAGTTAAGCCTAAGCCCAAGCCTGAGCCAAGCCAAGGTATCAACTTCTCGGCGCGTGGAAAGATGAATGACCAATTAC
Source organism: Mesorhabditis sp. LJ9110 (assembly GCA_038088335.1). Classification (NCBI taxonomy): domain Eukaryota; kingdom Metazoa; phylum Nematoda; class Chromadorea; order Rhabditida; family Rhabditidae; genus Mesorhabditis; species Mesorhabditis sp. LJ9110. The sequence goes on from JBBGBA010000279.1 coordinate 2,497, forward strand.
CATGAAATGAGACGCTGTTGTTTTCCAGGGTGGCATCCGACAGCTCAAATTTCGATGTGGTGGCCCCGACTCTTCGGACCGTCTGGATGAAGGTGTTTAGGGGGCCGCATCAAAGACGCATTCCATTAAAGAGATGAGGACGGCATCTGTTGAACCCCCCTTGGGGAGGGGGGTTCAACAGGTCCCGCGGCGATCTCGCCCGAGAGAGGGCTCCCAGAGGAGAGGCGCAGAGACATTTTCTTTCCCTCGCGTAAGCGATTGACTTATGCCGCCCCTATCTCTTTAACCATTTCTGATGTAGATAAGATGCCTTTGTGTGTGTATTTCAGAAGCCATGACTTTTTTGGGTGACTGAGTAGACTTTTATAACCTTTATTCGCAAAAGTTAAAACACATCGCAAATTGAAGGCATTTTTGAGGAGAAAACAAATACGGCTCCCGAGCTTCCACTGGATTACCATCAAAACTACGCTTGGTTGAGCAGTTTAATGCAAACCTAGTAAAAGTAGGGAGGCCGTCTTCGAGCTACCATTCCGCGAATGCTATGTTTGAGTATAAATTGTCACAACACAGCAATGAACAAAAAGTGATGATTTCGAGCCAGACAGAAGCAATGGTTGCCTAGCCGATGCCCGTTCACGGCATGGCGTCAGCCAAGAAGTTACATGCAACAATTGTACATGAAAGGGGGTGAACGACGCAGGCACAGTGAAACACGGAAATATTGCTCATCTGCGCCGTTCGAAAAATGACACCAAACCACAGTCTACACAAGGTGGAATTTGTTGCGCATTTGATTGACTTGATGTGCCGACCGGGCTGGGCGACTACAAAAATACAAACACAGAGAGAGAAGGACAGGGAAGTAAATTACATACAAGAAGAAAAACGATTTAATAAAAAACGAGATATTTTTTAGTATATATGGAGTTTTTTTAATTTTTTTGTGGAATCTAAAAGTGGTGACCTTCAGATTCCTTTTAAAATATTAAAGGTGGGAAATCAATCTACAAGAATAATTAATCAAATGAGATACAAGACGGGTGGGGATGGGGGAAGGGGGAAATGGGGATGCTACCATGCTATGAAAGCCTAATGGGACCAATGGGACGGGGCAGCTAGCGGGGAAAACCGATGGGCAGGCTGGGTCTTGCGGTCGTCGGCTACTTCTTCTGGTAGTGGACGATGGTGGAGCCGGTGCTGGTGAGGTCTTGGCTGGCGTTGATCTTCTTGCACTCGGTGAGCAGTTTGCTCAGGTCGTGCGTCTCGTTGAGTGTCTCGTATGCTTCTTTGAAAGACATCTAAAATCCTGGTTACGGGTAGACAACAATTGTAAAACCTTGATCTCACTGAACACTTCCTCGTTGTAAATCGAATGGGCTGTATTCATGCCGGTGAAAGGCTCCTGAACAAAAAGCGTTGGATCAATTCAGAGAGGTGAGCGCACCTCAATACAGCAGCAACGCCATTGAGACTTCCAATGTGGGTTGACACTGGCCGGGGCACTGACAACTTCCATGCGGCTCACTTTTTTGCCCAAACGAACCGAGATCGCATCCTCGTTGAAGCTGAAAAATGAAAATAAAATAAAAATGAAGTGTTGGGCAATAATCAGAAAACCCCATTGAAAAAAAACTAACTCAAAGTCATTGGTGTAGTAATTGAAGAAGCCGAGCAGCAGAGCACCCAGCGTTTCCGTGTTTGTCCCATCATCAACGTCCACATTTGGCAGCGGTTGGGAAACATTCAGTGAGCGCACGTCCGCATCATTTCCAAATCGCTTGGGAATTTTCTCTTGTAGCGAAGGAAGTATCACTGGCTTGGCGCCGACTAAAAATCCGTTCTGAAGGGCAAGAAAGTGGCGGTACCTTGCAAGTAGTGAATTGTCATCAGTACGAGCGAATACGAGGTGAAAGACGAGCGACTGGCGTCATTGATGCCCTTTTTCTTGGCCCACTCCTTTACCATCGAGACGAGTGGCCGGACGCGCCAATCGACTAAACAAAGTTATGCTGATGATGGGAATTTGGGCGGCTCTCACAGCTTGAGTAGTAGCAGAGCAAGTGTGTATTCCTGATGGCCACCGAATTGTTCACATTCAGGTCAACGACAATATCGGAATAGGGCGCCGTGAACGTGATCCGCAGGATCGGAACCTAAACAACGGTTGTCGAAAGAAATGCCTGGATACCTTGGCAGAAATCAACGTCTGGGCATTGACCCATTCCACCTTACACAGCGTTTGGAAGACCATGTTCAAGATGACGATGGCATCATGGCGTTGGTCAAGCTGAAAAAAATGTTTGACATTTTCATTAGTAAAAACAGACCGCTGTGAAAGAAAAGTAAAAAAGCTTACCTCCTGGTTGGTCACCATAAGGCATATGTCCATGTCCGAAGAGTTGTTGCCAAATCCATTCAGTGACGAGCCGACAACGTACAGGCCGCATACTAGACACTTGACGTTTGGTCCCAAAACGGCTTCTTACATGGGAAAATCGGGCAAATCGCGTAGTACAACAAATCGCGCAGGTAGAGCTTGCGGTTGAGCGTCGTGTCAGTCTGCGCGACGCTGTTGTGGAAATCCCAAATTTCCTCGCTCATCTAAAAAAAGAAAATTGAAGGGATTGTGGCGCAACGACTCACCACATCCAACTTTGATACGTTGTAGCGTCCTTCCTGATCGAGCATCACATTCGGCGGGGACGGACCACGGCTTCGTGATGACCCCAGAGAATGGTCGACAAAGGTGCTGTCAGTCGAGCAGCCTAAAAAAAAGAATTAAATTAGTCTTGCGAGATTAATATTTTCCCAGATGCCTAAGCTAGCAACACCCATGAATCTATACCACTTTCTATGCTCTGCCGACGAATATCATCCATTGCCGTGGGTCCAACATTAATAACCGCGAAATACGGTGTAGGGGGTAGGGCGTAAAATCGCAGGCATGGCTCCGCATACACTTGCAATATTTTAGCTTTTTGATGAGCCCGTTCGACGGTCGCAAACCCCATGTCTGTCATCACGACAACAGACTTGGAAGAGGCCTTCGGAACGTCAAAACAGTCATCTTCGTGGAAATACTCGCTGCTCGACGACGCCTCTTCAAATCCCGATGTTTCACTACTATTTGGTGAACAGCTCGACGACTCGCTAGAGTCGGAGGAGGCCCCGCAACTCCTCACAGGGGAGAAGCGCGAAATGAGGCCATACTCGGGGTGGTTCAATAGCCGCCGGGGTACGGCGTTCTTTCGTAGACGCGCCATTTGAACCGTAGGAAGCGCCCATGTGGACACGGGCGGAGGTGCGGTTCCTTCGAAAGTTGGGCGCGTCGGCGGAACCCCGGCTAGATTTGCCAAATATTGCTCGTCCAAATCTTCAAGATATCTCCGTTGCATCGCGCTCTCCAGGGCGACACGTCGGGATCGTCCGATTAACGGGCTCATCGCGGCCCAGCAAGACTACCCGCAGAAAATTAGCACGAGAATAGTAAGAGGCTCAAAATTCGGGGGCACCTAGGGCAGGGAGTGAAGATAAAAATCAGGGTAAAAAGCCCGTATCGGACGGCGAGAGAGAAAAATCGATAGGGGATGCCTGTCGCGTGTGATGGGGGAGAGCGCGGCAGAAAGTGAGGCAGAGAGAGACAAAGGAAGGATCGCGGAACGGGAGGGGAAAAACGCCCGGGCTGCTGGATCCGATCGGCCTAGATGCTTGAGCTTAGCCACCGATTACAATCATGATCCAAAAATAACTACCGGACTTTGGTTTACACCTTATTACTGAAACATAGAAATACTACAGAAGTAATGCAAAAAGTTCACCCCTTATCTACAAGTACACCTGTCCCACAGTGCCCAATGTACCAAATTTGATTAACAACCTGCTCAAAAAGCCGGCGCCCCCAAGAAAAGTTACCCGGCTTTGAAGTGTCGACATTGGCACGTGGAGCATACTCGTTGAAGCCGTTGTGCCGTTGCTGGTTGAGGCAGTACTGCAGCAGCTGAGGGAGGAGCCTGAAAAAGATATCATTGAAAGGTGCCGAGAAAAGTCCCAAACTTCTCTAAAAAGCCCATATAGGTTTCGATCTGAGTAATCATTTGGGAGAGATGCACGACGGGATGCGGTATGGCCCAATGGTTCGCCCCCGTTGCCAGCCCCGTCGTGTCTTTGAAGCAGCTTTGAGGAATATTACAGCCGGTAGAATCGCGAATAGATTTGTATAGATTGTCAGAGCCCCATCTCCCATCTAGGGTCGTGATCTCATATGTCAATTTCAAACACATTTTTTGTTGTTTCCGGATGGAGACGAGCAAATGTTGAAAGTACAGGTAAACGCGAAGCGCCATGTCCTCGTAAGCCTTTGATTGTTTAGCTTCCGAATCGAAGGTAAGGGTAGCGTTGATAAACTGGAGATGTTCATCAAGAATAGATGGGCTGTTTTTCAGCAAGGAAGAACGCGTCCGCCTCTGCTGCTCCCGTTTCCTGCTTTTCCGGGGCTTATTCGGTCTTTGCGAACCGGTGGTATTTCTGCGCCTTTTTTCAAACCGCCGAATATCTTCCTCATCTGTGCCGATTGGGCTACAGCTCGTTAAATCGGAGGCCGTATGAAAGCTATCATCTTCATAGAAAGCTTCATTTGCGAATCCAGAGTCAATAGACGCTACAGACATGGGGACTGAGAGGGTTCGGGAGAGGGAATACAGAAAGACCTTCAGCTATGTTGATATGGTCGACGGGTTTGATCTGAAATCTTAATCATAATTACAAGACCAGAAGCAGCGAGGTGGGAAAGAGGAACGAAAAGAGCGCACTAAAGATTTTTGCAAAGCCGAGTGGCGATGAGAGAGCATGAGTTCCGTCGGGAGCAAAAATCCCACTATATCCGCTATAGATCACTGGGTAAAAAACGTGAGCCACGACGCAGGAAAGAGTGAATGAGTGAAGGAGATTCCACCCCCCCCCCTCCCCCTGCCACTTGTTAAAACAAAGAGAATAGGTGGTGTGGGGGACCTCCTGTGCTTTACGCAGAGCGCTGGTGGCAGCCTGGGGAAAGTGAAATTTGGAGACGCAGACAGACAGCATCAAACAGACGCACAAGCACAAAACGCCCGCCCGGCAGAGCCCACACCCGACCGCTTGGACCCTATTGTCACACCGGCAGCCCGCAGCGAAAAATAAATATAGTCAACAAATGGGCCAAAAAGGGAGCCGAAATTACAGGGCCCGGGCCGGCAGCCGGCAACAGATCCCACTCGGCAGCTGGCAAAGTGCGTTGGGACTATTTGCTACAGTTGCGTAATTCTCAAAACAGACGCAGCTAGGCAAAAAAAACAAAGGGGAGTTATGGCGAATGGCTAGCCAAAAGTGCAAAGTGCAACTTGGACCCAACTAGGATCGAAAAAGTCTAACTAGAGAGCATGGCCGGTTGATAACGGGCCTTTAGAGTAAACGAACTGCGTATGGGGAAAATCCAAATTATGCTCAGCCTTGTGTAAAGAATTAGACTAACCACGATCACCAAGTAACTAGTTCAAAAATGTAAAGCAATTTTTTTCGAAAATGTAAACGATCGCAAAGGCGAAGAAATCTTGGGTAATATCGGCGAATGATGATGAGGGGGGGTGTAGACCTCGCTGTGTTAGAAAGCGCGCTAGTTGGTTGGGGGTGGGCGAAGGGAAAAGAGGAGAAGCCGTGTGGCATGCCTGTGACGCATGAACAGCCGAGTCCGCCGTGCACCAACGCGCAAACGGGTTCGCCTCGAACAACTAAGAGCTGCAGGCCGACGCCAGCTAACTCGCCGCACCCATACCATCTATTCCACCCCGCCCGTCTCCATACGCATTGCAGTCCCCAGGCAAATCGTTGAAATCGACCCCAGAAACACCACAAGTCAGGGACACCGCATTAAAGGGGTCGAGATAAAGCACGGATGCTCAGGCGCAAAGCAGAAAACTCACATATTACTGTTCAAGTTCTGCAACTGCTGCGAGTCCAGTCCAACGCAACGAAGCAGATACTCTGGATTCTCGTTCGTCTGGGCGCGATTGGCCATCAGTTCGATCAGCGCCTGTATCTTGTACTAAAATCAGAAAGATGATCAGGTTAAGAATTGCGTCAACACATCCTGCCACCCACGGCTGGCCGGATGTGTTGACATGACCTCGCCCTAACAATCTGGGGCCAAACTGTACGGTACTAATATACTTGGAAGGGGACTTTGGGGTAATAGTTTTTTGCAACGCCATTCGATAAAGCGTCGAAAAATATACGAAGAGTTTTAATTTGAGCCTACAATAATGTAAAATTCCGGCTGGGGGGGGGGGGGTAAAGTAAACCGTAGCCGGCTTTGGTCTTTGTTTTTGGGCTACTATTTTTTGCTCCGTTTTTTGTGCCTAGTCTAGTGCGGTATTGGGGAGCACAGAAATATCAATATCTAGCTAAATGAAGTTTAGCAATCCGTAAAGTAAACTAATGGAAGCGACGCTATGTCAAGTAATTATGCCAAGACGCCAATAACGTGAGTAAGCTAAGCCTAGGCCAATCCCAAACAAAAAGAAACTAATGACCTAATCAGGGGCGTAGCCAGAAAAAAATTTCGGGGGGGGGCCCCGAAAAATTTTTTCTGAAAAACTCAAAAATTTAACGAGAAAACAGCGCCGCAGGCAAAAAAATTTGGAATAAAGGCTACATAGCTCGACAAATAACAGTAAAAAGTAAAAAATTTTTCCAAAGTATATTAGGGCTAAAGTGCAGTTTACCTCCCCGCCGGCACCCAACTTTTGTATCTCAGCTCCCTGTTCATCTACGGTGTGTAAAGTATACCAAAATACTCGCCAGAGCAAGACGAACATTTTGGTATACTCTACACACCTGTAGATGCACTCAAGCCTATATTAGTACCGACAGCGCTGACGCCCGTTGTATATTTCGAATGGACACACTGGCCGAGAAATGAAACGGACCAGTCCTTCAGCTCCATGCAGACCCTCGTGCTGTATGTTGTTGTCGGCCGCCTTGGTAGGCTCATCGCGGAACTGGGGCGGCGGCGTCACTCGCTTCATCGGCATTTGTTGGGCTGTAAAAGTGGCAAAAAATATAGATGGAAGTGTGGGTGGAAAAAAAAGGCAGAAGGAAGGGACACGAGTATAGGAAATTCATAGGAGGTGATAATCCACCACGATTTCAACGGTTTGGGTTCAAAAGTATTTATAAACACTTATTTTTAAAACACAGACTGATTCAATTCAATTACTGGGTATTTAGTAAAACTCGAGCCCAGAGAGCCCAGGGAGCTCAAGACAGTTTTGCAGTATAAGGTTAGAAAAGTCGTAGTTCGTATTAAATCTTGTAGTAATGCGTTAAAACTAGTATAATAGTCCAAAACTAATGTCTGTGGTACTCTAATCCACCTCCGGAAGCTCCCTGGGCTCGAGCTTTACAAACTGCCCAATTACTGCTTTAAAAATTTAATTTGAACAAACTACAAATTGAGAAAATCAAAAATTCAAAAATCCCAAAATTCTCAACCGGACCGGGCGCAACGCTAAGCCGTCATGTGTATTGCCTCGTAGCTTATTGAGCGCAATGTAACAAAAATAAATTAAAAGATGGATAGAAAAAGAGCTCAAAAGCCGATTATAACACTACGATGTACCCTATCCGCGTCGCCTCAATGCCAATAACTCCGCGCCGTTTTGCGCTCGTCAAGGTAACGCTTTTATCTAATTCTAATGAAGGATTATGTTTTTGGAAAATTCGGTGAAGCGTAAGGATGAATATACAAACCAGTCAAACAGTGACAAAAACAGGGAAACAGGCACGGGAACAGGGAAAAGCACCTGGACTAGTGGGGCAGCCAGCGCCCGGCATGTAACATGGGGCGGTCAAATGATCAACTTTTCGTCCGGTTCGCAAACTCGACGCATTATGCAGATCAAAAACGCTAGTGTGTGATGTGAAAGTGGCAACTATCAAATTCCAGCTCTTCGGCGTGTTCCTCGGCTCGATGGGGGCGGGCATGGCATGCGCAAGCGTCGGCGTCGGCCTCCTCGAGCGCTACGATCTCTACGTGCGGGAGAACGACGGCTTCGATGATGACGACTAGCGTGTAATTTGTTGAGATAAAATTTTTGCAGATTCTTGTGGCTTCGTTTGAATCCACTGGCAGCGAGCGAGGAAATTACAAAGGGTGTTTCAATAAAAAACACCCCTCAAACTCGACGTAGAGGGAGCGCAGCGGGATGATAGCTACTTCATTCTCAAGCCCTTGAAGCGGCGGGTTTGCAGCCATCTTCATAACCATGTTTTTATTTGAGCGCTAAATTTTGCAGTCAGCTTCGTAAAGTTTTTCGGATTTCATGGGAGCTAACTCAAGAACTTGCGCTCGTTTAATAAAAACTAGGGTGGAAAATGCTTGGAAATCCACTCTTTCAAGTTCAAGGGCTTTCGAATACGGCATACCAAAAGCACAGGCAGGTACTATCGGCCGCGGCGTAATTTATTCAGAAATACTGCTTAAAGGGCTGCCGACGGCATGTGTCGATCCCCCCCATCAACAAATTGGCAAGTAGCCAACAGGGCAGAGAGCGCGCCCAGGGGAGAGGCGCAGAGACATTTTCTTTTCCGCGCGTAACCGATTGTCTATGCCGTCGGCATCCCTTTAATAAACGTCTTATAACATTATTTAATGCGATTTAATATACTATAATATCTTCTACATATTTTAAGGACTTAGTTATATAGTTTTTATATAAATTATTTGCGATATAAACAAAAAGAGCGCTTATGAGCACTCACGGCCGATAGTACCTGCCTGTTTTTGGTATGCAGTCTTTCGAATGGCACAACTTTCACCCTGATCCGACCCTTCTCCGTCGAGTCAGAGGCAGTTTGATTTTTGGGACACCGCCACGCCGTGGAAGCCCGTTGCCAAACGGATTCAGAAACGAAAATGCGTTTTTTAGCAAAAGGAAGCTGCAATACATCGAGCGAGGCGGATACGGAATTCGCGCCGATCCATTCGAACCGGATTTCCGGAGTACCCAAATGATTTCACGGATCGTATGGCCACCGGCCATGTTTGAGGCGTCTTGTTACGCAAAATGTAAACGTGAGCAGAGAGTACCGAGAAGTAACAGGAATTTTTTGGGGCCACGTAACCAGTGGACCGAAATCTGGCTCGACTGCCTTCGTCTGGGTTTGGAGAGCCATCCCTCACACCGGATTACATGAAAGATAGTAGCCAAAGATTATTGGAAATGTTTTTTTATTGATTTGTGCGATATCGTAACTTTTATAAAAAATTTACCCAGGTGAGGCCAAAATTATGTCCCTTTTCCGAAGTATCATTTGGGCAAAAATCTTTCGGGAAAGCTTTTGTTGATCAAGGAATGCAAAAACGGACTTGTTGTGTGAATTGGTGAAGGGATACGGCTACTTTCTCTAATAGAAACCGTTACATGAAAATTGTTAAAATTTGAGATTTTTGAAAAATTTTTACTGAGGTCATGTAGGTATTCTGTGCCCCCTAGAAAAGGGGTCCGGCTCCCAGGTTCGTCCGAAAAATGCCTATCTGCGCCCACCAAATTTTTTATTGCATAACTGTAATATTGCATCTCGGAACCCCGTCGAAATTAGTTTAAATTTCAAGCTATAAAAACTGCATATGACAACTAGTGCCCACTCCCCGCCACGTACCCCGCCGATCACCCATGGGGAAGAAGGCCACGCCGCGGACGAAGGGTTCTGGCGGCAAGGACAAGAGGTCGGCCGATTCCAAGGACAAGAAGCCTAGGGCCAAGAAGTCTTCGACTTCAACGGACACCCTGCATGGTGGGCCCAAGACTTGTGTCACCCGCACCCGGAGCATCTCCAACACCTCGGTGATGGGCGAAAATCAGCAGCTCGTTACGGACTTTGTGAAGGCGACGTTGGAAAAGACGCCGGAAATGCTTCGAGAGGAGTTTGCGAAACATAAGAGGTTCGTGACAGGATCGTGACGGTAGGGAAAGCCATTTGGACCGGGATCTCACAAAAACCTAATTAGTATAGTTTGTAAAGCCGAAGTAGATTCCCGCAGTTCTACACCTAATGATGGTACCCCCCTATCCAAAAAAGTTTCCCCGAGCGTCTAGATGCGGAAAAACCTCGCGGAATTGTCCATGCAAATCTACACAACACCCTTTTTTATACATGCCTTCACGGGCGGGTTTCTAGCCCTCGGACGTAACGAGTCACGAACGCGTCACACCACTTTACACCGCGTAATTGATTTCACAAACCCAGTTATTTGCGACAAATAATCTTGTAAAGGCTATTCTAACGCTAGAAACAAAAGAAATATAGTTGTAAAACAGATTTGGACGTGAAAGGGGCATAACTCTGGCTGTTTCGAGAAGATTGACAGTTTTGCTGGTTCATCACACACGACTAACTAGTAATGTAAGTAATCCCTATAACAATAATGCTTCAATCACGAGTTCAATTTATCACTGCCGTTATAAATAAGTGTTACGCAAGGCCAGGCACTTTGTTGATTGAACCTCTACAAAACCAGCCGAGCTTCGTCGAGATAATTTAAACATTGAGGATGAAACCTAATGATGTAGCGTTCGAGCATGCGTGAAACGCTGGTGATGATATGGGCATTGTAAAGCGCTTGTTTGGTTTTGCTTTTTACCGCTACCATTGCTCCTTCAAGTTCGGGCCCTCTTAGCCTACGGCTCTCAGTTATAATGTGTGATTTGGGTAATTCAGAAAAGATTCTTAAATTGCGAACATTGTGTGTACAATGTTTGCAAACGATAATTGCTCGCGAAAATGGAGAACGACGTGTTGGTGCCTATAGAAGACGCTTCTTCGTGTTAGAACAGGCTTTCTTATACGTACTGCTGTGCAAAGAACCAGCGAAACTGTCAATCTGCTCGAAACAGGCAGAGTTATGCCCCTTTCACGTCCAAATCTGTTTTACAACCATATTTCTTTTGTTTCTAGCGTTAGAATAGCCTTTACAAGATTATTTGTCGCAAATAACTGGGTTTGTGAAATCAATTACGCGGTGTAAAGTGGTGTGACGCGTTCGTGACTCGTTACGTCCGAGGGCTAGAAACCCGCCCGTCATGCCTTCGCCGAATACGGGGCTTTTTTCAGAACCGCGGATAAGGACAAGACCGTCGCCTTCCTAAATAACCAACCGAAGAACCGCTACAAAGATGTGCCGTGTCTCGACAATGATCGTGTTCTACTACAGGGCGGCGACAGCGACTATATCCATGCCAACTACGTCTCGACGCCAAAGGATCCGAGGCGTTTCATCTGCTGTCAGGCGCCCATCAAAGATACTCTGGCCGACCATTGGAAGTAGGGTTACTTCCGTCTAAACCGCGCTGCCCTTTAGGATGATTGTTCAACAAGACGTCGAAAGCATCCTCATGCTGTGCAACTACATCGAGGGACCGATCGAGAAGTGCGCTGCATACTTTCCCACCAAGAATGAACCCGAGATGACCTTTGGCCCTTTCACTATCAAGCTGATCAAATTGGAAAAGGTGATCTGGTGATGGCTTTCGTGATTCATGTTTATACAGTTGAAACTGCCGGACTGCCAGACGTCGGCAAAAATCATGGCGTCGAGTTTGGAGGTGAAGCAGGATGGGGTGAAGGTGAAGGACGTCAAGCATTATCACTGGGTCGATTGGCCGGATCGCGGAGTGCCACCGATTGATCTGGCTCCTTTCCGCCTGCTGAACCTGATCACGACCACGACGTTAGTTATCTATGGACCATGCCCGGACGATTTATCTAGGGGGTGTCCGAAAAATTGACCCACCTACTTTTTACACAATTGAAAGCTCTGGAAAGGCCAGAAAACGAACCTTTTAGTTTTTTGAAATTATGAATTCGATTTTCCGGATTGTTTAAGGGGATCAGGAAGGTCCATGCAAGTCTGGGACTCATCTACAATTCTCAAAAAGCCAACCGGAAATGCTATGCACAAATGTGTCCCAGGGAATATCACTGTCATCCATTTTTTGAAGACATCCGGTATTTTGCAGTAAGCCCATTCTCGTCCATTGTTCGGCGGGCATCGGCCGCACTGGAGCGGTCGTCCTGGTGCAATACGCGCTCGAATCTATCGAGAAGGGGCAGGCTGTTGAACAAATGGACACGCTGATGCTGAAGGTGCGCGAACAGCGGGCCAACTCTGTGCAAAATGACGCGCAGTACGTCTACGTTCATATGCTCCTTCTCAACTATTTCCAGAAGGTACGTTTCATCGAGTGGAATCGGATCTGCTTTAGGAGGGCCTAATCGTCGAGCCCGAGCTTCAGAATAAATTCAAGGACACTTTCACTCCAGCTTACAACAAATTCGCAAAAGCAGCTGAGATCAAGCTGTCCGCTCCGGGTAGAAGCCTAAGTCGATGATGTATTTCCGATTTTTCAGCCAAGAAGTAGCACGGGGCAACTGCAACAGAAGACGGCATCCGCGCTCAACTCGTCGCGAAAAAAATCAACTCTTTCTTTACAATCTTCTCGCTTAGTACTTCGTTCTATATATACTTTTAAGCGTTTGTATGTAAATAAACAGCTCATCAGCGCGATGATACCGTGCGTAAGACAAAGATTCAGTCCGCTACATTAGGCGGGTATAAAAAGCAAGTCTGATACAAATTCTGAGCTGCTCGGATTGACATTTTGTCCTTTTGTTCAGGATTCGAAGTAAACGTTTATTCGAAGATCTATCGAAATTTAGCCAAAAGAGACTAACAGTTATACAGAAAAGGGATCACAAGTTCAGTATGGTGCAAAGGCCAAATTTTGAAGAATTGGCATATTATTTGCTGTACCCACGCCAATTCAAAGACAGTAACGTTCAAGTATATCGAGAAAATACCGCCATCAAGTGCCAGGTTGATCAGATTTGAGAAGATTGTGGCTTCTTCTTGAGCGAGCTGTAGCTTTGGCTTCTCTCGGCGGTTTGTTTGACGGCCGGCACGGCGGAAGGCTTCTCGATCAGCCGCTGCGCCATTAGTTCCGCATAGGAAAGACGAGTACGGAATTCACCAGCAAGCCCATGCCTAAACAGACAATTAAAAAGCGATACCTCAACTCACTGAGCTAGCAGTTCTAATTTGAATGAGCGCAGGTTATGAGCACGATCTATTATGGTGACGGCGCCGAGACGAGGGCACAGGATTAGCTTGACATCGTTGAAGAAATTGATCTGCATCGTCCCATTTGTAAGCTGCAACACGATGGCAGATCGAGTGCGAAACCAGCTCCGCAGGCATGGCAAACGAGCCAATTCGTCGCCGGCCTACAAAAAGTGAGATTGCAAGCCAACCAAGCTAAACAAACCCGAGGTGCAAATTTCTCGCCGGCCTTGAGAAGATGATCGTTCATGTAGTTGCGGAAATATTCGAGCAGGGTCCACTTCTTGTGAATGTGCTGGAGATCATCTTTTCCGACTTGGTAGTATTCCTCGTTGTCTCGTTCCACGTATTGCAGATTTAGGCCGGCTGCGTCAAGGATAAGACGAGAATTATCGTTGAACAGGACGCCAACCTGAACCAAACATTTAGCAACATCTGACAAGATACCGAGTTGTCCGAAAGTTGATATCCTATGCCGTATTTGTCGGAATAATCGACCCATTTGCTGATCCAGAAGACTGGGATGCATTCAGGGCACTCGGCCGGATCTTCGTTTACGAGAACTTCCCTATAACCGAAAAAAAGTAATCAGAACATTTTGAAAAACGCTCAATTTTTTCCAAAATATTACCTTGTCGGAGCCTTCAGGATGGCTGAATGAATCATGCTGTACAGCTCTTGAGCATAGCAGTCTTTCGGCTCGCATGGAGGCTTGACATCCGCCCTATGCACAACGCTCTCGCGTGAAGTCAGTTGCCGAGGCTCGCATGGAGCGTCTCGCGTTCTCTTCGCTGTCTTTGTCACCTCCGACACCTACAAGAAACAAGCACATGAATGCTGCCAAAAGCTATACCGGCTTGTTGTATTTCGGCGCCAAGGTCAAGCATGACACGGGCAGGCTTGTAGGCGTATATTCCAAGAAGAACGCGTACTAAATCAAATGATCTTGAAGACCAAAAATCTCAAACCTTCTTCACATCCGAAATCTTGGGTCTTTGCGATGGCACCGCCCTTAGAAGGTCATCAATAAGCTTCCTTCCCGCCGCATTAAAGCCAGTCGGAAACCTGTAGGTGTTCGAGCGGATCCGTTCGTAGGTCTCGCGGAGAGATCTTGTCTCGAAGGGCGGATTGCCCACGAGAAATGTGTAGATAATGCAACCCAAGGCCCAGACGTCGACTTCCAAACCATGCCCAGCCTTGTCGAGTACTTCGGCTAAAAGAAAGTTGCATGTATGAAGCATCTAGTACCTACGAGCAATATAATTCGGCGTCCCGCAAAGAGTCCTTTTCCTGTCATCATCTTGTGACATTTTAGTCGCCAACCCAAAGTCCCCAATTTTCGCCTGCATATCGTCGTTGAGAAAGATGTTCCCCAGCTTCAAGTCTCGATGGATGATCATCTTCGCATGCAGGTAGTCGATGCCGTCGATGATTTGGAGGGCGAAAAATCGCGTCTCGGGCTCCGTAATGGCGCCGCGTCGCTTGTGCAATTCCATCAATGACCGGCGAGCGCATAATTCAAGCAATATATACCTAAAGAATTGTCAGATAGGAAAGCTAATTTCCTACACATTCGCAGCGTCCTCGAAGTATTCGTGAAGCCGAACAATGTGTGGATGGTTGAGCTCACGATGAATGGAAATTTCTTGAGCGAGCTGAAGCAAGAAAATAATAAAAAATTGATCAATACCTTGGCCTTCTCGGACGGCTTGCCGAGCATGCTTTTGCAAACGATCTTGCCAGCATATGCCCGTTTGCTGGGGTGGATCAGCTCATAGCACCTCGCGAATCCTCCTTTGCCCAAGAAGCGACCCTTTGTAAAGACATTGCCATGGCCATCATTGACGCGATCGGGGACCTCCGGCAACAATTTGTCCTTGGTTCTTCGATCCGTCATGCTAAAACAAATTTGACTGGACTACAATTTTGAGAAGACAGGGCAATGGAATAAAAACTTCTCAACAGCACGCTTCGAAACGAATTTAAATGACCCGCTAATTTATAGATCGGCTTGTGACGAGTCCACCCCATTACTCATAAACTCATAAATCCATAAGTCGTAGTCTCAATACTAATAATTTTTCGAATATGGGATACTCGCTAATGATCAGTTCAACAAAGTCAGGTCTTTTTTCGAGTATTATCCAAAAGTGTCAAAAAATGTAGAAAATTTACGAACTTAACCTTTTCGACGATTTTTGCCCATTTTCATTTTCGAACGTCTACGATCAAAAACATAATTTTTCGAAAGCCTGGCTGATCAAAAATGCGAGCCCGTCCAGATAGCTGCGGGACCCGCGTCATTTGGTGTAGCGCGGAACGGAAGTTCAGGAGGTCGGGTTCTTCAGAAGATCGGCTTCTGAAAAAGCCACTGATTGACAGCATTTGATATTTTAATTCCAGAAATAAAATAGTATTTCCAATTTTTCGTTCGCTTTTCTGTTCGATTTGCCAGATTTTATCTATTTTCTTTGACAAAAATTTCCCTTTTCAGCGACTATTGCGATGGCTGCTCGGTACCTGAAGCCGATGGACGGGCGAGGCGATCAGCATTCAGTGGAGTCGATGAGCAGCCGCTCGGAGACTGAGGAGCCCTCGGGCCACAAGAACACCTTCACCGAGGATGACACTTCCATGCTCACCCAACACTCTGAATATGTCACCGAGCTGCTCGACGAACGTGCCCGTCTCGGCAAACCGGAGCAACCCTTCAAGCATCTGCCGCGCCTTATCGAGGCCGGTGAGTAAATTCTGGCGTAATTTTGCGGCGCGTTATTTATCAACCTTATTTATCGTCTTTTGTTTCAGAGATCAACCGCTTTTTGGGGAGCCTGACTACGGAGAGCAGCCGCACCGAAAAACTGCCCAAGCGCATCATGCTCCAGGAGAAGTTGATCGTGCCCGTCGACAAGTACCCCAAGTATAACTTCGTCGGCCGTATCCTTGGCCCTCGCGGAATGACTGCCAGACAGCTGGAGCAAGAAACCGGGTGCAAAATTATGGTCCGCGGACGTGGTCAGAGCACGGTATCTTTCCTTTTTTACGACATGAATTTTTCCAGGAACCGCTGAACGTGATTGTCCAATGTGAGGACTACGAAGATGTGTGCAGGAAGAAGCTGGAGCACGCGATCGATAAGGTCAACGTTCTACTGAACCCTCCGGTAGATAGTTCTGCGATAACTTATTCCATCTTTTTTAGCCTGAGGGCAAAGATGAGCTGAAGCGTAAGCAGCTGATTGACCTCTCCATCATCAACGGCACATACCGCCCGACGGTGGCCACGAAACCTCACTCGGGTAAGCCCTTTTTTCGGTGTCGAATAATCTGTCATTCGTAGGCTCTCACAATCGTAGCCATCTCTCCAGCCCAGCGGACAGCTATCACTACAGTCCTCGCGGAAGACTTGAGCGCGAGCCACCATTGCTCGACCTCCAGAAACTGCTCAATTTGCTTTCGCCGAAATCTACCAATGGGCAAAGGTGAATTTATTTGTGCCAATTTCAACCAGCTTAGGCCGATGTTCGACTTCCCGGACCCGCCTTCACCCTTCGGCGGCATGTACACCAAAGACCTGTGTGGGCGGGACAAAATGGACAAGTTCATCAACTGGCTCTCATCGGCGCCAACGCCATCAGCCACACCGCATTAGTCGCCAAGCAAAGGAAACTAATATTAATAATTCACGAATCCTGCAGGGAACTTACATCTCGACAACCCGCTCGATTAATTCTCATTAAGTCGTGGTGATATCTAATCTGTTTAATATTAGTTCTTCCCCCTTTGTGCTCTTTTGTGTTATTGAAGTTTTTCCGCTAGGCCTATGTGCCTTTGAGTTTTGTGAATTTTGTGCTAGCCCGCACCTCGACGCCATATGCGTGCTTGTTTTTTCTTTGCGGTAGAAATATAATAAATTTTTTGCACTTGAATTGAATAGCACACGTATTCTAAATAACATGGCATCTCAGCCCGGTTCGTATATGACGAATTCGGGTGAGCCCGTTGGTTGTTATAACCATGAATTAGCTTGCAACATGTTTTTCTTTATAGCTTGAAGCTCATGCGTATAATGGGGGCGGTGGTGTCTTTCTTCCGATTGCCACCGTTCTTCGACATTCTGACATCCTCAACTGCGTGGTGACCAACGCGATTCTCGCCTTCTTTATTGCCTTAACGATGTCTAACCAGAATTTTGCAGATGCAATGAAGTGCATCGTTCCCGCTGGGGTTCCAAGTAGCATTTGGTTTATCATCCAATCTGGTTTTCAGCAATGTGGGAAGCATTCTGGAACCAGCAATGCTTCCTCTCCAGTAGATACGCAGGTGTCAGGGATCGAGCGCGGCCCTACACGGATCTTATGGGCCACAGCCACGTTCCTCTACTCGTCCGAAATTTCCGGGTATGTCCGATTTCTACCGTTCCCATCATTCTGTCGGTTTACTAGATTCCATATTGTCTGATCGTCCAACTGATGCTGTTTACGGTGCCCAAGTTTGCCTGGACCACCTTCGGATTTTCGGCTGATGGAGGTTAATAATTTTTTTAGGAGTTTTGATAAATAGTGCTTAGTGGATAAGGTCGTCTCGATAATCCCTCAGACGCGTTGCCTCAAAGATTTGGGCGGCGAAGAGCGGTCCCACGAGATTGATGGAATCTGTGAATTCTTTCTGAACGTTACTGGGCGCAATTCGAAAAGATGCGTTCGGATTGGATTCGAACCAATTAATTGTTTAGGTTCCATGTTTTACATGGTCGACTAGCACTGTTCGTCTAGGTGTGCCAGAAGTGGCTCCAAGTTTTCAACATATTTGTTCAGTTCTACCTCTGCCAATGGATCATCGGGAACTGGTCCGTGGGATGGGGATTTGAGGTATCTGGTTGTGATTCGTTCAAATTTTCTTTCAGTTGTTCGAAGAAGTAGTAAAGAAGAAACTCTGATGTTTACCCGCGCCGTCTTCTGCATTATGCCTTCGGAGACATACAAGTGCGCTTGCGCAGGAATGTCTGATGCCGGCTAGCTACATCTACGAGAAAGTCTACCTGTTCCTCTACGTTTGGTTGCTCATCCTGTTCGCCCTCACGTTGTTCATGACCATGCACTACAGCCTTTTCTTGACATCACGCGCCTATCGGATGTATTGCGCCTCCAAATTTTTACCGTTGGACTTGCTCTAGTTATTACGGGATCTGATCTACACGCCTGCAACCATGGTGATGGCCTGGCTGCTTTAAGAAACAGCCAAGTGCGCATCTCATCGCCATCTGATCAACTGTTTGAGTATTTCGTCAATACTGCACTGATGGTTTTTCGAATGCCATATTTTGGGTCCATATTTTTCGAATGCCTTTGGGTATTATGAATTCGTCTTGCTTGGATTCCCATCAATACACTTGGATTTCCAGGCGCTGATTCTTGTCGCAGCACTTGGCTTCACACACGGACCCTCTGCCGCGCTGCGCGCCGCCCCAGAAGCCGACGTCTTGACCGAGCGATTCGACTACCTCATACAAGAATTTTCGACATGATACTTTTACGTTTTTAATTAGCTTGATGTCACGGTGGTTTTTAATAAATCGTGCGAGATAGGCAGACAAGGATACCCTCCATCGCACCATATTTTTCGAAAGACACGGGCAAATGCGGAGATTTTGATTGATTTCGGTGATTTCATTTGAAAAAAAACTTGAAAAAAGTAAAAATCAATCGTCGCAACGTGGCAATACAATTGACGGAAAGGGACGGCGTTCTTCCGCGTACTCCGGGATACGAGCCAAGATTTTTACTTATGGACGATTTTTTCGCGAAGCGATTTTCCATCGCTCGCTTTTTTGCATTGGACATTTCTTTTGTTTCCTTAGTTTTGAACCCGTTTCGTGCATTTCGCCTATCACGTGCAATCTGCAATTTTTCACCGGATTCGTCCCCCGAAACATTCCCGCCTTGTCTTCTAGGATTTTAGGACTATTGGTACGAGTCAAATTGCAAGAAGAACGAAAACTAACTAAAATGGCTCGAAACTTTTTTTTCCGGATAACATTTTGCTTGTTTTGAAATCAGCGCAAAAACTCCTTAGTTTGTACGCCGATCCCCGGCCGCCTGTTTTCGATTCTTCTGCTAACACCGGGCGTACATGATATTTCGTACTTCACTTTGCCATACCTTGTTTCCCAGAGTGCCCCCTTTGAACCGTGTTTTTTTAGGTTCAACATTGCGAAGCAATGTCTGGAAAGACAGAATGGCGCGTCGGAGATATGGTGCTGGCCCGCTGGTCGGACGGTCTCTGGTACCCGGCCAAAATTGACAAGATCAGCCAAGAGGACAACAAGGATTACTATAACGTCCACTTCCCGGTACAAGTTCTATCCTCTTCAAAATGTTTTTATTATTTTAGGGATGGGGCAAGCGATACGACGATGTCTTCAGCGAAGAACAAGTAGCAGACTCCTGGAAGCCCTACACGCGGGAGGCGGCAGATGAAGCCCGCGAGGCAGTGCGCCTCGCTAAAGCGCTGGAGCAAAAGAAAAAACGCAGCAAGAGCCTGGTGAGTGTTTCAGCGTTTTACTGCCCTGTTTCCTCATATGGGGGTTTTGTCACGCGTTAAAACCTGTACTTTTAGGGCTCGAAATCAATCACTCGCGCTAGGGGAAAGTCAGTCACACCAAGGAGCAAAGTGACCAACTCGGAAGGTTTGTATTTTCTTGTCATTATATTCTCTTCCTTCTAGTCCGAAGCAACCCTCCCAAGCGCAGCGAGGCCGTTGTGGTCAAGGTTAAAGAAGAGCAGCAGTCCGAGCCGGAGGAGCTAAAACCGGTAACTTCTTTTTCTTACCGTCGTGCTGTTGTATTGTTTTAATTTCGGAAAGGTCATAACTGTCGTTTTATTACTTTGCAGTACGCCATGGACGCTCCGCTTACCGAAAGCGCTGAGCCAGATCCTCGTTGATGATCATGATCTGGTATTGGAAGATATTTGTCTGTACGCTGTTTTGGTTTTGCAGGTCGATCGCCGAGGCCAGCTGCCCACGTATCCCGCAAAACATCCAGTCGACGAGATTCTGAAAGAGGTATGCCCGATTGTTTTTCAAACTTTCATTTTTAGTACTTATCTTCTATCGGCAAACTGCGTGACGGCGTGTTGGAGCGGGAGAAGCCGGTGCTCGGTGAGGGCGAGGATCTAGTGGAGCCACTCGTCTACTTGCGCTTCTTTTTCGACTGTTGCCTCGGGTATGATTTTGCTATATTATGTAACCTTGTCTTTAGCACTTCCTTGCTCTACAAGACCGAGCGTTCGCACTACGATACTCTGCACCTAAAAGATCCGCTGGACCCAAGTGAGAACTATATAAATATTGAAAATGCTTTGTTTTCAGAATACAATGCCTCCCAGGACGCACTTCCGTCCAAATCGTATGGCCTGCCGCATCTCCTCAGGCTCCTGGCGTTCATGTCGAGGAAGTACCAAGAGATCCCTATGTCCCAGGGCGAGATTGAGAGAATTGCTCGGTGGGTTTCATTCCTTATATGTTAGCCTCGGCAGGTTATCCAGTTCTAATTTGTATTTTTAGTAGCCACCAGGGCTTCTTGGACTGGTTGGAGACGAAGGAGGGCGATTACTTCGACCGTAGCGCCTACTTTGTGCCGCTGGATGAGAACGTGAAGCGCATCAAAACTGAGCCTGAAGAGTATTAAACATTCAATGAATCTAAGATTATCGTTGGTATCCGTGTAGCTTCGGCCATTCATTCCATGGCAGCTTTATTTGCATTTATTGTTGTTAATCCGTTGTTCGTCTTTTCCCTTATTTCACGTTCATAAAGTATTTGCATTTTGAAACATTGCTACTCAAGCCTCATCTGAAGCTCGCGGAATATTTTCCTTTTTTTGCCGGTTTTTCTAGCATTGAACGTGCAGTACTTTGGTACTTTCCCTCCCGCTGGCATAATGGGTGACGCTGCATTGCTGGACGAATCTAAACAACTAATCTATGTGGGTATTCCATTCGATCCACCTATTTTTTTGGCAGAATTTCAAGTATGTAAGGTATCACTAATTGACTTGAACTGTTCAGGAGAACAATCGTCTCCGGAGCCGCCTCCATGACATAGAGGAAGTTCTTCAGCAAAACGACCAAAACTACAACGAACTAGACAACAAGCACAAAGTGGCCCTCGAGGAAAATAGGCAACTGGAGAAGAAAGTAATAATTTTTAGTCTATTTATCTTTTGTTTAGCTCGACCAAGAGAGGAAGGAACACTTGTTTTCACTCGAATCAGCAAATCAACTACGGGATGATGAGAAGCAAAAATTCGAACGCGAATTAGCGGTTGAAATCCATCATTTATTACGACTATATTCGTGTTTTTAGAAGCTCCGCCAAGAAAACGAGCAGATAAAGGCGGCCACAGTCGAAGTGTCATTTGAGGAAAACTCACCAAACACCAATATGGGGGTGCGTTTGGCTTATTCTAGTCATGACGGCTTATTGCAGGCATCATTTGTAACCGAAGATGAACAGTCGGGCCGTTCATACGCCGAATACCTGGAGCTGCAAACTGTGAACGTACTTGTCCGAGATCGCTGCTAACAGCTATTTTTAGGCTGATCTGAACTCGCGTTGCCTGGAAGCGGAGGAGCTAATCGTTAATTTGAAGGCGGAACTTCGGACGTGTGAAGAGCAACTACAAGCCCTACAGGCGGCGCATGATGACAAGTTGTTCAAGATGAATACGCTGAATATCGAGTTGGAGGCGGGTTTCTAGAAACATTTGCTTTTGCGATATTCATCCTGCTGTTAAAATTGTTTTTTAGAAGCTGAAGGAAGAAAAAGAAGAGCTCACGTCTTCACAGGCAGCCAGCAGCGCCTGCAGTTACTTCGACCCAGCCGGCGGCGATTCTATTTTTTCCGAGGTATCATCATATCCCCGTATTCTACTCTGCTTCTCCAGCTTACCAACGACCACAGCCACCTCGAGCAGACGGTCCGAAGTTTGCAGGAACAACTGGTGGAGACCTGTCAAGAAAATACCAAGCTAAAAGCCGAGGTACTTTATTTGCGGTTTTATGCCTGATTTGGATTTGGACTACCTGACTTTTCTAGTGCGAAGAGGTGTTGCGGCTTCGCGATGAGAGTACAACGACCCTCTTACCAAAGACAGGGTAAGCGTCTATCTATGTTCTTCAGCAATTCTGGCATTTAGTGACGACAACTCGAGCCTGACCGTCGTCGCTGCGCCCATCGGCGGGACTTACGTCGGCGGCATGTTCGGAGTGTGAGAGACTTTATAAGGGTCTTGTTAGTGTTGCTCGAGACATTCACCGGAAAACTGGTCGAAAACAATATTTAGCTGATTTAACTAGGTTTTTAAATGGTAGAACATATAGCAAATTTGTGGTGAAAAATTAGCGCAATTGGGTGCAATATTTGGGACGCAAGTGTGCTATTAGGTCTTTCTAGGCGCTTCGATGCAACCAGCCTGACTATAATCCTTGAATTTCAGGGTCGTCGGTATGCTACTCGTGTTCGCCTTCCTGCTCTACTGCTTGTGCCTCCGCCCGGTCCGGTTCGTCATCGACGCCGTTCATTTGAACAGCCTCTACAACAAACACCAACTGATCTAATGCTTCGTGGGCTCCCCCGCTGTCTCGACAAGGCCCCCAAGCTCCATTTTATTCGTGATTTTTATTGCATTGAACTCGTTTCAGCGCTCTATTTTCTCTCCAATTAGCTCGCACCACCTATCTGTACGCCCTATTTTGTGCTTTTGCGATGTGACGGCGATGTCTTATTTTACGGGTAACTAATGATGCCCTGTGGTGATAAGGATAAACTTTAATCCAGCTAAATTATGAGAGCTAGCTCGGCGGTGATGCTGTGGCCAAAGGCGAGGTCCGAAAAGTTGATAAGGCGGGACCCTTATGATTTTTACAAAAATTTTTCTGCCTGCGGTGCGGTTTGTGACTGTTTTTAAGGCAGGTTTTTTTCCAAAATTTTTCGCCTGCGGCGCTGGTTTTTCATTAGTGCATTAATTGTCTATAAAATACAAAACTCACGGAAGCAACCAAAAACTTCTTTATTCACGGCCGCGCGGAAGAGAACGGCACATTTCGAGAGGGCGGGCAATCACAAGTAATTAATGGAGCAGGAAGAGCGGCTAATTGGTGCTGGCTTGGCAGGTCTGCGCTTATTCGGCGTTTCTCCCGGAGATGGACGTCGGTTTGCCCATCATCGAGGTCTTCGACGAGGCCCCGGCGCCGCCCAATTTGCTGTACGACGACTGGCCCTTCAGCCGCGTCGCCTTCTTGGCCTCCCTCGCCGACTGTCGTCCTAAAGTAGAGGATCAAAATGGAAGCTTTGTGTAATCCTGGCAAGACACGTTTTCAGATGTGTGGCAAGCAACACCGGTCTTTTGAAATATCTGCTATTGATTTCAGATGCTGACCGCCTCCTCCTGACTGGCGACGGCCTTTCGCAACGGGTTGATGTTGATGTAGTTGTCCTCCTCTTCGCCCTCCTCCTGTTCGGCCGAGACATTTTCACGGGAGGCCTTGCGCTTCAGCTGCTTGCCCTGGCTCTTCTTCCCCGACTTCCTCTTGATTTGCAGGGATATTTTGGCGGAAGGCCTGGCTGCCCATCTTCCTCTTTTTGTACACCTGCGACTCCTCCTCCTCGTCCTCCTCGTCCTCGGTCTGCTCGCGGCTCTGGTTGCCCTTCTTCTTCTTCGACTTCTTCTTCGTGGCTAAAGCGATATGGGTTAAATTTTTTAACCTAGCGAACTGCTAATAGCTACTTTAATTTGGACCAGATATGTATAAAGTTCAAATTTAGCGGAGTACTAATTACTAAATCACTAAATTCCGCTATTGTACTCGTTTTTAATGATGAAGAAACGACCTCAAGATTGGATTAGGTTAGTGGGTACTTTAAAGGGATGCCGAAGAGGAGCCGCCGGCCGCCCAAGGACAGCATAGCGTAACAACAAGGAAAACTTCACATGATAAGGATCTACTATATATAAATTTCTCTGGTCCGTGCTAGAGTGAGGGACGCCTAGGCTTCCTCGGGCTTTTTTAATTTGCATCTAGGCTGAGCCTGGGCTATGCAAAATACGCCTGACCTCTAATTAGTCAGGCTTTATCTGGAAATTTTATGTAGTCGTAGAATATTCGAAGTTTTGCCGAACAAATAAGGAATTCTTTTAAACTTCCGGTGGGTCGAACAGCTGTATTGGGTCCAAGAATATTCTACAAAGTTAGGTTACTGTTTTTGACAAACCAAACGGCATGATACGTTAATAGCACGCGGATACATAAAAGCCAAGAGTCGGTTCGAACGGGCGGGAGATGCAATTGCCTCTCCTGGCACCTTGCCTATATTTTTCCCACCTTAGGCATCCATGTAATTTGTTATTGCGTCAAAGCTACCAAGGTTTTAGATGCAGTAACCAGACTAACATGTTTTTACGCATTGCATAAAAAGCCTGCCTAAATCCTTGGGCTTCCGCCAGGCGTCGGCAGGCGCGGAAATGCAATTCGGCCCAAGAAAGCCTGTAATTTTCCACATCGAGACTCGTTTCCTATCCCCCTTATATTCTCATTTCTATCTTCTTCGATGTCGGGAAATTTGGTAGGTAACCTTATTATCTTCGCGCGTAACTGACTGTTTCGCAGTTCTTTGCCCCTTTAACCGAACTTTACAGAGCATCCCAGAGATTATGGAAAAATTGAGCCGCGAGTGGTTGAAGCTGTCGGAAGCGGAACTGCGGGAGAATGACGCCCGAAATGACGCCCGGGGCCAGCAGATGTGCCACTATTTGCGAAGGACCAGAGCGTACTCAAGGCACCAACAGCAGGAGAACGCCGTTCTGGACTACCTCAAGGATCACCAGAGGTTGACGGACGCCGATTGCGCGGTGCCCCTCGCTCTCTTTACGGTAGTGATTGGTTACAACACAGAGTACCCGATTTCGGTTATTAGTATCTGGGTTTTCTTGTCTTTTTCTAAATCATCTTTCCGGTTCTTTCGCATTAACGGGGGCGAATTTTTTTGGATAGGTCTAGAAATGTCTGGTAGCTTACTAGCAAGTGTTTTAATAGGGGTTTTGGTGATAAATAACTATATTTCAGCTGGAAAAACTATCTAAAAACTTAAAAAGTCGCAATTTGGTCAAAATCGGCTATTTTTGGTCGAAAAATCGATATTTTTTTATATTTTTAATGAATAATTTTAATAAACATTCTTGCACCTAGAAGAAATTTGGACTATCGGGATCATGGGAGGGACTGAATAAATAAATGGCTTTCGCTTTGGTATGATCGGGCCTCAAAGCACAAGGGCTTGTTTTCAATTTAGCGCCTTTAGCCTTGGCTGTGTCAAGCTACTCTTACCTAATCTATATGTTGCAGAAAGCCGTCCTACATAACGTCGACATCGCCCACGTGCCGGCCGGGTTCATGCCCGTCGTGGAGCAGGCGGAAAGGCGCTTGACCCAATACAAGGGCGATGAAGATGTGGACGATGTAGGTCTCACCTGAGGATTTTTCTTTGCGGGGGGTGATTCGCAGCCCTTATGACCGTGGCGAAGTCGAATCGGCCCACGTTTTTTGCAGGCTTCCACGGTGTATCTCCGGGATATCAAGACCGCCAAGGAGAAGCACGTCGAGTTCGCTGTGGTGAATCGATTGAAGGTGGAGAAAGAGATCGAGCGTCTGGTAGCTTTTTGCCTCTCCTCATGAAGGTTAACATCAAAGTCAGTCCATGTGTGCGTTTAGATGACGATGCTCGACTCCGAGCACGCCAAGAACGAGACGAAGATGGAGAGCCTCCTCAAGACCGCCCGCACGGCCACCCACGCCACCAAGGCCGAGTTCCAGGAGAAGACACACGTCGATCCGGAGCCGATGGTAGCTTAATTTTCGGGAACTTTGATTATCCATGCACAACCGAGGGGACACAAAAATTTCTCCGCTAAGGTTACGCAACGCTCCGCTTCCGTGACTTGGCTTTCAGCTAGGCTTGGGCTTATCTTCACTAAACCTAAGCCTAGCGTAAGTCGCGGCTTAGACCTAAACTGAAACGACTTGAATTAGCTTTAATTGGCCCTAGGGGCTCGAGGAACCGTCATTTGAGGGTTTACTTTCTATAGGCTTCACTTAGATTAAACCTGGCTTAGACTTGGTTGTTCATGAAGCTAAGCTCAGACTGGCTCTCTAGGCCTGGCTTAGCCTATCGGTAAGCCTAGAAGGTAAAAAAGTTTGGCGCGCCTTGGAACCTTGGAACCTTGGACCAGAGCCCCCCCCCGTAGTTGCATTAGCACCTGATCATCATGCCGATTGCCAATTTATACCTCAATTTTAGTGCGAACTGGTCATCAGGCGCATCAAGCCGCACGTCTTGGTCCAGGTCCAGGGCGCCAACGACGACGGCGACGACACCGTCACCGCGGACAACCAACAGACACCGAAAAAGGTGTAAACGTGCCTAGTTAGTGTGTAATAAACAATTTTATTGTACACCGGCGTTTAGAAGCAAGATATGCATAAACCACCACACTCAAAAAAATTCACCAGTTTAGCATTTTTCAGTTTCAATCATCCAAGAATTTTAATTTCGAATGCAACCCTGCTTACTCTACAGTGTGTTTCAAAAAGATACACCTTCTTTCAGCTTCTTTTTTTACATGTACTTGAAATATCGCTAAAATAAATAACGCCATTTTTATAAGCGAGAGAAGAAAACAGGGCAAAAAAGAAGTGTCAAAAAGATAGGGACAGACTTTACATATAATTACCATCAACTTCGCGCTTGCAGATTACATGCTAATTGGTGATCCGAAGTTTTTGGCTATGCAGATTCACGATTACTCCGAAAACCCAGAAGTCAGAAATGGCGATGACTTTGGAACCCTCATTAGCATGTAATTAGCGAAGAACCCATTTTCTGAAAACCGCGCTATCTTTGTTCAGCAATTTTCGGCTTGGCTGGAATAGCCGATCTATAGAGAATTTTTTCTGGTTTGTGGTTGCGAAGGCAAACCAAAAATCAAACCAATATTTGGACCATAAATCCGCGATTTTGTGAAAATTCAATGAAAAACTCGATAACCATCTAGCCAGCGCAGTTTCGCAAATAACTAAAATGAGACCCTCACCTTTATTTTAACTTTTCTCGCGATTTACCTTACATAACAATTTCCCTGGTTGAAAAATACACGCCTTGAACAACTGTTTTCAGGCGGCTGCCCCCCGGACGCCAAAAACGCCTGGGAGGCCGATGAGCTATGAGGCACGTCCATTGATTGTATTCCTTCAACGAGCTTTTCAATTCAGAAAGGCCATTGTAATGCGTGCCCACCAGAGAAGGGTGAACAAAAAGTGTCTTATTACTACACGGCTCCTGCCTGTAAACCTTGCCTCAAATATTTCAGGTTGTGTAGACCTTTACGCATTTTCAAATTTGATTTGTAGCAAACTGTGCAGTCGGAACAACGAGGACAGCAAATGTCAAGGCCCTGGAAGCTGCTCGGAAAGAAGTGGGTTTGCCGACTAAAGAGTACACAAACAGCCCTTTCTAGGAAAGTGCAACAAATGCTCCTACATGGCCTGGACCGCATTGGGATATCAGAAGAAGGTGCCGCCAGCGCTCCAACTGACCGACTCTGACTCCGACTAAATGACCCGCACTGAACACAACATTGCAATAAAGCGCTCTTAAAGGGATACCCAAGGTTTTGGCGGCAAATATATAGTTATGGATTCCGGGCAGTACAAATGACGCGCGACTTTTGTGCGTAACTGGCTGCCCATTTCCGCACAGAATTCGGCAACCTTTCTCTCTTGTGGCGTCCCCATCCCGCCCAATGGCCTGCCACGATGGCCAAATGGATAGTATCCAGGCCTGCAAAACGGGGTGCCCGGGTTCGACCCTCGCCCGCGGCAAGGTTTTTGCTTTTTGAACCCCTAAAAGGTTGGGCATCCCTTTAAACATCAACTTTTACAACGAATGCGATACAGCAGGGTGGCACAAATAAAGTACATAAAAGTCTAAAAGAACATCTGAAGGTTTGGGGTTCGGGTTCGGGATTTTAGCCGTCTGCACAGCTAGCTGACACTAAAAGGCTTATTTCACTACAATTTATCGAACAATCTTTCTCGCAAAAACTGGAAAAATGTATATGAAATCCCGTACGCGGCAATACCTCTTTCCGGGATACCGGTGGCTTCTACGATGGCGATCCAACTTTTAGAAAAACGCGTCTGCTCAATAGATCGGATGCTTTCAATCAATTGTGTATTGGGGCGGCGCTTTTTGGCTGTGTAACAGCGAAAGCGAATTTTTATATTCTAAAATGGCAAAAGCGAGCCTAAACCAAGGTATTTACACATTTTCGGCGTTATTCTGGGCTAATAGGTTGACTTCTTTCGTTTTCAACATTGTGATGTCGTAGCGGTTGGCGAGGTCGGCCTGGAAACATCATAATGAGAACCAGAAAATGATTGGAAAGAGGAAGATTGTATGTTATATTTGTCGGCATCGGAAATGTAGCCTACCAGATGGTTTAATTGGCTCTTCTTGTAGACGATCCCGTCCAGGTCGTCGCACATGGCCATATGGGCTCGTTCTGGGTCGCCAGCCACCAACACCGGGTCCTCATCCAACTGTAAATAGGCTCCGGTGAATTTATAAAATTAAATTTAGTAGCTTCAGGGTAGATCAGCCGTTTCTTTAGCGTTTTTAGGATTTTTTTCACGTAAAACTTTTGAAAAATCTTGAAAAAATACAAAACTATAGATTTTTCGAGCAAAAACACTAAATTTTACGAGCAAAACTTGCGATTTTTAAATAGTTTTTAATAGTTTCTAGACATTTTCCCTCTTGAAATATAACTACATTTAACTTTAGAGAGCATTAAAATATTTGCTATTCCCCCGGAAATACAAAATACCCGATTCTGCTTTCCACTAACCGGGTCCAGCCCTCTCGTCTCGTCCATAAACGTCTGCATCCGGCCCGCGAATCCGGGCGCAAAACAGTCGGGGTCGATGGCGATGAAGCATTGGCCCTAAAATAGTTGTCTCTTCAATGGTTTCTGCCACGATACCAAATCGGCGGTGGTGGCCGTCGTCTGCCACATGCGAATGTTTTTGCCAAAAGCGGCACCGCCGAGAATGCCACACAACACTTCCACCATCATGCATAGTCCAGTGCCTTTGTAGCCGCCTAAACATCGTATATTTCAAGGGGTTTGTTTCCGGTTACCTGTTTCCTCGCTGCCTCCAAGGGGTTGAAGCCCACCGCCATTCAGGACCACCTAAAATTGGGCTTTTCGGTGAATCGTGCCATTTTCGCTGTTGTTGATCAACTTTCACAAACCTGAATTTTTTCTTATAAGTCAAAATCTGGATAGTAACGTCAGAGCAAGTATTTTAATAGTGTTTTAGTAAAATTTTAGATATATGTCAGTGACAAAATATTTGGAAACGCGTCAAAATTTTCCATTTTCATCGGAAATTGACCATTTTTCGTCGAAATCTGTATTTTTTATACAAAAATCTATTCTGTTTTTAGACCATCAAAAATAAAAAACTAACGGCAAAAACGGTGAGAAACGTTACCTTTGGATTTGTCGTCTCGCGGCCCTTTTCATCGGTACCCCAGCAGGGTGGGATAGATACGCCGCCACGTTTGTCGACGACTTCGATCTAAACTAACCATTTAATGTTTAATTTTCTAAATGTCCAAATTTTAAAGTTTAATTCTTTTGAAAAACGCACTTTTCCATATGCTACTGTGGTGGAGGCCATATCCAAGAAGAAGTTGTCCCCATTTTGTGCTGGAGCGGCGAAGCAGATTGGGTTAGACCTAAAATATTTTTTAGGGTACAAAGCGGATTCCGTGTATTTGTCGGATTTTATTTTTATTAATCACCCACCCTAATGCTTTCTCACTGGATCTTGTAGGGAAAACGCATGGAGATGTGTTTGTGAAGGCCATACCCTGGAATCAACGATTTTTGATGATTAAATTTAGTTTTTAAAGCTAATAAAACCGAAACAAAATCAAAACAAAATCGAGAGAAGTTGGGTAGCTCACAATCATTCCCATCTCCATAGCGTATTGCGCGTACCAGCCGGCGATGCCGAAATGATTCGAGTTCCGGGCCACCACCATTCCAAGCCCGAATTCCTTTGCTTTCTGAACTTTCATTTGAACTATGCGTTTTATCACTTACCTCAACAGCTAGCTGCATACAATAATTGCCAACGACGGCGCCCAGCAGATTATTTCCATCCACCCAAGCAGTGGCGCCTTTTTCATGGATTATTGTTGGAGTGCCTAAAAACATAACTTCAAGAGGGTTTTCTTAAAATATTTTTATGAATTTTTAGTAGTAAAAAAATGCTAAAAACGCTATGATAATCCACTTTAAAAAGCGCAAATTTCCCGGTTAATCCCTCCCCCCGGCAAACAGCCCAGTACCGGAAAGGTCAACATCCCTCATCACCCCAAGCAAAAAGTCAACCTTTCACGTGCCCCGACAACAATTTCACCACGCCAAGGGCAAGAAACCGGAAATGGTGTGCTATCATGGCTAGTAAATATCCCATATCATACCCGCTAACTCGACAACAACATTTGGAAATTTTGCGCAAGTACCTTTACTTTCGTCAGTTTTTGAAAATTAAATTCGGCAAAAATGTTTACCATTTGGTGCGGTTGATCCGGTGGCAAGGTCCTGAACGTAGATTTGCAATCGGTTGACACCATGCGAATAGTGGCCCCTGGAAAGAAAAGTCGCCAGATTTCGGCACTAAATAATTTCGCTAGTAACATGTCACTATATTTAAGGAAAACAATCGAAAAAGGCTTCAAAACTTTCGATCCGAAATTTTAGGCCAAAAATCGATGTTTTGTACAATTTTCGTTAAAAATTTGTCCGATTTTACGTTTAGGAATAGAAAAAAATAGAAACTTCCTCTATAGTTTGGTTAATTCGACTCTCCCCGATAACGCCAAAACACCAAAATTTGAGGTGGATTTTGAAGTTTTCACGTTTAGGAATAGTAAAAAGGCGCCTAGAAACACGTCCACTAAAGCACCCCCCCCCCCCCTGGAAATGCCGAAAAAACGTTTAATAATATTAATAATACTTTAAAATGTTCCTATACCTGTAGTCCGAGCAGATCAAAATGTCAGCAAGCTGCTGGGCGTGCGCCGCGGAACAACCAACTTTTTCGAGAAGTCGAAGCACAAAGCTGCGCAACTAAAAGAATTTGGTACATCTAAAAATAGCACTATTTCTCCGTTACAAAACGCGCGGAAAAAAGAGCGTTCCGGCCGGTGTCCATTTGCCCCAATTGCATCCCGAGACATGGCAACCTTGAGAAGTCCAGTCGCATTTTTGCAATTTCCGGCTACGGGGGCAGAAAACAGAAAGAAAAGTCAAGAAAAAGGGTTGCCCCCGATCCGGCAACTGCTATCATTCAAAATACAGTCACAAAGACTACACCCACGAATATACCTCTTTTTTCGAGACGAGCACCTCCTCGGAGTCGTTGAAAATCTTCTTGATGATCATCCTCAAGGTATGTTCGTGAAAGAGAGGCAGAAATTCGAGATATTGAGAAAAACAATGAAAAATGTCCGACCGGAAAAACACCTATGTCAGTTTTTGGTTCTTTTCCATTATCGTGGGCGGGTGCTAAACCAACTTTTTCTTTAGATCAAATTTTAATATAACTAGAGCAAATTTTTCTAAACTGTTTTTACTATTTCAAACGTAAAACTTACAAATTTAGTTTTCAAACATTCAAAATATAGATTTTCGACAACACAACAAGTTTAAAATGTTTTTGAAGTTTGCTAAATAGTTTTCCATACTAAATATAGTTAAGTTTTACTAAAAACACTTCAAATCGGTAAACCCCGCACAAGGCCATCAAATTCCTAGCTTTTTTAAAAGTTTGTTGGGTAGTTTTTCGACTTTAAATTGTTGCTAAAAAGATGATAAAAATAATTAAACCCCCCGATGATCCAGAAGCACCGATATTTCTACATTTACTGGAAATTCGTGGAAACAGCGAGCAGTATCAAAAAGTGCATGGAAGGTGAGGCGGACCAGCCAGATCATCCGATCCACCGTATGAGCAAGAAGTGCGTTGATGGGTGGTAGTGGGTGGGAGGGGGGATAAACTGTCTTTTCCTCCTGCTCCTCGGAAATGGGGAGGAGGAGCCGGCGAGACATCACGATGATTTTGGGGGATATGATGAAAGGGGTGCCCTGGGTTGGGTGAATCCAAAAATACGATTCTCCTCTGGGAAACCCGGGGTTCCCGCAGCTCAAACTCCGCGTCGCCTGGACCTGTCCGGAAATGTCGCTGAAAATCGTATGGGGGGGATGGTGTACCAAGGTTGCAAACCCAAAAATAGCCCATCACAGAGAGCACAAGGTTTTGGTTTTTAAGGTTTTTTATTTAACGTCGTTATTACCGAAAACGGTACTTGCGCATTACCAGGGGGATTTCAAGTAGAAAAAAACCAGTTTTCGCTGGTTTTAAATCTGTCGAAGATAAACAAATAGCGAAAGTTTTTTAAATTGTTTTTTTTTTCTCTATTCTTAGACCAAAAAACCGCGCACATCTTTCTTACAAAAAATATAGACTTTTGCACAAAATTTCGAATTTTACAGAATTTTGACCGTTTTTTAGATAATTTTCCCCCTGAAACATTTATTCACTAAAATCTATTAAAATACTTACTACGATGTTGTTAGACATTCTGACTTCTAAAAGATAGGAAAATCGGTTTCCCTGATACCCCCCCCCCGGTAACGCAAAAGAACCGGATAAATATCGATTTTAATAATCACTATTTTCACAAAAAATCGTGCCAATGCGCAAACGATACTGATCTCTGTACAATCGTTATCATTGATATCATTTTCGCCGTACCCAATTGATACCAAATGTTCTTGGTTAAACTTGATCGTTTGGACAAGGAACTCTTTCAGCATGTCGTGCAACTGGTAAAGAGATTGAAAAGACAATTGTCGCCAGATTATCCGAAAACAGATAAATGCTCTCCGGAAAAACGCATTTCCAGGTGTCATCATCTCGTAAAGTCCATGCAATCCACCAAAAAACCCTTTATTCGGACAATTCATCACTGGAAATGTGGGGCGCATGCATTCATCACAACAGCCACCCAATATCAATCAATTCAACGGCAATGTTCAGCTACGGACACACCTTCGGCGTCTTCTCCGATTCGTCGGCTGGAAAGTGAGGGAAAAATATGTGGGTCGGGGGGTTTGTTACGTGGTGTCTTGACACAAAGCGAGCGGAGGGGAATGAGAAGGCTGTATGGTGGTATGTAGGACATCTCCCAGTTCTGAAAGATGGACCTCAACTTGAACGAGTTCGGCTGGCTTACAAAATAGTCGAGGATGACTTTGGTGCGGTAGAATGACCATTCGTCGGTTGTCTGAAGTGAGATTTGGAGAGAGGAGGAGAGAGAGAGAGAGAGAGAGAGAGAGAGAGAGAGAGGAGAGCAACACCCACCTTTGCCGCCTCGAGACGAGCCACCAAAATCGACAGCATAATGTTGAGAAGAGCCACGACGACGGTTAGAAAGAATGCCGACAAAATGATACGCGCCACGATCATCGTCATCACCGGGTTCACCGACTCCTGGTTTGGCCCTAGATTTTCCATCATTTCCGTTTCTATCAAAAATACGCACCTGCAAAGCCAGCATGAGCCTGCGAGTAGCCCTCGTCAATCAGCCCGAAGACGTTCCAGAAAAAGTTCGACATCGCCTCCGCCAGACTGAAAAATCCGCGCTTTTGCATTATCGGAAAGAAATTTTTTTCCTAAGTCCAGAAGCAGAACGAAATTTGTAGTTTTTTTAGCAAAACGTAACTATTTTAAAGTGGAAAACTATCTACAAAGCTAAGCAAATGCGGAAGCTTTGGTCGAAAAATCGATTTTTCGTCATTTTTATTACAATTTTGTAAAGTTTGAGGCCGATTACCTTTACTATTTACCCACTTTCCGGAGTAGACCTGGAAGCCGTTGTTCTTGATGAATTCGCCCGACTTTTCCTCGTCGGTGGCCGAGAATGGATGCAGGATACCTAAAATATGGTGCGATGCTATGATGTTACACGCGAAACACCCACCATAAAGACCGAGCCCGAAACCGGAGCAGAGCACGACGAGGAGCACCAGGAATTTCATGTAATCCGCGGCACATTGAGTGACGGCCACCTGGAGCGGGTGAGAAAGTATATGTGAAATTTGGTGCTGGATCGTTATCGGGGGAGGAAAAGTTTAGAGGTAGATCAAAAAAAATTGTTTTCATTTCTTGCTTTCGAACCGATTTTCATGGTTAGTAATACAGGATAAAACAAGGACGTACAATGAATTTCCCGAGACTGTGGCTGAGTTGCAGATGGTAGGCGAAGCGGACGACGAGCAACAACGTCAACATGGCTAGCGACGCTTCTGCCATCAGCACGTGGTCTGTTGGAGGCTAAAAACATTCAAATTCAATTGTTTGTTGTTTATTTTTATTATTAAAGAGATAGGGGCGGCATAAGTCAATCGATTACGCGAGGGAAAGAAAATGTCTCTGCGCCTCCCCTGGGAGCCTCTCTCGCGCGAGATCGCCGCGGGACCTGTTGAACCCCCCCCCTCCCCAAGGGGGGTTCAACAGATGCCGTCCTCATCTCTTTAAAGTATCAAAAGCCCTTCTAAAAACGGCTTACTTCTATTTGTCTACTCTACAAATAATTTCAACACGCACCAAATGACGGCGATGGACAAGCGACGGCAGGCCAGTCACCAATTCGATCTTCACGTAGCAGGAAGCCACGAAAAAGTTGACGCCGTTGATTCCGATCAGTGTCTCGATCCTAAATATACTTTCTAACGTAGGAAAAGCTCTTACCAATTCCACCAATCGCACATGAATGACTTCAAGCCACGCCGGACCAGTCGAGCCTAGAATGAGAATTGAGCCCGAGCCAACGAGGTTTAGAAGGACCACACTTCCTGGCTGATTTATCAAACTTTTCCAAGCCCAAAAATGAGCAACAACCTGTAAAAGAATCAGATTGGACAGGACGAAGGCAAAGATGACACAGTCGAGGTAGAACGTGTACTCGAGCCGAGTGTTTCGCATCGAAGATTTGTCCTCATCCCAGAACAGCCGAAATATGACGAGACCCAGGAAGACGACATGAGACGAGAGACCGGCCACCCAACTGAAAAATTTGTGGTGAAAATCAAGCGAATCAAGAAACAAGGTGATAACATTGTCAGATCGACCTAGTTTTTCGGTAGAAAATGCGGAAACATAATTGCCCATTTCCGCCACAAGATTCTGCTTTCAAAACTAACCGGAAAAATGGAGTGTTCGAGTAGGCGAACCTCCGCGCGAGAATGAGTGGCACAACTGGAGCCAGAATAGACAGCAACAAGGCGGTAACTAAAAAGAAGTTGTTAAACGAAGGCATAGAGCCTACAGAATGGCAATTCGACTTGATGACTGGTTGTTCCAGGGCCTTTGCGAGTGTCGGGTCCACAGCGCCAGTGCTTCTGCATCCAAAACTTCACCCGGAAGTGGTTCACGCATTCGCTGATGTTCAGATCGACGAGTTGACGCGCCAACACCGGTTCTCCATCATGTTCACCCTAAAATCAAGTATTGTGAGGAATTGCTTATTGCAGATCATGACCATTGTATCTTTTTATAGCTTTTTGCGTTGTTTTTCGACAGAACAAGCTATTACAACACTTTTTGAGCAAAAATGAAAGAAAAAAAAGTCGAAACAGTACAAAAAATCAAAACTAATTTCCATCAGTAAAGACGTACGAAAACGGGGTTAAGAAATACTAGTTGTGACTTCTATAGCTCGCCATTATTTCCCGTCCCACGATCCAGCACCGAAACATCGCAAAAAAGGTAGAATTTCGAAGATCTGACATTTTTATACCATTTTCTATCTTCTATATTCGATATTCTATTTTCTAGTGATCAAAAACTAATCAAATAGGGTAAGTTTATTGCCCCGCCCCACAGCCGAAGGGTCTCAAATTTTTCGGTATTTTCGCTTATTTTGTCGGGATTTTCGCAACGCCATTCGATAGAGCGTCGAAAAATATACTAAGAGTTTTAATATGAGCCTACAATAATGTAAAATAAAAAAGTTATAGCCAAAACATTCCGGCTGGGGGAGGGGGAAAGTAAACCATAGCCAAATACGGTAAACGTCTGACTAAACCGTTTAAAAAGTAAACGAACCCGATCGGAAAACAATTCGACCGGATCGCAGCTCTCGTTCATCATCTCGACGACCTGCGACTTCATTTGCCCTTCCAACTTGACGTATGTGGTGCGGAAAACATTCTGCGTGCCGGCCGCCTTTTTCAGATCGGCCAGATGGGTGACGGCCGATTTGAACTGGTCTTCGAAGAGCGCGTCCCGAGTAGCTTTGCTTGCCATCGCGCTGAAATGCTAGCATTCTACTTGGTTTGCACTCAATTATTGAAGCTCGTTTTGGTTTTCATCTGAAAATTTGGTACTGGACTGTTAGCGGGGGAGGGAAACAATGTTTCCCAGTAACCCTGAACGGCATTCTAACAAAATATAAATAATTTCTGCAGCATTTGCACAGTTTTAGATCTGAAAAGCACATAAAAATCATCAAAATTTGTCGTTGGTTCGAAAAATATGAAAAATGGCCAAAAATAGGCAAAATTTTTCCTTTTTTCAAGAATTCTCAGTTTTTTTATAAATTCCTAGCGACCAAAAACTAATAAAGAAGTTTTAAAATTATTTACGCTACGAATAAAAATAGCTCCCCCCGCTAACGATCCAGCACCGACGAGTTTAGCCTTACTCGTAGAGAAAGACGCGCTCTTTCTCATACTCCAGATCATGGGGGTGAAGCGTGCATGAGCTGCAATGACCTAAAAATATATTATTTAGGGGCCCCCGTTACTTACATAGTGGATTGTGAGGGAAGTCGTGGTGCCTCGGCATCAGCTCATCGAGGAATGGCACGCATTTTGGAGCCGAAAGAAGGATTCACGCGGAAATTCTAATACAAATTTCCCCCGAAGCCATGGAGATTGGGCGGTTATGCAAAGTAGGTTATGGGTACTTGCGCGTTATCCGGGGGTGGGAGAAGGGTAATTTTTGTCTTTCTGCCCACTTATCAACCCGTTTAGTGTTTTTTTAAGTCTGTTAGTCGTTTGTGATTCTCAGGAATTAAATCGAAAATCTGTAAATAATTGAAATTTCAATTTTTTTTGTTATTTCTCAAAAAATAAACATTTTCCACACTTTATAAATTTACGAATTTTCTATGACCATTGCTCGACTTAAAAAAGCAGGTAAAAAAATAAAAATGGCGATACTGCTAGGACTAAATTCCTGCCAAATTTTGCCCCCCCCCCCCTCCCCGCCAACACAAAAGCACCATATTCTGTAATGAAGGTTTTATCGCACAAAATGTACACCGTAGTCACAAGACGTCAATTAAGTAAAAAAAAAATCAAAAAGTGATCAAGATTTTTGCAAAGAAATGATGCAAGGCATTTGTATAGGTGAGCGAGCAAAAAACGAAAAAAAGAGTTGCATAGTGAAGGGCTGGCTGGGGGATCAGAGGGAATGAAGGGCACAATGTATTTAGAGGCTTAGCTCAGTGGCTCCGGATACACAATTCGGAGGACGTGTAATTCACCTGAAAATCGTAGAAGTTCAACGGAGGTGAGAAACGATTAGGCACCAAACAGAGCATCAGGCATCGCGGCAAGGGGGTTAAGGTATAATTGTAATATCGGGGAAGGGTTATTAACAACAAATCAAGCACAAGGAAATCGGAATTTAATGCAAAAAGTTGTAAAAGTAAGTTAAATAAATTAGTCTACAAGGGGCGCCTATTTTGTGTAGACCCGAGGTGGTGAAGGTACTGGCAAACATTACGGTATGTAATCTTTTAAGTAGATTGTGCTGAGTCCGACGACTTCTGGGGGGTCACCCGATTCTCGAGAATAATTGGGGGCGGCAGGCCGGGCTGATTAGACACTGGGCGGCACGTAGTTGGGTTGGGAGGAGACGAAGTAGTCTTCGAAGTAGTGATGCAGGTATTCGAAGGTCGGTCGTCGCTCGGGGTTCTTGTCCCAGCACTTGAGCATCACCTGAAAACGGGTTATAGGAGGTTGAGGTGGAGACTCAAGGAACCGGACTTTCGAGATTTCCTTTTGCCGAAATTGCAATACGAACTTTACCGTAAAGGAATCTCCCGAAAAACTTAAAATATCATGCCGAAAATTTCGACATTTTGACTTTCGGCATCACGGATTTCGACATTTTAAAAATAAACCAACGAATTCGTTTTACATACCTCAGTGTAAATATTCTCCGGGCATCGTTGTGGCATCGGCATACGGTAGCCGAGCTCGACCTGTTCCACTACCTCGCGGTTGTGCATACCTGGAAGGAAAGATGTATAAAATATCGATTTTCATTTAAAATGCAAAAAAAATAACATTTTTATGGACAGGTTCCGAAAAGCCCCAATTCATAGTACACAACCGCCCATGGGTTCGGTCGCGATGGCTCCCGGGAAAAGGCGTACTGTACGGGTTTTTGCCTGGGGCGCGAAAAAGCAGCATGATTTTAGCTGCGCAGGCTTTCTTTCGCAATGGCGCGACGCGTCTTTCGCAGGCGTTGCGGTCTTTCTTGGTTGCCAATTCTACCGAACGTTTTATTAGGCGCCGGGCCGCTGTGAGTACTCCGAAAACGGCATCTAATCGAACACGCTAGCAAACTTTCTTACCAGGATACGGCACTTGTCCTCTGGTGATGATCTCGTAGATGAGGATACCATACGACCAGGCATCGCTCTTCACCGTGAAATTGCCACAGGTGGCCGCCTCGGGAGCCGTCCATTTGATCGGGAATTTCGCGCCGGTGCGTGCTTCATAAATATCCTCTTCCATCAGCTTGCGCGCCAGGCCAAAGTCAGCAACCTGAACAAACGGGGTCAAATTAATAAGTAAATCAAGATTCATATAAATCTAATAGTTAATTAAAACAAGAAGGATTAATATATCGTCAGAAACGAACCTTGACTACCGGGACGCCAGAGATCTTTTCGCCAACCAAGACGTTTCTAGCCGCCAAGTCACGATGGACCAGCTTCCGCTCTTCGAGGTACATCATGCCATTGGCGATCTGAAAAATGTATGAGGTATTTTGCCATCAGACTGTCGAAAATTAATTTCAAAACTGCCAAAATATTCACATTTTTCGGAATTTTCGACAGTGTCTAAAAGAGAGCAAAAAAAAGCTTATGCATACCTGAGCAGCCATGTCCACGAGAGCTGGAATGCCCAATTGACGGCCCTTCTCATCGCGCAAATAGTGCAATAGCGAGCCACCGCTCATGAATCTGGAAAAACGATATTCAATCACTTTTGGATGCCTTACTCAGTTATGATATAGAAGGGCTCTTCTCGTGTACACACCGCGTAGAGCTTCACGAGATTCGGGTGATCGCACTGCTTCATAATCGAAGCTTCGCTGAAAATAGGTTTTTTGGAACAATGTAAAAATCGCACCCCAAGAAAGCATCAGGGCTCATCGTGCCCGGCTTCATCGTCTTGATCGCCACCTCGACGATGCCACGCCATTTGCCGTACCAAACCTGGAATATTGATACTAGGCGATTCTCTTTTTCATAGAATCCAAGTTTTCTAATAAAAATAGTATGTGTTTTTAGGTTTCTAAATAGGTTGTTCCAGTTTAAATATGGCTACATTATAATCAAAAGAATAAAGACTATTAATATGCTCGCTATTACGTTACTAGACATATCTAGACGCGTCGCAAAATTCGCAAATGCCAACATTTTTTCTATATGTTATGAGCCCAGCTCGGCCCAGCAACGTAATAGCAAGTCTCTTAATCCATAGAGTAAGTGAAAGAACCAAACACGGCTTTCTCTTACCTCGCCGAAGTTGCCGTCGCCCAGCTTGGTCTTGAGCTGCAACTGGTTCCGGGGGATTTCCCAGTTTTGCTGGGTGTCGTGCGAGAGATCGGGGCGGGTGGGGGCGATTCTTGGGGCGGGGAAGGTGAGCGTACAGCAGAGCCCGTCGCAGAGCTCTGAAAAAACTTATAAACTTTGTTATTTTATAAATTTTATATTTATCAATATGCGGTCATCGCACGGCTTACCAGAGTAGTATTCGACGAGTTCC
Organism: Mesorhabditis sp. LJ9110; assembly: GCA_038088335.1. Taxonomy (NCBI): domain Eukaryota; kingdom Metazoa; phylum Nematoda; class Chromadorea; order Rhabditida; family Rhabditidae; genus Mesorhabditis; species Mesorhabditis sp. LJ9110. Next base: position 42,917 of record JBBGBA010000279.1, read on the forward strand.
CGCAACGTTCTGAAGGTGCGGCGTGTGGTGATGAAAAAGCCTTGATCGTGGTCGAGCCGCTTGATTTTGTAGTGCTTGACGGTGCCGGCTCCTCGTCCATCGTCCGAGTCACTGAAAAAAATGGCATAAATCTTTTAAAGAGGTTTTTCAACACGTTCTTTAAAAGCGTGTAAAAATCAATAAACAAATAAATAAAACGCCACTTTCCGGCTAGTGTTCATAAAAACGCAGACAAAAAAAATTACCGAATCGTTAACGCATATTCCCTGGTCTCGGCTTCACGCTCTCGGATCAAGAATGTTCCTAAAAAATCAAGGTTGTTACTTTTATAAAAACAAATTTTAAGAAAAATATATTAATTTCTAAAACTTACCCTTCGGCAGATTTTGTGAAAGCACCAGCCGCTCAGCACGGTTCCTCGGTATCTTGCCGGCAAACCATCTAAAAACTTATCTTCCTTGAAATTGTCACAAAACCCACTCTTCACTCTCAATCGTCTGCTGCTTGGCCACAAAATTTCGCGGGACGTATCCGGTCTGCATGCTGCGCGCGTGCTGCACGTACCACCAGTCGACATTGCTAAAAAGCTTATTTTATCAAATAACATTTAAATCAACGTAAATTAACCTAAATTAAAGGTTCGGTCGTAAAAACAAACCTTTGATCCAGTAGGTACATGATGTCGCCCTTTTTGAAAGAGAGATCGCCTTCGGCACGCGAATCATAGGCGTAGAGGGCTATCAGGGATTCTTTTCCTGAAATTCAATTTTAATTAGTAGAATACTCGGTTAACAATCAATTTAGTTGGTAATACAACGAACGAAAGCGTGTGTATATTTTCCCAAAAATTTTTTTTCACGTTTTCTCGGTGCATATTTTTCATTTTCAAAGCTTTTTGGGTCTTCGTGACTGGTAAAATTGTCAGATGAGCTTGAAAACTATCTAATAGAACTGGCTTTTAGGAAAAATACGGGATTCTTTACTCACCTTGCATTCCGCTGTCCTGTATCGTCCCATGGCGACTTCGATGGTCTTCCTGTTGCTGCACAAACTGTGCATTTCCTGGCCCGGGATGTACCACGAAAGACTGCGGGTTTGGGTTAAAGTTCGACCCTAAAACCATTAGAAAAATCAGAAGTACAAAAACACCTGTGGTATCGTTGAAGTGTGGCTCGGGCGAGCGCGAGCCCCGTGAGAAGCAGAGGCCCATTTTCTGAAAAGTGGTTTTAAAAAGGGGCACCAATTGATAAAATACGGTCTCTTCGAATCCTCGAAGTTGCCCCAATTATTAGTCCGAATTCCGGGTCCTTTTTTGCAAACTGTTGGTAACAAACGATCGACTTAGCGTGGCGCGGGCTCTGTGTCTGAGAGGGAGGGGGAGAAGGGGAAAGTGATAGGCAGCGAAATTCAGCGCGTCCCGATGACCCAGTTCTGCGGAGCTTATTCTCAAAAACGAGTTCTACCCCAAAAAACTAGTCATTCCGCTATGGTGCCCTGGGGTATCAGATAAACAATTGAAAGGATAAATTAATCTTTAGATTTTAATCACATCTTTATGTTGCTATTTGGTTCTTTGGCATCATCGGGAGAGTTCAATTTTTTTCTATGTTTTTCAAATCTCGATGGAAAAGGCGCTTTTAAAAACCATACAAAAAATCAATTTAAGAAATGCAAAAATAGGTTTTCCGACCAAAATTGCGACTAAAAGATTGTTATACATTTTTGTATTGTTTTTCCATTCAATATAGTAAATAGAATTATATAGTTAGTTACTAGACATTTCTGGACATATAGGAAAAAAATCAGTCCCCTCGATAACGCGCAAGAACCAGTACTTTTCCAGAATCGAAAATGACGTTAATTTCAGGTCCGAAACAAATCAACCCTTACATCACTACACCATTGACGAATCTCCTGAAAACTCGGAATATACATAGAAATGCGGTTGATTATTGGAAAGGTTGACCGGTTCGCTGGAACAGGGGAGGGCCCAAGACGATTAGCGCTCTTTCCCCACCCTCCCACCCACTGACAATGGGACTGTTAGATAAGGAAAACGGCTGGGCGTCAGCTAGGGGAAATCGATGGACACATTCCAGAAATATCCCATCTTGATAAGGGCAATATTACGAATCGCTCAGGCAGAATAATGGTTGCCGTTTAGGCGGGAGGTGGGTGGAGAACGGGCTTGGTCAGTAAGGGAAAATATTTTAGGAAAGGTTGTTGTTCTGTGAGTATATTATCGGATTAACTTTAATATTAAAACTAAATCTTAAAATTAAATTGTATCTATTTTGAGTAATTATAACGATTTTAGCAGTTCAAACTGCTCAATGCAGCCCAGGAAGAGCGCAAAACTTCAAAATAGACCAGTTTTCCATATTTAAAGTAAATTTGAGCATGTTTTTAGCAAGTTTGTACTAGAAATAGGGTATAAAATCTGAGATAATTTTCATGACTAACCTCTATTAGCTTATCCCTATATTTCTTGAGGGTCAGCCAATTATAGGCGTCGCATAGCCGAGAATAGCACATAAGACGATCACCGGAAGAGTTGAAAGGTGACCAAAGGGAATACCCGAGTGATGGCTGATTCAAAATGTGGATAAGATCCACGGGAAGCCGGATTGGATCCGTTCCATTAAGGGGAGCTCGACCTCCCCGTCCCGACACTCCCGCCCCGGGTCGAACAACCCCTATCCTAGTTTCGGGGGGAGACATGGTCGTTTTGAGTGGACTATTTGACAGCCCGGAAAAGCTCTCACCTATAGATCAGCTGGCCGGCTGGAGGTCGCGTCTCACATAGAACGGGGCCCAATGGCTGTAACCACCTGAAAGGAGAAGCATAGAAATACACAAAAGGTACCGTAAAACGAAAAAAAAGGCGACGCAAAAAAGCGAAGTTTTTCTCGCTAGAAATACCGTGTTCCCATTCGACCCCGGCCAAAAATTTTTTTGGCAAAACGCATTTAAGGACTATAAAAATCGAAAAATGGTTTTGTTTAAGTTTCGCACTGTGAAATGCAAATAAAATGCGAAAAACGACGAATGCTTGAATTTTATTTCTAGTAGATTATCAGAGAAAATACGTTGAATTCAGCGACAGGAATCTTGTAAAATTCTATAATTTTCTTCTAACAAGAATTGTGAATGTAACAGAAAAAACCTATACGTTACAAGAATAGAAAATAAAATGCGAAAAACGACGAATGCTTGAATTTTATCCTAGCAGATTTAGCCTTAAAACTGACCAAAAGATACGGAGCACTAATGAAAACGTTTCCGCCACTGACTCATGGTGCCGATGTTTTCAGACACGTTCAAAATTGCGATAAGGACCGTGTTCCGGGGAGGGTGAAGATGATTCAGCCCAGGGCGTGGTGGACATTGCGGGTGTTCAGAGGAGAGGGCAGAGATATTGAGGGATCAATAGGAAAGGGACAAACCAGAGGACGGGGGGCAGAGGGCGTCTCGTTGTGGCCGAAAGGGTCGAGTGACCAATGGGTCGGTCCCCCCTCACATCCATTAGCCACCCTTGCCCACACCCTTCGTCCAGAAGCCCCCGGATGGGCGCGGGATTTTGGAAAGTTGTTGAGGAGAGGGAACAAAATTGAATTACGAGCGGCTGTCGTCAGTTTTGGCAGAAACTAGCGATTTGGGGTGGCGAACCAAGGTCTTCTTTGAAATTTAGGCTGAAAAATACGTCAAAATGAGCGTGTTAGACCTAAGAATATTTTATTTACCTAAAAATCGATCGAAAAAATTTATTCTTGTTGCAAATGCCGTTCCGAAAGGTTACTCTATCCACAAAGCGGTCCATTGGCCCTTGCGTACTCAATATTCCATGCCGTAATGCATCAAATTACAAAAACACATGATTCCGGAAGGCTACACTTCCCGAAATGGTGTTCAGTGGCGTATCGTGTACTACAATAATCTATGTGGAATGTAGAGAGAAATTTTTTTCTATAATTCTAATTGTGAACACACGGCTCGTCAGGCCTTACCAAAAACGCACTTCTGGGGGGCGCGGGCCCTCTCCCCGCGGATAGTGTGTTAACCTCCCAGGCGAGCCCCCCACACCCCCCTGGTTCGGTTCCTCTGCGTCGCAAACTCCCCCATTTTAGTGATCTTTGTTTTGCTTTTTGCTCCAACGTATCACAGAAGGTCTACTGTAACACCCAATCAAATAATACTCGCGAAAAAGCCCCAGAAAATAGCAAAAGCGGCCAGAACCCTTTTAACAAAGTGAATCCAAAAACAGTCGTAATTGCGCTCCATAATCGGCTTTCTGGGTTGCTATTACAATTTTTTTGGCCTAATAACGCTAATAAGTACGCTCTGGTGCGTTTATGTTAACTAAATTGGGCTACAGATCACGAAGCTCCTGCTCCAAGCGTCCAAGTGCCCGACTATCTTAGCTATTTCCTTTATAGGAGGTTCATAATTCAGCAGTTTTTCGATTAATACTACATTAAATTGATATAGTTACCTAGAAAACCGCCATACATGGCTCAAATCCTTCCGGCTGAGGTGCTAGCATCGAACCGGACCGGTCGCTATCGGACAAGGGTTTATCTTTTCCAAAACTTCCGTTATTAATTCAAAAGCATGTATCGTGACTCCACCCAACCTTTTAGCGAGATTTGATCGTATTTTAATAACAACAGGCTGAAAAACTAGCCATAAACCAGCTGGGTCGAAAATTTCGGGGACTTTAGGCTTCAAAATCTCCTTATTTTGGTGAGAACTCTCATTGCTACCCACACTGTTCGATAGAGAATTTTTTTCTACCAAGTTCCACGCCTCCCGAAGGTTCGAAATCATATACAAAAGTTATTAGAAGAAAACGTAGATTTTCTGAGTTTTTAATATGGCGGCGCCGCCCACAGAGCCCGGAGGGCCATAGGCGCGCCCGTACTAAAGTGCCCTTTGACGAGCCGTGAACACGACTTTTTTATTTCTATACATTTCTTAGAGCGAAACGGGAATTAGCCTAAGGATGGCGTGCAATTAGGCAGCGAAGAGCCCGAAATTGGGGTAGCGTAGCCAGGGGCGCCCTTTTGCGAAATGTCCAGCTGGAACGCGACTAACCCCCGGAGGAGGGATGGAAGGGTCGAGGTAAGTGAGGGAGTTGCCCGCGTATGAATTGTATAGTAGGGACAATTGTTAGAATAGGGAAATACTTAGAACTTTCGATATTGGGTTTTTTTCATCTGAAATAGCAGATTCCACTTTTATTTATTGTTTAAAAACCGAAACGTTATAGTACTGTTTTTAATAAGGCTTAGGTATATTTTGGATTTTTTTATTCTTTTGGAAGTGTGAAGATTTAAAAATTATCTTTAGCTAGCAAAATGCTGCCAGTGTTGTTGCTCAGTTTTTCCATGCAATATGATACCCAAGGAAATAGAATGCCAGAATTTATTGGCCGGATTCGAGTGACTCGATCTAGTGGAGTCGGACTCTGCGGAGACGGTATCCTCCGCGCTGGCTGTACGATGAAGCGGCAGCCGAGCGAGGCGGGCACGGGCAATAGGCGGCATCGGTTCCGGGGAGTCCGGGACCTCCGGGGCCACCTGGGCCTCCTGGGTATCCATCGTTTCCAGGAGCACCAGCGGGTCCTTGGGGTCCTTGTGGGCCCTGGTTGCCGGGTTGTCCGTTTTGGCCGGGCTGTCCGGGTTGTCCTTGGGGTCCCTGAAAGGGTAGTGGTTTTGGGGTTTGTTTTGAAGCCTCAATGGCCAAAAAATGATTTTGAAAACGTGTTTCTTGCGTTATCGGGGGGAGCCTATTTTCTAACAATCCAATTGTTTTTTTTTAAAACAATGATTTTCGTCCAAAAAGGACCGTTTTTCGATCAAAATTTCGATTTTTCTGCAAAATTTTAAAGTTTTTAGATAGTAAAGAACCGAAAATGGTATGCAATTCATTTGAACACCCCGACCTCGTTGCTTTCTATAACTTACAGGCTGTCCAGGGCGTCCGGGCTGTCCAGGCTTGCTGATCTTCTTGACACCATCGCGTCCGGGCTGTCCAGGGCGACCAGGCTGTCCGGATTGGCCGGGGCGTCCGGCATCTCCGAGGGGTCCCTGAGGTCCGGGCTGGCCGTCGTTTCCGCGTTGTCCAGGCTGGCCAGGCTGTCCGGGCTGGCCGGGGGGTCCTTGGTATCTGAAATTGGTATGGTTAATGTTTTTGCCAAAGCATATCAAGATGGTTTTAAGAGAGCTGCAAGATAAATTCCTTACCCGTCCTGTCCAGGGGGTCCAGGAGGTCCAGCGGGGCACTGGATGCACGAGGTGTCGAGTGGTGGGCAAGTGATCGGGGCGTAGGTGACCTGGTTGTCATTTCCGGGGGGTCCAGGGAGTCCGGGGCCTCCAGGCTGACCGGGCTGGCCAGGGGGTCCAGGTGGGCCTGGAATTTGGGGATGAGCTTTGAAAGAACGAGTGATTTTTAGGTGTCTTTCAGCAGGCCTAGACGTTACTTTTTAAATTATGGTTTTCTGCTCATAAATGCGAAAATTACTAAAATTTTAGTTTTTTGGCTTTTTTATGACGTTTCGTCATAAAAATCGATTAAAAAAACACTAGAAAAAGCTAAAATTTTTGCTATAGATAGGCTAGATAGCCCCCCGCTAATAGACCAGCGCCGCATTTCTCTAGCGATACGCGATGTGCCGCGTTAAATGCAAGAACCGCTTACCCCCGCTAACGCAGCAGCTCCCAAACAACCAAAATCCTTACCAGGCGGGCATTGAGGCTTGGTTGGCTCGCACTGGCACCAGGCGGGGAGTCCATTGTAGTTCTGCCTCTTCTGACGGAAGATGGAATTGAAGGGATTCTCACGGGGCTTCGTGGGTGGGGTGACGACAATCTGGATATCCATCAGCTCTTGCCATGCCGTATCCGTCTCGACGCGGAACACGCCGACGCCATCAAGCACCTCGTCGTGAACCTAGAAAACCATGTTACCGGATTATATAGCTGTAAAGTACCATGTTGATCTCATTGTAGAGAGACGGGATGACGAGCAACACGGTGGCGACAGCGATTGCTGATGCTCCGCAGGCAGCGCCTACGAGAAGCTTCTCCTCGAACATTTTGGGCCTAAAATCGGGGGTATTTTCGTGCTGATTCCTTAGTGGGGGGGGGAGATATTGCTAGCAGGGGAAAACTAACTATAAAAAAATGTTTAGTGTTTTTATAATCCACAATTTCATCAAGTTAAAAACTTTAAAAATGTTAATATTCCGACCAAAAGGACTTTAAAATAAAGATTTTAGATAAACTATAAAAATAGAACAATTACCCCACCCCGCTAACGAATAAGAGCCGTAATGTCGCGTAGTGGAAGCGTACGGGCAGGCACCTACGTTGACGCCTATTTACGCAAAAGGAAAAAGGCGTAGATAGGCGCATACGTAGCGGTCTAAGGCTAACGCAAAAACGCGCGCTCCATTGCGCTAAAAAAGCCCCCGTCTACCGTACCCCAACCCCGTTAAAGGCATTTACCTGTGAGTCGTTGGGTGGCTCGGGGCTGGCTTCTACCTCACCATCCGGTCCTTTTATAGGTAGAGTATAAAGACGGGGGAAAACACTAAAAAAAGAGGGAGAGCAGGGGGAAGACGATCCAGTCCAGTCGGTTCTGGCTCAAGAAAAGAGGGGGAAGAGCCACAGCCATCAAGGTCGAGCACCAGCTTCACACTGCCACTTGGAGGGGAAGAAGGAGGGAAGCGCTGACCCCGAGTGCCGCTACGCCACAATACTACTTACGAGCACGCTGGGAGCGCCCGTTTTCAGGTGTTTAGTGGAGAGCTACGTTGCAATACAATAGACGGGGAATGGGGGAAAGGATGGAAACGTTGGCTAGGCGGGTTTTTGTTGCAATTTTTGGCTATTTTAGGGTTTTTTATTTTTTATTGGGTAGGCTAGCAAACATCATATGAGGAATTGTGTTTCGTATAGAAAATTCCACGGTGCTTTTGCATAATCGGGGGCTTTTTCTAGTATAAATAGAGGGAGCGCTTTAAGCCTATTCTTACTAGTCCCAAGCGTTAAATTATTAAAATGTGTTCTAAAACATACAAAAATATAGATTTTCGAGCAAATTTTCAACGATTTAGTCCAGCTATCGATCGAAAAATCGTTAGAAATTTGTTATTACATGCTCCTCATCGTTTAGAATAACCTCCGAAAATCGAGGTCATTTTGGTAGGCTCTTTGAACAGTTTTCTTTTCTTTCCTTTCCACTCGATCCTAATCTAATTTCCCTCTTTTTACCGCCAAACGACGAGATGACCCGGCTGGGTAGGTGGCAGCTAGCGGTGATCATGCTGGAAAGGGTAGATGTCATGAGTATCGGATCGGAAAGCCGTCTTCTCGGCTGCCTCTAAAATGGGTAAGCGGAAGGGCGTCGTTTCGGGACAAAAAACATTCCTTTCCCTCTCGCCCACGCAGGGTATAAACTCCTCTTGATGGTGGCACGCGCCGAAAAGACAATGAAATAAGCAAATCAGGCAGGCAACCCGGAAGCTTGGCAACAATTTGAGAGGTTGACCCTTGACCTCACTGCAACAAAAGAAGATAGCTTTTGATCAGAAAACGCGGCTAAATTGTATATTTTAACTCCTAAAACGAGATGAGAATAAGTAAAATGAGTTAGGATCTTTTCCATTAGGGGGCAGTACGAATTTTTTTTCCATTTTCTGATTTATTACCGTTTGAAGGGTTTCACTAATGTTTTTAGCAAAATTTAGAAGTTTCAAGTGGAAAACTATCGAAAAATTTAGCTAATAGTTAATTTTTGTTGCAAATAGCTATTTTGTATATTTCATCAAAGGTTTGTAAAGATGCAACCGGAAAAAAAATGGGTGGCCCCATAAGACCCCCCTCGATAATGCCAAAGGACCGTGTGGACAGGTGAGCGTGGCTTTCAGCAAATTTTGGTATTGGACTTTTAGCGGGGGATGGTAATGGGGTAAAAAAGATTTTTTAGAACTTCCTAGCGACCCAAAAACTACTGAACTATAAAACTGAAGCATTTCTGATTAACAGGTAATAACAGACGAAAAAATTTCCGGGGCATTTTGTCCGGTTTTTCCGTAATTTTAGCTTCCATATTGTCGAAAAAGGGAACACTCCCCACCTCTAAGAATTTGTGAAACGTCGACTACAGTGGGATAATGTATGGATGGGTGGTTGCCCATGACTTCCCTTTCGGGGGTCATGGACACCATCCACAACTGGCCACTGGCCACTCCGTTCCCCTCCATTCGCAACACCATGAACGGCACTACGGGACAATACTATGGCCAGCAACAACCCATCTATACCACCAATTCACAGGGTACACGTGTTGTACGACATCCGGATGGTACCGAGGAGAAGTGCATCTGCGAGATTTGTACTTGCGGGTCGGTTTTTGGAGGTTTGATCATGCGGTTCTTTGGTATTAGCGGGGGGGGCTCTGTTTTTAATATCCAATTTTTTTAATAAAAATATGGCAAGTGCTTCTAAACGGTTTTGAACTATGAATAAACGTAAAAACCTTACAAACATCTAGAAAATGACATAACTATCGATGCTTTTGCGTTATCGCGGTTGGGGTAACGCTATTCTTTAATATCGAATTTTTCTAATATAAATGGAGCACGTGTTTCTGAACTATTTTTTACTATACTATCGATTTCTAGACAAAAATGCCGGGTTTCGATCAAAATTTCGCACTTTTAAGATTTTTTAGCGGTCTTTAGCTAGTCTTTCCACCTGAGCCCACTTCAATATTACTAAAAACACTAAAAATAGTTAGTGTTCATTCCTGGGCATTTCTCACCGAGACAAAAAATGTCGTTTTCCGTCGATAGGAGCGGTTCGTTATTCGTTTAGACTGCCGATTTGGGAAGTAATTAGAAACCAAAAATGCGTATTTTACAGACAACACCACTGTGGGCATGTCGACGAGGTGTACAAGGGAGATTTCGAAGGGGAAACAACACAGCAAGCTGATTATACTAGAAAACAGGTAACGTAGTCTAAGCCTTTTTCTATTTAGTTTTTATTTCAAACATTTTACCTCGTTATTTCAGGCGCAACGCGCTCGTGCCATCCGCCCGCAAGAAGCCGTCGGCCAATCCGGGGATTTCGACGGCGTCACCACGCATCAGGCTGATTACTACCGGAAGCAGGTATTCTATCTATTAAAGTACATTTTATGATATTTAGGCCGCCCGCGCGCGTGGGATACGACCAGCCGAAAATGTCGTGCAAAGCGGGGAATTTGATGGCACGACGACTAATCAGGCGGACTACATTAAGAAACAAGTACGAATTCGGTTCTGGTTGGTTAGCGGGGGTGGGGGACCAGCACGTCCCTTTAAAACCTCTACACTATTTTCAGGCAGCCAGATCCAAAGCCGTCCGCCCGCAGACGAACGCCCAGCAAACCGGGGACTTTGACGGGCTGACAACCCATCAGAATGACTACTACCGTAAACAGGTGCGACGTGTAGGGTTGCTTTTATCCGCTGTTTAGGGTGAACGATCGAGGGCGGTGCGCCCGAAAACGATTGCCAGGAATGGAGGCGATTTCGAGGGGCAAACAACTCATCAAGCCGATTACGACCGGAAAAGGGTAGCTAAGTTCGCGTCAATCGTTGTGCAGTGTAGTTGGTAATTTTCCCGGTACTGGACTGTTAATGGGAAAGCTATATCTGTCTAGCAAGCACCTCTCATGGGTTTTTTTTTGTTTTTAGCAGTTATTGTCTACTATGGAATCGCTAAGAAATTTTTAAGAACAAAAATGTTACAAAATTTTTATCATTTTCCTACATTCTCGGCGAAAAATCCATATTTTTCGAATTTCATAATTGACGAATGACAACGTTAAGGCCCCGATAAAAGTTAACCCCGCCGCCCACCCCCCGTTAACAATCCAGTACCCGTTTCCCTGGGGCTTTCGGCGTGGAATTTGATTTTTTTTGGTTTGGTTTGAAACGTGTACTTTTGTCTAAACAGCGTACGAAAACTCCCAAAAATATTTTCAACTACCACAAAAACCCAAACGACTGCTTGCGCAGGCCGACCGTACGCGTCTACTAAAACCTGAAGAAGCACTGCTCCAAACTGGCGACTTTGACGGCGTCACCACCCATCAAGCCGACTTCGATCGAAAGCGGGTGGGCCCCGGAATAAAATCAATACAACATGCCCCTATAGGCCACGAAGGCGCAACCGATTCGACCAATGCAAACAATGCTTCAATCTGGAGATTTTGACGGCCTCACCACCCATCAAGCTGACTACTTTCAGAAGAAGGTGCGACTTTCGAGAACTGCAAGGATTATAAGCCTAGGCCCAACGTGAGCGAGCTGTGAAGCCGGAAGGACACGTCGTTCAATCGGGAGATTTTGATGGCGTGACGACCCAAAAGGCCGACTACGTCAAGAAAAAGGTCAGCGGAGATGAGAGAAATAAACCAATACCAGGGCAACAAAGCGCAAGCCATTCGACCGGTCGAAAACGGGCTTCAAACGGGAGATTTCGACGGCATCACCACTCACCAGGCTGATTACTTCCAGAAAAAAGTGTTTTCGATGCTAAATATCCTAAACTCGATCAGGCAAAACGCGAAAAAGCGGTAAAACCGGAAGGGCATGTCGTACAATCGGGAGATTTTGATGGTGTGACGACCCAACAGGCTGACTACGTCAAGAAAAAGGTCAGGAGTGAGGTGTAAAATAAACCTAAGTCCAGGGTGGCAAAGCACAAGCAATACGCCCGATCGAAAATGGACTGCAATCTGGGGATTTTGATGGCATCACAACTCATCAAGCCGACTACTTCCAGAAAAAGGTACAGAAGCCCAACATTTTTTGTATGGCAAAATCGATTAGACTAAACGAGAAAAAGCTGTAAAACCGGAAGGCCATGTCGTGCAATCTGGCGATTTTGACGGTGTAACAACCCACAAAGCTGACTTCATCAAGAAAAGGGTAGGGATAGAAAGCGTAAGCAACACCAAATATATGCAGGGCGACAAGGCTCAAGCGATTCGACCGGTGGAAAACGGGCTTCAAACTGGCGATTTCGATGGGATAACGACGCATCAGGCTGATTATTTCCAGAAAAAGGTGTTTTTGCCGTTTGCCATCCGAAACTCGATCAGGCAAAAAGAGAAAAAGCTGTGAAACCGGAAGGACATGTCGTCCAATCCGGCGATTTTGATGGTGTAACGACCCACCAAGCCGACTTCATCAAGAAAAGAGTAAGAACGGAAACGTGTAACAAGAACAAGTATATGCAGGGTGACAAAGCACAAGTCATTCGACCCGTCGAAAATGGACTACAGTCCGGTGACTTTGATGGAATCACTACCCACCAAGCCGACTTTTTCCAGAAAAAGGTGTGCTTTTCTGGAAAGCCAGAGGATTTAATTAGGCGCAACGAGAAAAAGCGGTAAAGCCGGAAGGACACGTCGTGCAATCTGGGGACTTTGACGGCGTGACAACGCATCAAGCCGACTTTATTAGGAAAAAGGTAAGCCGCCTGACTTTGCGTATTGTTACGTTGTGTAGGGCGACAAAGCGCAAGCCATCCGGCCGATCGAGAATGGCCTGCAAACCGGTGATTTTGATGGGATCACGACGCATCAAGCCGACTTTTTCCAGAAAAAGGTGCTCTTTTCCTGAAAGTCAGATGATGTAATTAGGCGCAACGTGAAAAAGCTGTAAAGCCAGAAGGGCACGTCGTCCAATCCGGCGATTTTGATGGAATCACCACACACCAGGCTGACTACATTAAGAAAAAAGTACTTTTCGCGATCAAAGTTATCTAAATGGACCAGGGTGACAAGGCGCAGGCTATGCGCCCCGTCGAGAATGGTCTACAAAGCGGAGAATTCGACGGGATCACCACCCACCAGGCCGATTATTTCAAGAAATTCGTGGGTTGGAGTGTTGTGGTGGTTGTAAATGGCAGGCTACTGGCTGATCGGGGTTATTTTGGGTTTTTTTAAAAAGTTCGAATTTATTTTATTAAAAATCAAATGTTTCAGGCCTCTCGATCGATGCCCGCCCGGCCTTTTACCAATCAAATGGCTTCGATGGGCCCTTTCGACGGGACCACGACGATGAGGTCGGTTTGTATAAGTGCAGAAATGTCGAGTATCGTAATACTCAGGATTTTAATGCCGTTTTTAATAAACGCTAACTATATCAAGTGCAAATTATCTTAAAAGATTTGAAGGTGCTAATAGTCGACGAAAAAATCGCTTTTTATTTTAATAGCATTTTAGTAAAAATCAAATATATTTCGGTGAAAAACGAGCTAAAAACATTTCAAATAACTTTTACATCATTTACAGATCCGACTTCACGAAAAAATATGTCGACATTTGTCCGGTCGACAAGATTCTGACCAAACGGTAAGACCCACGGCTTCGAACCTCCTGAACTCCCATGAAATCGAAAATTTCAGGGATCGCTCCTACAAATTTCACGAAAACCGTAGTGGACATCAATTCTACCGGCGCCGGCCAGAGCTTTGCCGCCTAAAATCTATGCAGAAGACATAAAATTCTTTATTCGGCAATCTAGAATTCACAAGGCCATTGCGCGCTACAAAAATACAACCCAATTTGAACAGACTCTACAAGGAAAAAGAGAGAGAGAGAGAGAGGGTGAGAGAGAGAGAGAGAGAATACATTAGTAGATTAGTGAGGAAAAGAGATAGTAGGAAGACAAATGCGTGACTAATAAAATGACACAGGAAGAATGCAATGGATGGCACACAGAAAAGCAAGAAAATCTCGAAAACTAGGGGGCTAAGGACACGGTGTTCGCTGACTACCCAAGATGACACACACAAACAATCACACCCATTTTCTGCTTTGCAGCAATAATAATTGTAATAATAATAAATATACATAATCTACTAGCTAATGGGCTAGCAAGTCGGGTGAGACGGGGGATGAGAGAGGGGGCAGTCTAAAATCACAGAAAGGCACACGCCGAAATAGAGGGGTTCCAAAAAAGGCTAGGGGTATTATGCACTATTAAGAGAAGTTATGTGGCTCATCTTCGTTCATTCTTCATACGTGTGGCGACGGCAGCAACGAGGGCAGCTCCTCTGCCAGAACCATCTTCGGAGAGCATGAGTTGATACTAAAAAAGATATTAGAAACGAGAGCTAGAGAGATGAATAGGGAAAAGGAAAAAGATAAAACCAAATCAAATATATTTACCTCTAGATCTCCATCAATCAGCTGGTCAATTTTCTCATCAAGCAATTTCGGGAAGGTCGGGTGAAATCTGAAGACACTCCCATCGACCCCAACCGTCACGTAGCGTTTCCGCATTCGGTTCAGAATTGTGGCAATTCCCGCCGCCGTGAGGTAGGCGGCTCTGCAAAACAAGAATTCAGGCTATGAGCAAGCAACTGACCTTGTCGATACCATCGTGCAAACGGTCGCCACGTGAATACAATCCAACTGCGACACTCCTTCAATCCCCATGTCCTCCAGGATTTGCAACGTCTTCGAGAAGGTCCGCTCGTCATCCTCCATCAACTCGCTTTAAGTGGATATTTCCCGAAATCGTAAAAAGGCCATACCTTTCAATCTCAGAGATATATTTTGTGGGGAAGGCGCCCTTCTTGGAGATGGCCGCCGTGTCGCCGCCAAAGAGAAGACCTTCGCGGGCAAGGCGAGCCAGTACAACGCGCACCACTTCGCCAAGGTACATGCCGGAGATCATTTTCTCGAATCTGAAAAGATCAATGATGATAAAAAAGCGTCAATATTTTATTACTTAAATATACAAAATAAAAAGCGCTTTTACATTATCGGGGGGGGGGCAACTTTTCCAATAGGGTTAAATTTTTCTAATTTTTCTAATTTCTAATTAATCATCTGAAAAAGTTTAAAGCCTCCCGATAATCCCAAAGCACCAAAAATCTACAAAAACCCACAATTGCCTGCCGGGGTTGATGCTGCCCTGGTCGACCTCGTCGTCGAATTCGGTGCGGATGGTCTGCATTTCGCCGTGATCTCCGAAAGCGCCCCATTCCGTGTTTACGCACATCTATTCAAAAAAATTAGGCATTGAGCACCAAATTTACCTCATCATCATTCAATTCCATTTCCCCTTCGAGCTTGCCGCACCGGGACAGCTTTTCCATGTAGCAGGCGTTGGTGCCCGTGCCCACGATGATTCCCACCTTGAAAGAGATTTTATAAAGTGCGCTAAAAAGGTGGCCATACTTGGCAAGAATTTTCCAAAAAAGCACAAGCCATGAGTGTTCCGGTAGTGTCGTTAAGGATGGCGACGACATCGATGTCAATGTCCTGAAAAAAACGTTCATTTAGCAGCTTAAAATGACTAAAAAGCGGTAAAGTCGTTTTAGAAAGCCCAAAAGGCGGAATTTTGAACCATTTTTATGAATTTTTTACCAAAAAGATAAAAATTTCTCGAAAATGTTTGTAATTTTATCAACTTTATGTCGAAAAAGGGCTTCAAATGCTACTAAATTACTTATATTGCATTATAGGCCCATCGAGGGACGTCTGCAACATAGGAGAACTTCGCCGTTCTCCCCACGCTACTTCAAGTAAAAAATGAAACTTACCCCTCGGCGTTGGCAGGCTCTCCTCAGTAGATCGACGACATCTTCATTTTCTACGCCCGTAGCGTTGAAGCCCTGAAAAACAGATACAACTAGGCCGCTAAAACTACCTTGGTCCAATTTATAAGCCTGGCACGGGTGAGGCCCTCTTGTTTACAGGGGAAGGAGAAGGTGAAGCCAAGGGGGAGGCAGCGGGCTGATCCCTTCAACCCGTGCTCCTCCATGAACTGCGCCATGCAGGCGGCGATGTGGTCGAACAACTGAAAAACGTAAACTTTTATTTATTGCTTTAAGATTACCCCATCTCCTGTCCCTTTCATCACGAGATCCGGAACGCGGAAGATTTTGCTTTTCATCTCGGCCTGACGGTTGTGGATCCGGATTAGGAGGACGCTGCAAGCAGAAATTACAATTTTTTTTCTTGAAGGGTTTATAGGAACTGTACGTAGCTGTCAAAAACAACTAGATCTTACCGGAAATTGGTGCCTCCCAGATCCAACGCCAAGAAGTCGCCCTCCTCAGTGCCGTTGGGGACGGAGCGCACGTAAGAAGGTAGCATTCGTACGGAGGCGCTAGCAGCTAAAAACAACGTAATTACTATAGAAATAAAGGCAAAAAACGTAAAGGCATAAAAATCATTGACACGACAATGGAAATGACAAAAATATAGATTTTCGACAAAAATTTTATGATTTTTAAGTTGTTTAAGGCAGTTTTCCCCTGTAATTGCGTTAAATTTCACAAAAACACTTTAAAACAAAATCACCTTACTAAGCTTTCCTGGAATTATAGAAAAATGCGCCCCCCCCCCCCCGATAATGCAAAATAACCAAACTAGCATCTAGATTTCAAAGCTAATTTCACCTGTATCGGCAGCCAATCCCTTGTCAAACGCGGCATTCAACCGTTCCATCATATCCTTCAGCTTCGCATCCGGCACAACCAGGCATCGTGTCACGTCATCAATCTGGAATTGGGGCATTAGCCGTGGTGTATTTACTTTGGATACCTTTTCACGGGTGGTCAGGGGCCTGCGATGTGGGTTTTTTGTGCGATTCAGCGGGTTTTCTAGCCGAAGGCACTCGGATCGAGTGTTGCCCTCACACAGAAATACCATTGTAGCGTCTGCAAACAGGGACGCTCAGTTGGAAAAAGGGTTTCGAACGCAAGGGCGGGAAATAAATTAATTTTAGAAAATAATTTTATAGCCAAAATTTTGAAAAATAATAATAAAAAAAGCGGTCACTCTGCTGTAAATAAAAAGTTTCGAAGTTTCTTTCATTCAGCCTAACCCCCATGGTAATAAACCGCGACCATTTTTATAGCGTGTTTAGTCGTTTTCGGTTAATAACAAAATGGCAAAACATTTTTAGCAGTTAAAAAGTGAATATTTATCAAAGTTTATTCGGAAATTATCATACTTTTAGCCACTTTGTTTATAAACTATGAATTTGGCTAAATATCAGGCAAAAAGGCGTGAAATGCAATTCAAAAGTTGATATAGATTGTTCAGCGTCTATCGGAATAGAAAATCCCCCCCCCCCTGATAATGAACCACTACCGATATTAAATGAAGGTGGTATGATGAGAAGGTTCAATAGTCAATAAAAATAATTATAAATAGCCATTTATAGTCAAAAATAACGAAATAAAGCTGAAAGACTCTTTCCCCCTTCACAATGGACAAGCTATTAGACACAAGTTCAACAAATCACGAGGCACAGTCCAAAATTAGCGACGGCAAGACGACCGTTTCGACGCTCGTTCCCGTAAATAGCCTGGCGTCACAGGGCTAAAGAATGGCTCATACCGCCCACCCCCAAGTTCAGCCAAGAACCCCCTCACCCATTAGCAGAAATCGAGGGGGAGATGAGGGCGAAAGGAATGGAAAGGGAAACGGATGTTTGCCGAGCAAAAAGATAAATATGACGCCGCCAGTTTGTTCAACGAGGGTAGCTTATCGAAAAAAATGGATGAAAATTAGGGGGTGGACAGCGTTCGGGAGGGAGTAGCGTCGTGGAGACGTCACCGAGGGCTCCTAACCCCCCAAGTTAATCTGTAATCGGGCCGCAATGTCGAATTATTGCGAGCGCGCAGAGTCTGCAAAGAAGTGAGTTTTTGGCTAAAGGGTTTAACGAATCAAGGTAGCAGATTTTCGGGCTGTTCCGAAAACATTGGGCATAGGACGATTAGCGGGGGGTCTCCAGCTTAAACCCAGTCATTTTTCAGCGCATTACAGCGTTTTTAGCAGTCTTTTTTGAATACTCGAAAGCCTTAAAAACATAAAGACAAAGGGCCAAAAAATTCCAAAAGTTTTGATAAGGACGAAACAGTAATTACCTAGCAAATTATTTGCGACCAGCGCCCAAAACCCGCTTCGCGGGCCTTGGGCGCTGGAATGGTGCGTTTGCATGAAAATTTGACTTCCGGTAGCTCGGGTCCTTCGGACCTCCCCCACCACACGCGCGCGTGCAACTCGCAAGAATGAGGAAATTTGTATTTTTTCACATTATGCAAATTACCCCAAAAAAATGAATAAAACCGGCTTTAACTTTGTAAACTTGTATTTTATCGAACTGAGAACGCCATAGGAAAGAGGAGGGTCGATTCCCCCGGGCGCCGGAGAATTGGGCCGTTTGAACACGGGAAGGCCCTCAATCGGGCCTCGAAACTGACATCCACACACACACACAAAGATACACGCCAAAATTATATAAGGTAGGATTTTAGCCTTTATAGTGGTTTTTCAAGCGAAAAAGTCATAAAAATTTTGCAAGATAAATGCAAGAATGCAAGAAAAATGCAAGAAAACGCAAGAAAATCAAAAAAATTTTGTGACGATTTTCATAGATTTTTGACAAAAACCAGAACTAGCGGGCGAAAGGGCAAAATTAGTTGCTTATCCCCCCGCTAACAACCCGTTACCAAAGACTAAGCCATTTAGACCTTTTCGTTCAAGCTAGATCTATAGATAGTGGTAAGCGACCACTGCAGCGCATGGTTCCACACAGCCATTTGAGCCGTCACATGTGGATGGCTAAGGAATGTGGTCTTCGCAAGCACATAAATAGCTTCATAGCGATGAAAGAACGCCGCGTAAGAGCTGAAGGCTTTTCAGAACACTAAGCTCATAAAGCTGATAATTAGCGTCGAAAATATCTCTACTTGCGTGGAACCGGGCTGAACAAATCCAAAAACCCGGTCGCAGGCAACTTTTTTAAAAGAAACCTAAAGTTGTCAAAAATACAAAATTTCTAGCGAACCTAACACCCAAATTAATTCCGCTGTGCGCCGGAGGCAAAATATCACCAAATCCCGTACTATGTAGTCAGCAAATCAACAAAAGGGCATTTTACCCGGAGGATCAGGGATTTCTTGTGATCTTGCGGGTTCGAGGCTTTTGATTCGTGAATCAAAACCTAAATTTGGAAGAAGAGAAGTGCCTTTATAAATCAAATCCATTCGACGAAGGCTAAATTTTTTCATACAGGCTTTACCCCGAAATTTAAAAAAAAGGAAAATTTAGCCAGAAATCGATTGCTCTGGTTATTAATATAATAAATATTATGCTATCGGCAGCTAAAGGGAGCGTTTGTTTCGACACACTATACAGCTAAAAAAATAACTGGAATATAGGCACAAACGTACTTGTGAGAACCCAGTTAGCCTATACTACCCAACCAGCAACAACTATCAGATGGGACCCCGCGTCATAAATGATGGCAAAAGGGCAATGGAGGTGCCTTATCTGCGCACCCGTGTGTGATTTATGAGGCACGTGGCCCGTTCTTTAAAGGCCACCCTGGCCGGGGGGCGGAGTCAAGAGAACGAAAAAAAAATATGTGCAAACCCGCTAACAATTAACGCCCGCCCCCCTTGCTCTGCACCGATGTTTTGAATGGAGGAGGGTTGATGGAATCGAGGTTGGGGAGGAGGAGGGGGAACCCGTTTGATCCTGATGATGGTGGGAGATGATAGAGACCATATGACTTCTGGACTGGTCACGAGGCTTGATGTTTTGGATTAAAGGGACGGTGTCATCAGTTGGTGTTGAGGTACTGGACTGTTAGCCGGGGAGGTTTCAATGAAAAAATGCAGGCCGACCCAAGCGACCGAAAAATCAGATCTAGAAAAATTCTGGCGTATTTCAGTTTATTTCTGAAGTGTTTTTTTTCGGGTTTTATGATTATCAAAAAGTTATAAAAAACTTTTGGAAAAGCTACAAACCAATTCACAGATTTTTAGCAAAAGTTTTTTCTAGTTTTCGTATGAACTTCCTAGACGCAAAAATCGAGTAGAAAGCTAGATTAATACACCCCTGCTAATAGTCCAGTACCGCGAGCTATACAACCTCACCACCTCTGCAAAATTCCCGTCCGCTTTCAACACCCGGCCATTATTGGCGAACAAAAACAGGTGGGTGGCGAATGTTTTGGCCGGTAAAATGGCCAGAGGCATGCTTTCAGCGGGTGATCGGACCATATGCATGGATGGATAGGATGAGGGGGCCGCTTTCTTGGACATGACAATGGAAAAGCTTGAATCGTTCAAAATAACCCCCAGGGCAGGGCCGGAAAGACCAAGGATTTATACTTACCAGCCTTAATTTTTAAAAAGCAAGAAAACCGACCTTGCCGCCGGATTGGATGTCGACACTGCCGCGGAGGTGTAGAGCACGGAGACGCTCGAGCATCGGTGTTGCCGCCTTCTTTGCATTTGTGTTCATAACCTAAAAGTGAAAAATATACATAAATATATGCATAGAAAATATATAGATATAGAAAATAGATAAAACATAGAGAAATGAGCAAGCCAAATTATGCCCAAAAATCAAGGACTACTCTATTTTGCAAATTAAAATTTTTATGGTCGGATTTATACACTTTCTATATTTTTAAAAACAAAACCAAAGCATGCGCCTGGGTTGGTACGATTTTGAAGGGAATGCTTTTCCATGCTTTTCTGCCGGGACACTTGCCCGGCGAAATCGGACACGTCGAGCGGCCTGTGCAAAACTGGAGGTCAAATAGAAAAAGGGAAGTCTAGAAAGTGTTCTAAAACATTTTATCTTTATTATAACTTTTTAGAGCTTCCATAGAAGTTGCAGGTGTCTTTTTGCAGGTGTTTGGGGGCAAGGATCAAGGCTTTATTCAAAAAGAAACCCTTTTCTAGGAAACAAAACAGAAATCAGGGTCGGTTTCCGGTAAAACTATCCGTAAAATTGAGCTCGAGACAACCTAAACTTCAAAAAACGATCCGGGAGCGCAGGATAAGCTTTTCCTGGCGGGTATGTGGAATGGGACGGGGGTGAGCGATCGATGATGTGGCTGAAGGGGCCGAGTGCGCGGGACCCCATAAAAGAAAGAAAAAGAAAAGGAAAAGAGGGGGCCATGCATTGCATGCAGCCAGCTGGCGGGAACAAGCTTCACGCTTCCGGCGCGAGACAGCCCCAAAAACAACGGTTTTACACCGGTAAAACGAAGTTTATTGACTTTTAAAGCCTTCGAAAAAAAAAAAAAAAAAAACCTGATCAAAATTCAATCCTCGTGTGTGGATATTAGCAAAAGCTTCCCCTCAATAAAATAAAGTTCGAAAAAAACTGAAAATTTAAGAAGCTAACCTTAGAATTTCTACAATAAAACCAAGTAGAAATTGGATGATGCAAAGGTCCGCCCTACTTCAGATGCGGACCCCCCCCTCGGGCGTCAAGTATACGATTTCGTCATGACTTCATTTGGAAGCGGGAAGAAGGCTACGGTGATCTACGGCTTGCATCACGACCAGATGTCGTTTTGGTCGTGCTCTGGAGTATTTCAGGGTGTAGACGGATCGAGAATGAGCACCAGGGTGCTAGTTACGACCGGAGAAACGTAGGAGTAAATTCCAAGATTGACAATGCTGACGAAAGGGATGCATGAAGCCACGTACCAGGTGTCGTTTTGAGGTTGTTATGGCGTTTTTAAACTTCGGCATAGACCACTTTATACTGCTTTAATTTCTGAGCAATTTTCATCTTTTCAAAACCGCTTGATGACAACGATTTTCGATAAGCTTTGTTAGCGCACTTTTTTTAAGTGGATAAAAATGGTCAGGGTATGGGGCGTATACACCAAATTACGCCGGGAGATTGGGTAAAGTGAGAGACGCAGATGTTCATACGTCTATACGTACAACGAGCAAATTTTCTCGAGGTCCTTTATCTTTCCGTACTTTTGGAAAGTTACGCTTTTTCAGTGTCAAGTTCTAAATGAGCAAAACGTGCTGCCTAAAACTACGTATTTTTACTAGAGTTATACCTTATTTGTATACCTTTAGCACCGATGATCTGTCAACCGGTGTATTTCGTAAAGCTAAAACTTCTAGCGTACAAAAATCGTGATGATCTTCGGATGGCACTCTTATTGGGGGCCCCCAGACCGGGTCACGGCTTCCGGTCCCATTCCGGGTATCGGAAAAAATATTTACGAGGTGTGGGCTTTAGTTAAAATTATACCATATAATCTTAATTTTTAAAAAAGGGAGATGGGTTTTTCAAAAATTGATTTAGCTGCTTTTCTTTGATAATACTTGATTTTTAGTACTTTTTAGATGGTCACATGGGATCCCCACTTATTTTTAGCCCGAGAAATTCATGGAATTTTCTCGATCGTTCGCCCTCCTCGTCACAGTCCGCCTCAACCCTCCAAGATTAGATATAGAGAATGAATAGACTGGTTGGTTACCTGGGGGACGGTCCTGGAGGGAGACCCCATTCACAAACCAATTCTCATCCATTTCCCGTGGCCCACGTCGGATTATAGCACCGTTTCCCCCCTGGATTTTCCGTTATTTGTGGGGATGGAGGGTTGCGTAGGCAGTGTGGCTGACGGTCGCCGATTAGCCCCTCTCTTTATCCCGAAATCTTGGCTGGATTTAAAAATAGAAATTGTATCTGCAGATCTGGGGCGTTTCTTGATTCCCGGAAGTACGAAGGGCTACTGTAGCGTCATTAGCTATTTTTACTTGAAAGTAATTGTGACGCTAAAACTTTTAAAAGCATTTTTGTTTAAATTTCGCCTTGAAGCCGATTTCCTAAGTTTTTTCCTATGAATTCAGCAATCTAGTAACGTAATAGCCGCGTTTTGACACCGTTTTTAACATGTAACTGTATTTCAAGTGGAGAATTACTAAAAAGCGTAAAAACTTTCGACAAATGGTTGGAAAATTCTAGAACAAATTTGTAAAGTTTTTACGCTTAGAAAATTTTAATACTGTAATTTTCAAGCTAAAGCCGTATTTTCATAGTATTTTTAGTAAAATGTAATTATATTTGAAGGCAGAAAACAATTAAGACACTTGAAAAATTTTTTAATCGACATTAAGCTATCTAAACATTTTTTTCGAGCACCAGCGCGTTAATAGCGCTTAAAAAGTGATCAATCCCCTTAAAGCGTTGTAAAACCGATGCAAAGATCTTGCGTCAAGTGCTAATTTATCCAAATCCCCCGGGTCCCATAACTCTTCCAAAAGAAGCCAATTTACCCTCTCCGAGACCCGCGCGGGATGCTGACGCTCATAATTTGAGGACGCGTCTAGCCAATTAGAGGGCCCTTTTTGCTTGGAAGCTCCTTGCAAGGGGGATCTCGTCGTAGCCGTAGTCTTGTGGAGTCTCTCGTTACCAGCGTCGAGCCTCGGATTTCTTGATTGCCCTATCCGGTGGATAGATTTCATTTTTTTGGGCGGAAGGCGTACGAATGACACGGCGTAACATGACAACCGGGGGGGGGTCTAGGGGGATCATTTTCCTCCCAGGGGTTCCGAGTCAGTGGCCAATTTTGGTTTTGCAAAAAGGATCCGTTTTGTGCAAGGATTTTTCCAAGGTCTTAAAAGATCTCTGCTCGTTTGCCCGGTTTTTTAGAAATGGTTGTCGTGGGAAACGGCGATCGGTTTTTAACTACAACGAGCTCGTTTGTACACCTTTAATGTGCTAATCAACGTGTACGTTGGAGCATATCGTGGTTCAATCGGTACTGGATTGTTAGCGGGGGCGAGCTCGGCCGATCGGAATTGCCATGTCTGGCTATTCCTAAGCGTAAAATCTTTACAAAAATGGATCGGAAACTACAAAAATACCGATTTTTCGACTAAAAACACCGAATTTCGACCAGAATTTCAAATTTTCAAAGTTTTTAGAGATCCTGTAGACTTGAATTTTTACTATTTTGAACTTTTAAATTTTATTAAACCTTATTAAAATACTTTGTATTACGTTATGAGGCATTTCTCAGCTTATAAGAAAAATTATCCCCCTCTGTTAATGCACAAGAACCGATATTTTTGAATTTTGATTTGTTATATGGCTGTATGACTAGTGTAGGGGGGATTGGATGAGACGTTGTCTTCGTTCCGTTGTCTCTTCCGTTGTCCCGGCCATTTTTTCCCACCTCTACAATCCTCACGGCCCACTTCACCATCCCCCCACTTCTGGTTTTCTGCCCCTCTGCCCCCCGCTGGAGTCGTCGCCCAGGCTTTTTGTGCTCGGATTCTCGGGTCAAACTGAACTAATGAGATATTAGCATTTTTGGAGGTCAATTTTTGGGTTGATATCTATTTTTTCTAGTAAGTATAATAATAAAGTAGATTTAGTAATTCATCATTGATTTTAAGCGCAAGAAATTGGAAAATTGTCAAAAATCTTAAAAAAAACTCCGTAGTTGTTCGCGGAACTTTGGAAATAGGTATTTGGAAAATTTATTTTGCTAAAAAAGATGTCTTTAATGAAATCTATAAGTTTACGGTTAAGAATAATGAAAAAAAACAGTTTAGCAATACTTCCGGTTCGATGGCTACTGCGGAAACAGGGTTTTAAAAGTCCGTATGAGGTTTTTACGTTTCATTTAGCGTATTTAGAGCATTAGAAATCTTCATATTTTTGTCTTTTCTGGTTTCCAGCTTTACTTTTTGCTCCAAATAACGCCTGCGTGTGCACTTTTTCACCGGTTGGCCCCTTGATCTTCTAGCCGAGGGTTTGATCCCCAGCCTGGGCCCTATTTATAGACAAGTAAATGAATTGCGATTACATAGGAGGGGGGAGGAAGAGAGTGAGAAAGAGAAGGGGGGATGAGTGAGACAGGGCGTGGCCCCACTCGATTCTCGCATCTCGGCACATATCTCCCCTTCAAACACAAAGATCCATACTTTCAGCGGCCGCCGCTTGGATATTTGCGATTCCGCAAGGTTTCTCTGCTCGTTTGCTTCGATTTGGTGGGGCAGCCGGACAAATTTTTTTTATGAAAAAAAAACTCCTTGGGGTGTATCTCTCGCTCTCTTTCTCTCTCTCTCTCTCTCTCTTTCTTTTCTTATCTTTCTCTCTCTCTCTCTCTCCCGCTCTCTCTCGCTCTCTCTGGCTTTATGTGTATCTTTCTCTCGCGCTCGTTCTCTCACTCACTCACTCACTCTCTCTCTCTCTCACCATTCTCCCTCTGTCTCTCTCCCGCTCCCTCTTTCTTTCTCTCTCCCTCTCCCGCTCTCTTTCTCTCTCTCCAATTCCAAGGAAGTTTCAAAGTGACGCCGTGCTGCTAATTACGTTTCCGTGAAGCCCCGCCTGACTGAAGATCCCAGAGACCAAGGTTCAACCCCCTCTGAAATCCACGTGGATAGAAGCTTTATGTGCTTTTTTAGAAAATCCTGAATACCAAAGGGTTTTCCCGGATTTTCAAGCACCCCGCGGGCCCTAAGAATAAGCCTTTGTCCAGGGGGTGAAGGAGTTTGACCCGCCGATTTAAGCCCTTTGTCGGCAGGCTAGCAAAGATCATTTGATAAATTGTGTAAAAAAATTCCGGATATGCATGACGTTCCCTGATTGTTGATAGGAATTCGCGCAACCCTTTCTTGGCAGTAAAGAGAAGAGTTCGATCAGGTCGACTAATTTGCCGTCTCTCTCTCTCTCTCTCTCTCTCGCTCTCTCTCTCCCATCCTGCCGTTGAAGCCTAATCTAATTTGGCTCTCGCTATCGTGTGTCCGCAGGGTTCCATGAAGGTCTCCTCTCCATTTTCGTTGGCTGGCCATTGTTTTGGCTATTACCTCAACGCTTTGTCTGTCTTTGTGCCTCTCGTTCTCTCTGTCTCTCTCGCCTCTCTCTCTCTCTCGCTCTCTCTATCTCTCGCTATGCTCTAGTTAGGCAAATATTCCGGGCAATATTCATCGAGTTATGGGACTCGCGCACTTTTCCTGGTCATTTCCGATTCTTTTCATAGGACGTTGAAATAAAAGTATCGCAGGTTTTTCTAAGCTTGATACCTTAATAAAAACAAAAGTAATGAAAATGAAAATTTGCAGTGTGCCCATAAAGTCTGGGTGTCGAAAGGAGCCGCGCGTAGTCGGCGTTTTTGACGACGCACCGCGCTAACCCGGTGGTTTCGATGCGAATGACTTTGTTTTCGATTTTTAAAGGGATGCCGACGGCATAGTTAATCGGTTACGCGCGGAAAAGAAAATGTCTCTGCGCCTCTCCTCAGGGCGCGCTCTCTCCCCTCTTGGCTAGTTGCCAATTTGTTGATGACGGGGGAACGACACATGCCGTCGGCAGCCCTTTAAAGCCAGATGAACCACAAAAATGTTACAAAATTGATTTGAAGCATGGTTCTCAGTTTTATAAAATTTTCGAAACTTTTATTAAAGTTCTACGCATTCAATATCGTGTGGTACTGCTAAAATATTAGGTAGCTATGTATTTTTAGCAATTTTAACCTGATTTTTCTTAAAAAACGCCTACAGCTTTGCTTTTTTACCACAAAACCCGCAAAAACGAGCATGATTTTTGCTCTGCAGTATTTGTGGAGGCCGGGCTAGTCCCGCGAAGCAATAGGGCCATTCTGTCCGTATCCCGCACGTTGTGAACGTATTTACTCCGAGTGCGCCCTTCCCCCCTCTTTAGGAGAAGAGAGCCCTTTTTTATGCCACGGTCTTTTCGATGGGCATAAGCGAGTCCGACGCCGCCGGCAATTTCCCTCCATCGGCCGTGGATTCCATTCACGTGGTCCGGCTCCCGCTCTCGCTCACCCCCCACTTCATTTCCGCCATTTTTCTCGTCCTCCTCCGGGGCCTACGATAAGCCGGGTATTTTTTGAGGCTGTTGTTGGTTACGTTATTCCATTACGCTCCCGGATACGCCATGCATGACTTGTTGAATGGAGGCGGGGGTTGTTAGCGAGTCGGGCTTTGTTTAGGTATCTCGTCTCTCTCTCTCTGGCTCTTTCCTCAAATTCACACAGATTTTAGCTCTTGCTCGCTTTGACTCTCATTCTGACTCACTCCCTCACCATCTCACTCGCACTCTCGCTCTCTCTCTGGTCGCTCTCTATCTCTCGCGCGGGGTACAGTCACTACCCCGAAAAGTCACTACCACGAAAGTCA
Source organism: Mesorhabditis sp. LJ9110 (assembly GCA_038088335.1). Lineage (NCBI taxonomy): Eukaryota > Metazoa > Nematoda > Chromadorea > Rhabditida > Rhabditidae > Mesorhabditis > Mesorhabditis sp. LJ9110. Next base: position 69,925 of record JBBGBA010000279.1, read on the forward strand.
CTACCCCGAAAGTCACTACCCCGAAAAGTCACTACCCCGAAACCCGAAAGTCACTACCCCGAAAAGTCACTACCCCGAAATAATTTACATGATTTTCATAGGAAAACCGCATGAAAACTGGATTTTTCCGGATTAGCTCTCTTTTGGCCTTGCTCGCTCTCACTATCACTCTCTCACTATAGCTCTCCTTCTCTCTATCGCTCTCAAATTCGCTCTCGTTTTAGCTCTTGATCGCTCTCTCTCTCTCAGACTCACCCTCTTACTCACTCACACTCACTTTTTTCTCACACTCACTCTCCCTTGTTCTCTCTCTCTCTCTCTCTCTCTCTCTCTCTCTCTCTCCCCCTCCCTCCCTCTTCTTCCCCAAAAGAACAATTGAATTTCGCGACCTGGCTAATGGGTAGCGCAATGGATAGCCCAGGGAGGGCATCCTTTAGAAATTCCAAGAAGACTCCCGATTCTTGCATACGGTAGTAGTGGAAGGGGTGCCTCTTCGGCTTCATCGCGGCTTCATCAACCCTCGGCACCCTTAATTGACATCTCCGATAGGGCCAAACATGCGCCGGGGCCGCCCGGTTAGCGCGACAGCCGGGATCTAGAGCAATGTTTTGGCAAACAAAGCCGGCGGTCAGTTTTGGAAGGCGGAAAATTCTTGTGCGCATTATTCACATATTTTTTTGTTCGAACAGCTCTTTCCATCCCTAATTTCCTTTGTGCGTCCCTTCCCTCACCCTAAGCGAGTTCTCACCCTCCCCGGCCAGCTGAAAATGTCCCATTTTTACAGCGAGCATCTCGCGATCCACAGATACCCGCCAAAGCACCCCGATTGCACTCACGTGTCCACTGCATGACTCATCCAGGCATAGATTTAATCTGGCTCTGCTTTCAGGTTTTTTGGTTTTCGGGGAATTCCGACCACAATTTCTCCAAAAACATTAAAAGTTATTCTTAAGACTGCTTGGCGTTACGTCTAAATAACTAACATTGATTGGGAGGTTCTTTCGCTTTAACGGGGGGGGGGGGTCTTCAGGGGGACCAACTTTTTTCTTGAGCATCCAGTTTGTTCTAATATAAATAAAGGTTTTTACGCTGTTTTTACATTTCCTAAACGTAGAAACTACAAGTTCTGCTAAAATACACCAAAATATCGATTTTTAGACAAAAATTTACCTTTTTTGACTTTTTTAGATTTTTTGAGACGGTTTTTCTATTTTTTAAATATAACTGATTTTAAACAAGATCAATTTAATTCGAAAGCGCCTCGTTTCGTTATTTATGTTAAAGCGGATTCTTGAGCACTTTTGATACCATTTCGATCGGGTTAAAGTGAAGACATAGTATTTACAAATTTTAATAAGCAGATCTTTGAAATTTTGGGCGATTTTTACTTTTAGGAAATTGATATTTATGATGCTTAGCCATCGTTTCTTTTATTTACTGAAGCTCCTGACTCCGGAAAGAGGGCCATCCCTTGGTGGTTGTTTCTCTGTTTCGTCGACCTTGGCCGGCTGGCATACGGAGTGGATATTTCGCAATGGCCGTATTTATTCCATTCCACTTCTCCGCCCACACACCGATCCATTATTCTCTTTTGCATAGTGCGTTTCGTGTTTTTGGGTCTGGCGTTTCCTGTTTTTGGGTTTTTCATTCGCGTTGGCCAAATTTTTTTGATGATTTTTATGGTCAAACTTGTAAAACCGAGCATTTTTTCTTGCAAAAAAGATTTTCCAACACCGTTTTTTGAATCTCAAGCGCTAAAAATGTATTATTTGGTGCTTCTCTGCTTCTTCTCCTCGCTCTTCTCTTCTCGTCAAGAATTTCGAATTTTTTAAAACGTCTTACCGGAATCGAAATCGAAATAAAAATTTGTAGCACATGCTTAGGCGTAGGCTTAGGCTTAGGCAACCTTGCGACAAAATCACGAAGAAACCACTTAAAACCATACTATGAACTGCTAGGGATTTTAGCTGGATAGCTTTCTCGCCCCGCTAAAAATCAACCCCCCGCCAACAGACCAGAACCAAAGATCCTTGATTCGGTTCGTTTTCCCCCATTTCCCGCCTCGATTCGACCAGCTGTTTTCGTGGGGTGTCGATTGTTTGACCCGTGCGCCACTTCCCACGTCTATTTTTCCAGCAAACCCCCCAAAAACTCCGCGGGAATGACGATCTACCCCGTCTCGCACCAGGGGGACCCAAGCAATCGATCCCCCCTCATCGACACATGCGATTTTCACAGTTCAACAGGGTCCATGTGTGCCTCTCTCTCTATCTCTCTCTCGCTCTCTCGCTCTCTCTCTCTCTCTCCTCGTAAAAACAACAAAAACGAGTTGACCTTGGGCACACAAACTTATTACCCGCGCGCAGCCTTCCCCCCATTTCGCTGATGCGGAAATGTTTTCGCTTTCCATCCTGAAACTTTTCGGGTTTCATTCAATTTCGAAAATCGGGTTTTTAGCCTAGAAATCTGGATTTTTGAGCTTGACGATAAACCATGGACACATCTGTAGATTTTATGGGTTGAAGATCGTTATAAAGCGTTGATTTTAAGCTAAAAATCTTTGTGTTTTAAGTGTCAGACTCTCTGTGTATAATTTTAGGCTTCATTGGGCAATTAATTGTGCAAAGCCCATTTATTTTAAATCTTGTATTTGACATTTTATCTCTATAGATTTTGCCCGCGACACGCAACGCGCACCTCACGCTGTGCGTCGGAATCCGTGCACGTTCGTTGTTTGCCGCGTAGCAGAAAATCTTTGGGGAGTTTGTAGACAAAAAATCCTTAGCCAACGCTTGCCAGTCCCTTTAAATCGTAAACCGCCCGAAAAGACGCATTTTCTGATTTGTAAATGTTGAAAAGGTGCGTGTGGGTGTGCCGTTCATTCGCATTCTTTCAAAAAAAGGAGGGCTGGCTAGCCAGAGCTGCTGCTCCCGGATGCATAGAACGGAAAAGAAGAAAAAGGAGCTGAGGCGGGGCATTGTCCATTCTGATTGCCATTCCACCCCAATTCGCCCATTTCACCCCCATCTAACCCACCCCCGCAATTCTCCCCCAAAGGTATCTGAGCTTAAAGGTCCTCAAAATCGTTATATAGGTACTGTTCTATTAGCGGAGGGGGGGGGCAGGTGATTTTTAATTTTTCAACTATACCTCCCTGTTAATAATGTATGATTTATTTATACAGGGCTTTTAGTTGGTTTTAATTCATAATTTATTTTTTGTCTCCATTTTTGGTTGGCCTTATGCATTTGAAGAGTAGATTCTAGGCCTTTAAAACCTTCGAAATTTTTCTAAAAAAACCCCGCACCAAAAAGCCGCAAACAAATCCCTCTAAAGAATAACTGTGGTCCCGCCGCGTAATGGGGCGTTCGCCGCGGCCAAAAATATGGCAGTCGAATGGACGGGGGATGGGAAGGAAAAGCAAAAGACCCCCCAGCCTCCACTAGTACCCAACGAAAAACGAGAATCCATATTTTATGAATATCAGAAGCGGGTGCACCCGGAACGTGGCCAAAACCAGGTCTAAAATGGCCTGATTTTGTGGTATATTTTTGCTATGTTTAATCGTTTTTAAGGGTTCTGGTGCATTATCGGGGGGGGGTATTTTTTGCTATAAGGCCAGAAATACCTATTAATGTGACAGTAAGTATTTTAATAGTGATTTTAGTGAAATTTAACTATCTGAAAACGCATAAAAAATTTTTCATCCGAAATTTTAGACGAAAAATCGATATTGTGTGCATTTTTAATAGCAATTCGTAGGGTTTTGACGTTTAGGCATAGTAAAAAAAGACAATTTATAAGCTCTTCGTCTATTTATACTAGAAAAATGGATGCTAAGGAAAAGCCCCCGATATGGCGAAAGCACCGATTTTCCTGGTTTCTTCTCTCTCTCTCTCTCTCTCTCTCTCTCTCTCTCTCTCTCTCTCTTCCTCGCTCTCTCACTTTACGTTTACTCTCAAACTACACCATATTTAATTATTCGCCAGCTTTCCCTGTCAATTCTATCATTTCTGAGTCATCGCCCCTCAATTATTTCGCAAAAAATGCTGGCCGCCATTTTCATCAGGCCTTTTTGTTTCGACATGCCAATGTTTTGGCTGCCCCGTAAATTTTCGAGCATATTAAGTTACGCCTGGCCTCATTCCCCGTCCTATCAAACGAATAGCATCTTTTTGGATTTTCGGAGATGTTTGGCACTCTAGACATATCTTTCACCATCGCCCAAAAAGCCAAACAACAGACAACTATCGCAACACGACTCCAAAAAATGTAGGGGCAGAATATTGGGGGTTGCGCTGCCCGGGGCGACCTAAGGGCGCTAATTAGAAAGGACAGAAATGGGGGGCTTTACGGATAAATATTTACGATGTTTTGCGGGTGGTGGAGGGGTTTTAGCCGACAGCAGCATTGTAATAAGGTGAAGCAACGAAAAGCATTTATTTATTTAACCTCTGTTTTGCCCTCCCCGTAAATTCACTAGCTAACCCGATCCCTCGACATTTCCCCTTCAAGATAGTTAGCTTGCCCAAAATAACCTATTTTACCTGTAAAATACAGTCTTATACCTTATTCACTAATTACTATTATTATTTAGTTATTTTTGATGTTTAATAATAGTGAAAACTTTTCAAAATTTATGGAAAGAACTTGTTACAAAAGTTAGAAGCACGTTCAAAAAGCCGCCAGTTTTGATCGGAAAATCTTCTTTTAGCCCTTAATGATTAATTTTAACCACATCTTTTTACAAAGTTACTGATTACTTTTGATTTAAGACTCCCGGACAGCGATTTTTCCCAAAAAAACGGGCATTTTGGCCTTATCTCCGTCTCGCCTCCGCCCGAAAGCACCCGGCTGGTCCCCCGGTGGGGGGTATAAAGCCCCCCACCGGGCCCCACTGGAGATGACGATCACTTAATCCATTCTCTGAGCCGACGGTGGCCGTTGTGGATGCCTGAAAAGCGGGCACGCTCCTGGGTTTGGCAGTTCTTGCTTCTCCCTACCGCCCGCACCCGCCCACATAAGCAAAGGCCGACCATTGTTTTTTGAAGCTATTGACCGTTTCATTTTTTTTTTAAACCCCAGATCCCCTATTCCTTTAAAAGCGCGGGGTTTTTGCCCAATCTGGTTCCCCAATATCCCGGTCTGTTCTCTGTTGCGGGGTTTTTGGTTCTTTTGTTCCCCGGGGAATGAAGAAAACTTTCAAAAAATTTAAAATGTTGCTTTTTTTTGGTCTTTCCCAACCAAATTCTATGATTTTGACCTTTTTTTTTTTTAATTTTTTTGTTAAAATGTGTGTAGTTTTACACTCAGGAATAGTTAAAACAATTTAGAAACGCATCCGCAATTTATAAAAAATCTAGGCTTGTGCCGAAAAAATTTGTTCCCCGGGAATACCCCCGCCCGGGAATCCTAAAGAACCTCGCTTTCATACATATTTGGTTTTTGCATCCGGGTTTTATATTTCTAAAGTTTTTATATAAATATCAGGTTTTAAAAAAGCTTTTTTAATTTTTTCGAATTAAAATTTTAACAAATACAATATTTTTAGAAGTCGATTTCATGTGTGGTCAACGCCACTATTGAAGAACCACAGCAGCACATTCCTGGTAAGTTCTTTATTATTTTGATTCTCTAACAATGGCCCTTGATTTTCTTACAAAAATGATTTCTAGGCGTCGACTACTTGCGGATACGCGTTGACGATAACCCGTACGCGCCGTTGAGCGCGTACTTCGACTCGGCTGCGGACAAGATTCGCTCCGTTGCGGTATGCATTCAATCATCCCTGAAAATCGCTTTTCAGGACCGTGGCGGACGCACCCTGGTGCATTGTATGGCCGGAGTATCCCGTAGTGCCACACTGTGCATGGTGTATCTGATGAAGCACGAGAAGATGACCCTCCGCCAGGCCTACAACCATGTGAAGAGCCGGCGACCCGTTGTCCGTCCCAACGTCGGCTTCTGGAAGCAAATGGTCGAGTATGAGAAGCGCTTGAGAGGTAGATCCCCTTTTCCACCAAATCCCCCCCGTTTAGGCACGAATTCGGTGCAAATGGTGATGACGAACCAGTGTGATCTGCCCATTCCGGATGTCTACTGTGAGAATATTAAGCAGATTACCGTCAGGTTTGTTCGTCATTTGGAGGCTTCCGTCTTTTGTCTTCCAATTTTTTTAATCTACCCAATATCTGCCTATTACGAAAAAATTTCTCATCTTGTTAATGTTTTCCGATAACTATCATATTTTAAAACCCTTTTTGGAAAACAGTTCAAAATATCAAGTTGTTGTCCAGGTCTGGTTATTTTCATACAGTGAGCAAAAATTCAAGATTTTGCGAGGCACAATTTTATAAAAAGGTTTTTATATTAAATTGATGCAATACCAGGAAAATTATTAAAATATAATGGCTTCTCTAAAGCCGAGGGGAAATCCCCTTTGGCTACAAGACCGCCCCGAGCACCGGCTATCCACCTCAAGCGAAGCCGCTTCCTGACTAGGTACGTTGTCTGCTCGAAAAGATTGCGCATAGCTAGCGCTCGTCAGAATAACCTGAAAGCCTGCAATGCGTCCATCGCAGAAAGTATATCAATTACTTGTCTAGCGCTTCTCGTGCAGCTTCAATGCCTGGTCGAACATCGGCAAGCTCGAGGCCATCATCCACGTCCCTCTTGCCAATGACTCCGAAGTATTCACTCGTCTCGCCGGCTCCGTCGCGCAAACCGCGTGATACCAGTATCTTCAGGTGCGTCTTCAAGCCAATAATTCGGGCCATTGACCCCGCATATCTGAAATTCAAATTATCCGCAACTTTTCAGCATGTACGCTTCGACACCGCGGACCCACTTCTTCTCAGCATTTTGAACCCTAGCCCTCGATCAACAACCAGAGTCCGGATAGAGAAAAATTGCCCTACGGGTCATCTCGTATTTTTCTTTTGTTTTTTGAACTTCACCTCCTATTCTAGTCTCCCAATACCACATCCAGGTGCACTGTTTAAAAGTCATTGTCCCCAGAGTCTCCTCTTTCGAGCCCTGTACATATCCGTTATTCGTCTTATAATCCATACCTTCACCCCAAAATAAGCCATCGTTAAAGGGATAAGGAGGGCTCATCTATAATTGGCAGGTAGCCAACTGGGTCAGAGAGGGCGAGAGCTCAGAGACCCCCTTTCCCCCGCGCCATCGGTTTTTGGCTGGTCTACGTGGGCCCTCCTTATCCCTTTAAAAGGGTTTGGCAACGCTCCTCCTCTATGTTGTTACCAAGCGCATAAACAAGGAAAGCACTAGGCGGAAATCGCCAAAGACGAGAGCGCTGCTCGGCTATCTGGTCTCAGTAATACAAGTCCCGGTCAGTAAGTTTATCGAAAAACAACGAAATACAACAATTTCACAACAATGTCAGTAAAAACAATTTGTTTAAACGGGGGTAAGATCCATAAAAGGGTCAATGGCACAGGGGGGGCAATTCAGGTTAAAAATAAACAGTAAAAAATCATAGTTATAGGGACAAACGGTGCTAACTTGAATCTCAAAAAAGCACTTCAAATCACAAGCTTGCTGATGATGCGTTGCAGTGATATAGAGATCTTAGTGTGGGCGGCGACCTCGTGGTTGATTTGAGCGGCACGCCCCTCTGGAACGCTTTCTTAGGAAAAGAAGGAGATTTAATACCTCGAAATGCATCCGTGACAAGGCTGCCCATCGCCTTATATATCGCTCCCACAAGCTGCTTGCAGACATCGCGCTCCATGGCTTTCAGCAACTGCTCCAAATGGGTGCCGAACTGCCCCCAGTAGTCGAAGCGCCAGTTGATGGCGAGCTGAATAAAACAACTCGTAAAATAGTGTATAGTTTACCGAGCTGATGTTGGCCAACATCTCGGCTGTTTCATCAAAGTGACCATTCTTGAGACGTGGAAGGCAGCTCACGGCGAAAAGGCGCGGAGATACCAGATGGAGCGCGATAAAGTTGTCGAGACACCATGGCGCGGGCGTCGCTAAAATAAACTCAGTACCCTTCCAATAAAAATATGTTACTGGTTGTCTCTTCGAGCAAGTTGAACACCTCGCCGGTAGAAAGGGTCAGCAGGCCATCGCCGCTCCCTAATAGCAACTCGGTGTCCAGCAAGAGCTCAAAAGCTTCTGATAAGCGCGATAGGCCCGTTTCCGCATCTCGTCGAGTGGCGAAGGGCAACGACGACAGTTCCTGCCAGTCCAGGAATTCTGTAACAATCGAATTATTGAATGCCATAGCACCAAACCTCGCCCAGAAGTGGTCTTTTTCGGCATCTGGAACAAAATCAGAAGTAATTTGGCGCGGGTGGCTTTCGTCGAGAGTTCGCTAAAAACTATGTATGCATCGCGAAAAGTAGCCTTACTAAAGCAAAGTTGTCGTCCAAAAAACTTGAGATTGTCGATCACAGAACTCTCGGTCGATAAACAAGTCCCGAAGGATCTGATTGACTAGCATCTCGGCATCCGGGTTTTCTCCATGCGGGTCCGCAAGCACAGCGACGACCTCTTTGCGTATCCACCCATCACGCCAGCTGAGCACTTTCCTCAGCAGACCGATGCAGAGTCCAAAATCCCAGTAGTCGCAGAACTATAAATGGTTTATGCTGCACTTGGAATACGGATACCGATGTAATAACAGCTCCCCATTGTTGAAAATGAGCAATGTTCATTCCATATTCCACGTATTCGCAAAGTAACTCGATGCGATCTTCGGTATGTTCAGAAATCGACATCAGTTTCAACAGATCACCTAAAAACGTATACACAAAACAAGAACGCGAATATACCATAACGCCGACATGGGTTGGACATATCATTCTTCCGAGCAAGATCAGCGGGACAGCTCGCCAGGTCCGCGACCATTCTATCTTTGAAGCGGCGGGTTCGGAAGTAAGCGACAAGTGATTCGCGCGTCCCCGGTGAAGTGTACCACAGGCGGATCAAGCTCTCAACTAAAAAAAGAGAATATCGCTATAAGAGGGCCATACCGGAAAAATTGGCGAAAAGTTCCTCTTGCAGCAATGGAGGTAGAAGCTCAACAATATATCCTTGCGGTTGTGGCACCTCTTCTAGCTCGGATCCGGACAGTCGACGTCTCTTCCCGCAATATTCATCCTGTTGCGAGGTGGCAACACGTTTCCTCGATGGAAAGAAGTCAGTGACCCGAAAGCAGCCACTATTAGCCCTCGCCATGGGCATCTAAATCCGCTGTAATAAGAAAAGCACGGCCAGCGCGTAGAAACAGCCAAGAAAATTTTCCCATGGTCTTTAGCCGGCTAGCATCAAAACAAAAATGAGTGCAGGCTTTATCTCCAATGAATCGGGCCAAATAAGAAACCATTATAATAAGAGCACAGCAAAGTCAATGGGTGTGTCAAAATCACAGACAATTGGTCCAATCAGTAATAGGAAAGTGAATACATGCGAGGGAATCAGATGATTAGTTCAATAAAGCACAGGAATTCACAGTATCGAGCCGATGTGCATGTTCAGTCAGTTTCGGAAGCCACACGACCGACCTTGCGTGGGACGAAATCCTGAGAAATCGTTGAATAAATGTAAGAAGGCTTACCGGGATCTGCGGAAAGATTTGTCGTTTGACTGGCATGCGGCTTGGCGTATATTTCATAGGCGAAGGGCATCCAAGCGCTGCGGCCGGGCCAATTTTCCGTAAAGGCTGCTTCACCCGAACATTTGTAGCCTTCTCTGGATGGTCGTCACAGCTCCACTCGAATTGCGCGAACAAGTTGTCGTATTCGGATGGCAGCTCTGCCTTCTCCCAGTCGTCGAGTTTCTGAAGACGGTTAAGAGGGTTATAGATGGAGAAAAACCTTCATATCTCGTTGGACGCGTTCGGGCCTGAGGCGACGCTTCAGCGCACAGGCTTTTGACACCACCTCGCCGGGAATGTTGGCGCAGTGCTTCTACAAAAAAAACATTCGGCTAACCTAATACAAAGTTACCACTTCTTTGAAAAAGGGCATATCCATCAAACTGGCGTACACCCTGCGAGGATCCTCTTCAGAGTAGCCGAGCCGCGCTTCAGGGTTCATGGCGAGAAGTCCTTGCAAAACAGCCAAGGCCGGCTGTGTAACCCCAGAGTGCATGAGGTCAGTCGATCGTGAGCAACGAGGGAAGAAGGCTTGCTAAAAAAAAGTTTTGGCAAGCGAGAAACTTCCTACATTGACCTCCAAGAATGCAATCTTTTCTTTGTATCCGTTGTATTTGCCCTCCATCTTCTGAAGTAAATAGTTGTTTCCAACGATCCACTCATACATGCACATCCCGAGCGCCCAGAGATCAAGCCTAAGAAAAAAAAAATCAGAAACTCAGTGAACACCAACGAGTGCTTATAAGATCGGCTGTGGAAGATCTCAGGCGCCAAGTATTCCGCCGTTCCACCACGTGTTCTTGCTTTTTGGCCCAACGGCAGTGCCTAAACGTACATTATCGCAACTCTAGCCATACATACTCTGCTCCACCCAAAATCCGTGTGAAGTAAACGACCATCTCTGGATAGAAGCATGTTGTCTGGTTTCACATCGCGATGGATGACTCCTCGGGAATGGATGAAAAGTAGACCGTCCAATGCTTGTGCCATCAGTCGTTGCACGATGGGCTCGGGCAGTCTGTGTTGCTGGTCGCCGATGGCGGTAGTAAGGGTGTAAACGTCGGTGGCAGCTTCTTCCATGCTGAAGTAGAACGTGTTGTCGACCTGAAAAATCCAGTGTATTTGGCCCGAAAAAAAGGAAACTGACCCGTTTGCATGCGTAGAGCTTGACGACGTTGTGGTGACCATTGCAGGCCCGCCAGGACTGTGTTTCGACTTGTATCGGCTCGAGGGTCGCTTCCACGCTTTTGAGGTTTTCTAGCTTGACGATCTTCAAAGCGATGGGGCGGCGCTTGGCGTCAGTGGCCGTGTAGACCTGAGGCGAATGAACGAAAATGAAAGAAAATGTATACCAAGCCGAAGCTGCCGCTGCCAAGCCGCGTACCAAGCGTGAAGCTGTCGTAGCGCCGTCGGCCGGTCTGCGAATGGGCCTTGAGGTGCTGGCGGATGGGGGTGTTAGTGACGTTGATTAGCGCCATCCCTCCAAGCACCTAAAAATGATCAGTAAAGGATTGAGTGGTAAAAAAGCGCAGGAGATAAAGACATTGAAAAAGAGACAAAAGATTCAAAAATAACGGAGCGAAGAAAGATCAATGTTTTGGATCTTCGCAAAAATGATGCTTTTCCCGATTCCGGGAAGAGGGCCTGCGCAGCTACGGTAGAAAAACGATACGCACCACTTTGCGGACTTTAACGGATTGAAACGGAATTTATAGCAAGGAAAAAACGCAAAATGTTGATTAAATTAATTAATTAATAATACAAAGAATTCATTTAATTATGATTAATTTACTTAAATTTTAAAACAAACGACGAAATAAATAAATTGTCGTTTTTAACTTTAATTTTCGCCATTATAGCGATATGCCGTTTTGCCCTAGCCTGTGCACAAAGTCGTAGATATATATTTATGTGTTTCGAGCGGCTACAACGGTTTTTCGGCCGGTAAAAATTGAGATCATCATTAGCACGTTGAAACGCTCGCTTCGTGAGCTGTTCAGTTTTGTGATCTTAATTTTTTCGTGTAAATTGCATTAGGCCTTCCTCGCCAGCTTTGAAAAATATTTATTAGCACGATTCTATAAGTCAGTCCTATGTAACAATCCTATCGAAACCCGTAGAGTGGCAGAAGATATACGGCACAAGCAACAAAAAAAAACACCCGCATTTCGTAAACTATAAAAACATCAAAATCGAAAAGTCTACGGCGTTCTAGGGCCACATATTCTCAAGCACAGGTTCTTTCTTCACTATCCGGCGTAAATCGAGGCCGCGGAGGTTGATGTTCACGTAGGCGCCTTCGAACATCTAAAAAAGGAAAACGTGAGGCTTTGAATTTTTTGTCCGCAAATAGCTTGAAACATCAACTTACTCTCTCGGCAAAAGCCCGTCCGACAGCGAGTGCATGCTGCGCGTCACGATGGCCCAAGCCCCCGATCGTATATACGTTCTTATGCTGTGGGTGCTCGCCGATGATTGGCGTTCCATCGAAAGTGTTCACCGATTCGTACCGTGCCCACGCCGACTTCACCTGAAAAAAGGAGCTTTTGAAATAAATGATGGATTTTTGGCCCATGCCAATCCTGATGAATTTTAGCGCTTACGTACCTTGGCATCAGCCAATGCTGGAACGACCTTGACCAGTTCGGGCCAAATTGTGTCGTAGAAAAGCGAATAGTCGATGTCTTCGAGATTTGAATGGTCAAGCATTGCATCCTCTTCGGCCGTCATATGCTTGCCGACAAGGAATTGGTGCCCAGGTCTATCTTGTCTCATCCAAACACCGGTAGGAAGCACCTAAAAATGAAACAACGCCGGTCAACGAATTTTACCATCATTGGAAGGTCGGGCGGTGCGCTTTCTGCATGGATGGCGAACATTGTACGCTTTCTTGCCTCTAGTGGATAGGCTACGGAGAGAATGCCGGGTCCATCTCCTAAAATGGCGCTTACAAAAAGACAAAAGAGACACGGCACTTAATAAGAAAATTCGAGAACTCACCCGCCCCGAGAAGCTTTGTAATCGAGCCGGACCAGGGCCCCGCACAGTTCACCATCATATAGCATCGAATTGGTCGAGCAGAAGCATCGGTCATTTGGGGACGCACCTGGAAACGTAAAAGATCAAAGAAAATCACGAAAATCTTACCATCAATCCCATAATCCGCCGCGTTTGCTTTGCCAGCTCATCAGCCGCAGTTCCCTCTTCCAACGCATGAACTTCCGGCAGCATGTGTGTCGGCGCAAAATCGAACCCTTCCACCTATTGAATATTCTAACAAAAGTTCCCAAACACTAACCTCTCCTTTAATATATTGCACTCCAAGGCTTATGTTCTTTTCCCGAAGCGCGCTCAGCAGCTGCCATGTGTCGAAAACACCCTCGTTTTCCAGCGCTAAATTCAAAGAATCCAAAAAGAAGGCCCAATTTACCGATGCTACCCAGCACGACGTTGTCGAAGACCATCGCTGGGAAACGCTCTTCTAATTGAGCCCGGGTCAAAAGGGCGATACGAGCTCCTTTTTCACTAAAAAAAAAATAGTAAAATAAACGTAGTGCGACGAACGTCTGTATTTTCCAGTTATTTCGCATCGTCTCCGCGTCTTCTTCACTACATGCCAAATGTAGGTAACCGCAAGGGTAGAAATTGACGTCTGGTCTCTCACTATCTACGTCAAACACTGTTAAATTGGTGATACCACCTACCAAGTATCCTCAAATGTTCCCCGGCATGTCGCAAAAATTCCGAGGTAAATAATGACATTTCAATGTTCTCGGCTAGCGAATGTTGTGGAGAGATCCCACCGACTGAAAGCAGGGAAGAGCCCTGGAAAATTCATTTTTCGTAAAATTGTTAAAATATACCTGCGGGAACTTGTCATTGTTCTCTATGACGCAAACTTTGAAATCCTCATCCCGAAACCATTGTTTGATCCAATAGGCGACCGACGAACCTAAATAATTAGCTTCTCAATGTTCAAACTAGCGCCTACCAGTCAGCCCGCCACCAATAACCACAATTTCGGCCCGATAAGGCAACAATTCGTGGTCATGGACCGCTCGTTTCATGTGTGCAATGGGGTGTCTTCTTTGCCAGGCATCTTTCCGTGCCTCGTCAAAGCGGCGTGCCCATCTTCTGAAGTCGTACGACAATCCGTGCCACGTCCTTTTCAGAGGCTCCTCACCGGGCTCGTAGTGTCGCTCATTTTCGTAACCCTACATCGAAATTGGTAAACTTCGGTTCCAAAAAAAAGCTTTTTACCTGCCATGCTTGTTTGCTGGACAAGCTCAAAGTGCTGCGGCTTCCGGCTACTCGTAGATAGTGCAATGGCCCTTTCAGCACTTCCACTCGACCCTGCATCGAACAAACGCAGGAATCCAGTAAAAGTTATAACTTTTCACTAGTTTTACAAAGGAAAAAATCCAGCAGCCGATTTCCGGTATATCCGCATATTACGCGTGTGGTTAGTACATCGCCGTACTTGCCAATTTCCTCGCGTAAGTGTTTCTAGGATGAAAAAACCAAAACACAAAAGTTTTTACATGCGCATAACATTCCGAATATTAACAAAAATGTTTCCATTGGGCGAAAAGGCGGGCATGCAAGGCATAGATAAGGTATATTTTGACGTTGAAGCAGATACAAGCCATTACGTAGGAGAAAATCGCGAAGATCATCGAAGAGAATACCGGCGAGAAGTACAATGCTTTTTCCAAGAAGAAGCAAGACAGAATGGATAAGCGGAATGCCGAGATCAAGGCCACAATTGCCAAGCTCAAAGAAGGCGATTTGGAGCGCCTTCGGAAAGAGGTGAGAGCAGTTGTGTGGTCGAGCGGGGGCGGGTTATTTCGTATAAAATTTGGGAGATTATTTTATTTCTTTTTACAGGTTGATGAGCGTACAACAGTGCTGGAAGCATCACGGGAGTTGTCGCGACACTGCGTTCACATCGATATGGATGCGTTCTTTGCGGCCGTTGAGATGAGGGATGAGCCCCGGTTGCGCACGATACCAATGGCTGTTGGCAGTTTTCATATGCTGGTTCGTTTGGTTTATTTTCAAAACAAAAGGGATAGCTTCATAATGTCAAATTCATATATCGATATTCGCTGCCGAAATTTCATATGCCTGGATTTTCGCATGGTTGTTGACTTTCCAGGAGATTTGTCCAGGCTAGCTTCGGTTAGACTGTCAGTGAAGCTTCAAAAGCATAGCATCCGTTCAGACAAAGTTTTTATTTCGTAAAAGCATGAAATTAATTTTCTTAAAATAGGGACATGACTTCTTAGCGCTTCTTGCGACTCGCTGCCTTCGCTTTTCCCTGGATGCTCGTGCTGACGGCCTAAAGATATTACATTGTCGAGGACTGCCTTCTATCCAACTACCGAGTTTGGAGATTTTCCGCTCTTTCCCTTGGGTTCCTTCTTCTTTTTGCTGGTGCTGCTGGTGCTGTTGCTCGTGCTGTTGCTCTTTGTGGCAGAATCGTTGACGCCGAATCCGGGCAGCGGAGGGCAGTGGCGAAGTAATATTGGGTTGATCGTCTGATCCATTTCTGCAAGGGGTTTATGTTTTGTACCTGGTTCCTAGACCCACCAATCGGCTTCTCGACCTTCAGCTTTTCGCTAAATTTGAGATCATTGCGGCGGCGGCGCTTCGAGGCTTTCGGGTCGCGCTCAATTGAACGAGGCTTTTTCTTGGACTTGGCCGCCCTTCATCGCCAACAGCTCTTTGCTGAAAAAATAAGGTTCATTTGCCTGACCAGCGGTGAAAGCCAGGTCTTTTCGATCGTTTTTTTATTATTCCGGGGCGTAAAACTGAAAATTCGAATCGCTATTTTACCCCAAATGGCTAATATTTCCGCTTTTCAAAGGTTTTTTGGTACGTTTCAAGTAGCGTTGAATTTTGCCGAAACTATATAAAAACGCGTTTTGTTTACGCAACATACCTTTCCATAATAAAACTTCGAAAAACACTTGAAACATACGCGCAAATCTCGAGGTTATCGTCCGCCAACCGCATGTCCGGCTCATTCTTTTTGTTGAAGGCCAACGCCTGTCGAACGAGGGCTGCCGCTGTGTCTTGCTCGGCGCGTTCAATCACCACCCACGCCTATTCAGGTGGATAAATAAATCCACTATTCACGCATGATAGGCCTACGTAGTATTTGTTCTCGAACGCTTCATTCAGGGCTTCACGACACGTTTGGCGATTCGCCACTGACGTCTCCCCGACAGCCAGTATCGCATCACCGACGCATAGGACACGCTTGCCAACGCTGTTCTCGCCATTGTCGACAGATGTGATATACACCTGAGTCCTCGTTACTTTTGTAGAAAGAGCTCAGCTCACCTTGCCATTGTAGCCCTTGATCTCAATGCCAAGACGGGCTTTAGTGAACATGATCATATGGGCGATAAGATAGCTGAAGCCGAGCTGAAATTGACAACATTTTTGGCGTGGCGGATTTTTAACGGGCTCAACCAAATTTTCCCAAATGATCCCGTACGGCCCTCTAAACCGATATAGGCCATTTTTATCGTATTTCATTTGGTTTTTAGAACAAACCTCATAGAAATTATTAAGTTTTCGAAAACTTAGATTTTTTGGTCAAAAATTTATGAAAAATGACCCAAAAAAAGAGTAAAAATCTTCGAACTTAAAATTTAATAGTTTTCGTAGCTTTCTAGCAATCAAAAACTACGTAAAAAACTATAAAGGTTCATAATATCTTATCAACAAGTAGGTAGAAAAAAAATTAACCCCCCCCCCCGCTATCAGTTCATTACCGATGCTTAAATTAGGGAAAATACGGTAATAGTATACGAACCGGTATATCATGAGCAGCCGGAATGAATTCCGAACCACTCCCAATCGGCACTTTGCCTATCAGTCGCAAATACGTGATCGTAATATCGTAGTCGGTCGTAGCGTTCTTTTTGGCCAGCTTTCGCACTTCTTCGGTCCACACCTTCCTCGTAGTCACCTCTTTGTCATTTATCTTGATTCAGGAGAACTCTTCAAATTCTGCTGAAGTGTACCGCTTTGATGACGTCCCCAGCCACGAGAGCATCTCCCTTCGACGGATTCGGGATATCCTTGTAGATCTGCTTCTTGTGGTTGATCTTGTCTGGGAACTGGAATCAACAGGGTTTGATGAATTGATATATTTATTTACCAGTTCCCCGGCAGCAAGTCTGTAAACGACAGTCTTCTTCTCAATCACATTCTCCGGCACCGACTCCAAGGCGTTCGTGCTCTTGTTCTTTCTGTGAGCAGGGGTAGTACTTTGAGTCTTCTATAGCTACTCACTTGGATCGTGCTTCATTCGTCTTGTCCTGGGCCTTGCGACTTTTCGACTTCTCCTCGCTGTTCGGCTCTGGCGGAGGCGGCATGGCGGGGGCTCCGCGCGTCTTCGACTCGTTCGGGCAGCACTCGATCCCAGCAGTTGTTTTCCGCTTGTCAAAGTGATTGCTGTGCTTCTTTGATTTTTTGGGGTGGTATCGCTTCCGGGCATTTGCAAAAATTTAAATGCAAATATGATTTTTCTGATTTTGATCAGAGCCCGGTTCCAACTATTCCGGGAATCGCTCCGGGAATGAATTCCGGGACATTCCGGGACTATTCCGGAACCTTAATTTTGTCCGGAACTGCTCGAACTGTATTGCGGGAAGCTATTCCGGGAATTCCCAGAATAGGGTCCCGGAATAGATTCCCGGAATGTAGTTGGAGCAGCATTCCGGGAAAAGTTCTGGATTCCCGGAATGTTTCCCGAATAGTCCCGGAATGCTGCGGACTGTCCCGGAATGTCCGCAGACAAATGGAAGCCAAATTTTGTCTAACATATATAAAATCTTAGTAATAATTCTAGCAAAAAATCATGCAGAAATGAACGGTTTCCTTGGCATGAAACAGCCAAGCATCGATTTCCACTGAAAAATAACTAAGCCAAAACTTATGGCCGCTAAAACACCATCTAGGGCGACAAGGTTATTATGAGAATCTGCGCATCGTCAACTAAGCCCTATTCCAACAAACAGTGAAAATTTCAGAATTTTTGAACAATGGAAACATCGATTCCCGGAATGGTCTCCCCAAGTTTTTGTCGGGGAGGGCAGGCCTTTGTTAAAAAATTCCCGGAATGGTATTGCGGGAATCCATAAAAATTCCCGAAATAGTTGGAGCAACATTCCGGGAAATTTTTTAACGGGATTCCCGGAATGGTAATCGGGAGATTCCGGGAATGCCCTGAGGCAATCCGGGAACTTTCCCGGAATAGTTGGAACCGGGCTCAGTAGTCGTTGCCGCTCCAAAAAAAAGGCGTCAGTGTCTTTCAGACCGAGTAAATGTCTATATTTTCAGAGCACCTCCAACTACCTGGCCCGTCGTTTTGGCGTCCGTGCCGCCATGCCCGGGTTTATCGGCAAGAAATTGTGCCCAGAGCTGGAAATCGTTCGTGGAAACTACAAGAAATATGGCGCGGAAAGTCGCGTGGGTTTTCGCTACATTTTCTGCTGCGTTTTCTAGCTACAAAAATATTTTAGGTCTTTTCCGGCATCTTCGAGGAGTACGACCCCGAGCTGAGCATGGGCTCCCTGGATGAGGCCTACCTGGACATCACCGAATATGTGGCCGAGCGAGCTGTGCCTAGTGAGCACCTTTGTGGGCACTCATTTTCCACTTCTAGAAGCATACGCGCGGATACGGTATTCCGGGGATTGTTCCTGCCGCCTGCCCCACGTCACTGTAGATGAACTCGAGAAAGAAATGGGCAGTAAACTGTTGGTATACCTTTTATCGATCAGCTGCCAGTTTTTAGTGAGGCCGCCGTACACGCTAAAACGACTTGCCCGAAATGCTCAAAGGAGCGATGGATAGTGCAGGATCAAGTGGAGTTTGGGATCGGGCGTCAAGAGGTATGTAGCGGATTATATCTTTGAGGTTTGTGGTTTTGTGGTTTGAGGTTATTGGTTAGGGTCGAAACAGGCAACCTTTCAATTTATTTCCTTTAGCTCTTCTTAGAGCAACCCGCCATTCCCTCGTGGTTTGGTTCACACGGCTTTGCCGTATCGCTCGCTTGCGAGTTCACACCCTTCGGGGTAACGCAGGCTTCGGCTTGTTAAAACTCCCACTGTTCGCAGTGTGGAGTTACCTTTTATCTTTTTACTTCTCATATTACTTATCTTTCTTTATTACAGTGGGTTTTTAGATCGTACGAGAGATCCGGTACCGTGTTGAGCAAGCAACTGGGCTGACTTGTAGCGCAGGCAAGGCATTATTTCCTTCAGATATTTTTGCTCTAGGAATCGCGGCGAATTTTATGCTGGCCAAGATTTGCTCGGATATGAATAAACCAAACGGGCAGTACGATCTGCCGAATGAACGTGATAAAATTATCCAATTTTTGAAGGATCTGCCAATTCGAAAGGTATTTTTAATATGTTCGGTTCGTTTGCATTATCGGGGACCAACTATTTTCCTAATTTATCTCTATAGGTAAGTGGAATCGGCGGTGTTAGCGAGTCGCACCTCAAAGCGGCGAACATCAACACGGTGGGCGAGATGTGGGAGCGGCGGGCGATATTGCCAGCCATTTTCTCCCCTCATTCCGTAGAGGGCTTCCTACGTGTCTCCATGGGCCTACAAAGAGCTTCATCGGGGCCATCTGATGATCGGAGAAAGGTGCTTTTGTATTTATAAATTAGGTACTTTTTTGCAGTCAATTTCCGTGGAGTCAACTTTCCATCCAACTGACGACAAGGCAAAACTATTGGAGAAGCTGCGCGAGCTCAGCGACGACTTGGCTAGCCAGCTGGAGAGGGCCCAGATTCGGGGAGGCTTTAATGTTGCTGTGAAGGTACTTGTTTTTCCCAATTACTTGAATAATCGTAACTTCCAGATTAAATTGGCGACTTTCGATGTAATGACGAGGGCGCATACGGTCGATAAATTGACAAATTCAGGTAAACACCATTTTGAATTGACTAGATTTTTGACGATTTTTCAGCTGATGATATTTTTATGACGGCAGAGAAGATTTTGAAAAAAGAGCTTGGCCCGGAGATTCGATTGCTTGGGGTTTGTTCTTTGCCTTTTTTAGCTTCTACTTGTTTTCAGGTCAGGTTATCGAAACTTGAATTTCTCGATGATGACACGCAGAAGAAAACCCGCATAGATCAATATTTGACGGCAAAAAATCAGGTATTTTATCTATCTGTATTTTTGGTATTTTTATTGCAAATTTGTATTTTTTTTTGGCTCCGCTAAAGAGATTTGCAAAATTCGGTCCTGAGAAAAGTCGCCCCCCCCCCCCGATATTACGCAAGAGTCATTTGATTCAACCACTGCGATGTTTGGCAAGACTTTACTTTACCCCCGGACAGCCGAAGGGTCTGAAAGTTTTCGGTATTTTCGCTTATTTTGTCGGGATTTTTGCAACGCCATTCGATATAGCGTCGAAGAATATACTAAGAGTTTTAATTTGAGCCTACAATAATGTAAAATAAAAAAGTTATAGCCAAAACATCCCGGCTGGGGGTGGGGGGTAAAGTAAAGTGTAGCCCGATGTTTTATATGATTTTTAAGGCTGAGCCTGAGCCAAGCAAGAAGCAGCGACATGCCAGTGATTCGGAAGATCTCTTCAGTTCAGATGGAGATGAGAAGGTAGAGAATCCGCCCTTGTGCTTAGCGATTCGTAAATCTAGCCGGTTGCCCGATGCCCGCTATGCAACAAGATATTACCGGTAGATGATGAGCGCGAGGTGAATTCACATTTGGACGAGTGTCTCAACGCTGATTTAATTGGATCGTTGAAGCCTGGGACTTCGTTAACTGCGAAACCAGTGGTAAGAGTTACCTGTCATTCCTCAGTGACCGGTACTGGACTGTTAGGGGGGGGGATATAAAGCATATACCTAGATGGAATTGACGGTTTTTGAATAGTTTTTCGCATACTATAAATGTAAAAAACATTTTTGGGAAACTTCAAACTTCAAATTTTTGCCCATTCCCATACTGTTTTGACCAAAAAATAGTTTTCGAATTTTTTATGACCTTTTTATACTTAAGAACGTTATAAAAAGCTATATGAACCTTTAAGACGGCAGGACAAAGTCAGCTACCCCTACCCCCTAATTACCAAGAACCCAGTTTTCTAATGTTTTTAGGCATCCACAAAAGCCACGAAACGGAAGCAGCCAGAGCGCAACACACAAAAGCAGGCTGCCAAAAAATCAAAAGCGCCGGCCGGCAATATTAAAAAATTCCTGCGAAATACGAAGGAATGAGTGAAATTTGGACATTTGGTGTAACATAGAATCTGCTTCTAATTACTAGTGATATGCTTTAAATCTAAATCTACTACGTTACCTCATTACCTTTTGTGATCTCTTCTTTTGCTCCCACTCCCTTGCTTGACTGATTGCATTGTTCAAGTTTTTCACATTTTTTGTGCAGTTCTGTGAAGTTTATGGCATAAACGATCGGCGTCTTATTTTTTATTTGTGTGCGTCTGTGCCATAGACGGGCACTAAATGACGATTCCCACAGTTTGTGAAGATGGAAATGGGGGCGAGGGTGGGGCATCAAAGTGGGCCACTATATTCGGAATGGGCCTATCGACTCGATGGCTTTTCCTCATCCCACTCTTTGCATGGGTTACGGTGGCCGAGGAGCACAATTTGACTGGGGCATTGCCTAATCTGCCGGAACTTGGAGGGCTTTTGGAAGATGGTGTGTCTAACGCGGCATATCTCGGGGAATTGGTTAAATTTCAGTTGGTGACGTAAACAATGTTTTCCCGACTTCAATGTCGATGGAGAGCGCTGTCCCTCATGGTAAGCTTCTCCTAGCAGGAATCATAGCTCTTTTCCATTTTCGGGGGGCGGGCTCGAATTATTCCTATAGTATTTTATTTTGTATTCTCTTAGCAAGTATTTGAATAGTTTTTTAGTAAAATTTAACCACCTTTGAGGTGGAAAAACTAGAAAACGTTAAAAATCCGACATTTTGGTGCAAAAGTAGCTTTTTTTGATGGTTCAAGACGTTTTCTTATAGAGCTTTACCTTTACTTTACTTTACCATATTTTTGGTGGAAAAGCTCATTAGAAAACCTTTGGAACGGTTAAAAACATGAAATCTGTGGTAGAAATAGATATTATCCGATTTTTTTATTTTGTTGCGCTTAGGAATACTCTAAAAGTCAGTTTAGCAGCAGTTTCCTCTGTATTAGAAGAATTGGATGACCCGGACACTTACTAACGAACCCGAAGCCTCTTTTCAGGCCTATGCGTAAACGCCAGCGATCCCAGCGAACGGCTCGAATGTGAAAAGGCCTTCCATATGGGCAAAAATTCACGGGTCAGCCTGAAGAATTTAATTTATGTTTTCTGTTTTTATATAATAAGTTTTTAGTTGGGCGACGAAACTGTGAAAAACGAGACGCAACACCTGAAGGTGAAGGGCCGACTGTCGGCTTCAAGCTTTCAACCAATGGTTCTGGCCGATTGCATCGATTATCCATGCATTTCCAAGTATCTATTAGGTATTTTTCCTCTTCTAAAATATATTATTTTTGAGGAAAAATCACTAATGCTCCATTCCTTTACAATAAAAAGCGATTTGGGAACGTGCCACGCAAGGAATTTCGCGTGATGAGCGACGCCGAGCGGGAACGCTTCTTCGACGCGTTGAACTTGCTCAAAAAGAATGGAGTTTACGATAGATGGTGTAAGTTTAAATGATTTCAAAATTGGAGAATATGTATTCTTTTTCTAGCCGACATCCACCAGCAAATGTCAACGCGCGGGACGGCGCATCAGGGCTCGAATTTCTTGCCGTGGCACCGTGAACATTTGAAGCGGTAGGTTGCTACATCAGCAGCTGGCTAGAAAATTTTCCAATGTTTTATAGTGTATTTTTATGGCTTTTTGTCATTTTGAATATCAAAAATCAAAAAACAATTTTGGTACCTTTTAAATTTCAAAAATCAAAGATTTTCGAAAGCTTGGATATTTGTCGAGTTTCGAGGCTTAAAGGCGATAATAACTACATCCATGGTATGTATTCCATTATTGGAGCCTGCAGGGTTATATTACCATATTAGCCCCCCCCCTGCGAACAGCCTAGTACCACAACGCTTTTCGGCTGGAGTTAGAACTGCGCCGGATTGATGCCGACATCTCGATTCCGTTCTGGGATTCAACCATCGATGCCAAGCTGCCAGTGCCAGCTGACTCGGTCATGTGGAGGTACTTCTGGATCATGATAATACTTGCAATTTTCCATCTTTTTAGAATAATCAATTGAGTGAATTTAATCAATATATACGGCATTTTTAGCCCTGAACTGCTCGGAAACACGTTTGGCCCGATCACGACGGGCGCATTTGAAGGGTGGCAAAATGAGGAGGTATCAAAATATGCTGAACTGCTTGAATTTCTTCCCTTTAGAAGAAGTCTGGCGTCATTCGTGAAGTCGGCGTCTTCCCCAATTCTCATCCACTGACGATTGCAGGCGTTGGGGCAAGTTTTTGAGCTTTAAAGTTTAGCTTTAAAGCTTCAGTTCCAACTTAACGCTCAGTTTAGAGCGCTCTATCATTTGCGACGGTAGATGACGTTCTGGCACAATCGAAGAAGATCTCCACGAAGGGCTGCGGTGATATCAACTACAACTGGCTCGACATCCAGCATAACCACGTTCACAATTTTGTTGGCGGTACGCGTTTTAGATTTGGCTTCTACCTCCGCTTTTGTTAAACCTGTAAAATGACCAGTTTTTAGGTGACATGCGCTTCGTGCAATGGTCATCCCGCGATCCGACCTTTCTGCTCCACCACGCTTTCATCGATTTCATCTGGGAAGGATGGCGGATGTTGCATCAAGTAGACATAGTTTTGGTTTATATAAGTACTCGAATCGTCCCAGTTCTGGTGCATTAGCGGGGGAGGAGATCCAAATTCCTCCATTTGGCCGAGCCTTCAATATAATAAAACAGAAACTAACTTGTGTTAAACTAATTTCCGATTACCAAAAATTTAAAACGCTACGCTCCCCCCGCTAATACACCAGCACATTCCTACGTTAGACAGAACAACAACGTGACTCCGAATACCCCAACGACGCTTGTATCAACATCGCGAATCGGGCAACGACTTTGATGTACCCATTCCGGTTACGGTATGTTTTGATCGTTATTTAGGGGCGTGAAAAGGCGTTAAATACGGTGTACCATCGATTAGCACAATTGCTGAAACACACAATTGATTGTCAGGAACATTGACGGGCTTTCAAACGCGTACACGCGGAATTTGTATCATTACTGGCCCGCCCCTCGGTGCACCAAGGAGACGGCCGATTGTGAGGGGAGCAGGTTTGTGTTCTACTTCATTTAGTCACCTTTCAGATTCCTTTTCTGCGATACCCGCGATCCCAAGGCTCCGCAATGCGTCTCAAAAGTCCGTGTCGGCGGAAGTGTACGTTCGTTCCATTTAGACTAAACCCTTTTATTAGTGCGCCGGCTTCGAGCAATCGGCGCCGATGGACGTGTGCTACCGTGGCGTTTGCGTAGGGGGTAGATGCGTCGAAAAGGTATTTATTTAGTTTAATTAAAATTATTAGTCTAGGTAGGGTTTTATTAGACCTAATTTTAGGATTTAACGTCACCAACCGGTGGGAAACCCGTGGAATATCCGGCACAAAATAATGCAGTGAGTACAATTGCTGTTTATAGGAATGTAGCGTTTCGACAGATGAGAGAGAGAGAGAGAGAGAGAGATTTAGGTAGTGGAAGAACGTTGTCTGGACAGACATCCTTGCTGCCAATCTCGAGCCTCCCCACAGCTATGTCGTGACAATCCGGCCGTACGGCTGCTATGCCCGGCCTCGTGTACTGTATGCGTTCCCAATTATTATTGGCCGACATCGGGTGAGTATCATCGACTCGATAGTCTTAAATCAACGATCCTATCAGATTGCTCGGATCGCCTGCGCAATTGCTACGCCTTATCCCAACGGGGTGCCTGCAATGTGGTCAGTCCAAAAAACTTTTAAGTCATCCCAGAATACGATATAAAAGCTACTTTTAGAAGGAATACATCACGAATTGCCGTGGGACCTGTGGCCATTGTCAGGGAAGCTGTGAAGCTGGCGTCACTTCTTGGCAGCAAGACCTGGCAGCCGCTGCAGCCGCCATAAAGAATGCCGGCTAAATGTTGCGCCCCTTTTCTCTGTTTTTCGTAAATAAATATTGGCAAAGTACTTTTTTCAATTACGACGTCCGTTCCAAGCAAAAAACGCAATTTTCGCGCAGTTTAAGTTCGAATATAATAAACATTCAATTCAAACACCTTAATTCAATCGTGCAATTCGTATATAGTATTAATCATCTATGCATGTTAAAAAATATCGCATGAAATTCTTTGCAAACTGCAAGGAAATCTATTGCTAAACGCGATCAACCACCCAAAATTTCATGGATGCTAAAAGGCCATTTATCTCCTTTACCAACGACAGTCGTGCGCCCCCGGTAATAGCCCTGCAGGTTACGGTATAAATTCCCACGAAATCGGGCTTTTATAGCGGTATTGGAATGTAGGCGATCCAAAGTTTCGTCAATACGTCTCGGAGTCAATTCCGAAAGGCCGGGCCGTGCCCATGCTTTTCTTCCTACTTTTTATCGTATCTGGAGTGTCAGCGAAACCGGTCGAGATTCCCGATGATATCGTAAGTTCTCAAGATAAGCTAATATATCCAAATTTAGGCTAAACTCAGCCCGGCCCACATCGAACGAGCCCTTTTTGACAAGCCTGAGATCAAGAAATCGGATCCCGGGGAGCTGAAACCGATCCCGGCGTTACCGGAGAAGCCAAAAAAGGTTGGAAACAACAATACTATTCGTATAAAAAGTATAAAAGTATAGCATAAAAAGAATGCGTATAAAAAAATTAGGTGCCGAAAACGCTAATAACGACAAGCGGCCCCCTATCCATTGAAGGACTCGGAAAGCTTCCCCCAGGTTAGATAATCAACAATTACCGCAAAATATTGTACTTTAGGAAAATGTGATAGCGCCGCTGATGCGGGGCAACGTTTAGAATGCGAGCGCGCGTACTTTATGGGTGTGCTGGGTACGGTGGGTCCGGAATATCCTAATTAAAATTTGGTTTTGTAGAAAAATGAAAAGGATGATGAGGAGTTGTTGGTGAAACTCGACCCAGATGAGGGTTTGTTCTTCGGAATGCAAAGGAAATAGCAATTAAAGAAAATCTCTAATTTCCAGATGACTCCGTTGAAGCTACTATAGACGTCTAACCAACACCTCCGGACGGCAATAAATTGTGCTTTTTTGTTCACTTTTATTCCACCCATCTTATCACAGCCCAGCGAGTTTCGACTTGCGATAATTGTTTATCATCATTTTTAGCAATCAAAAACGATTAAAAACAACACTAAAACGCAAAAAAAGTTGCCGGCAAGGTTGTCTTGCCCCCTCCCGCTAACGTCCAGAACCGAGTTCCTTGACCCTTCCGCGCAGCTACAAATCTGACGTATAAACATTAGCGGTGGATTCCCGCAAACGTCCAGAGGAGTCTGTGCCGCTGAAGTCAACCCATATAAGAAGCAAAAGCTGACCAAAAGGTATATCGCTGTCCCCATCCCGGGACGTGAAAATGAATTGTTTATGAAAGCGCCTAGCTGATCCCCTCTTTTATAACACCGTCCAAAAATACCAAATTAAATGCTGTTTTTTTTATTAAAGCAAATATCTCAAAGCCTCAAAAAATTCAACAATGGCAAATGTAACAGAACTATCAACAACCCATAACAACCATAACAAGCAAATTATTTGTTTTTCTTTAGATTTCGCTGTTTCTCCGCAGAGACGACGATGAGGTCGTCGGTGGGGAGACCTTTGCGCCGTCGAATGGTGTCCATATATCTGAAAATCATGATTGGAAAAATCCAGAAAACCGACAATTTTGCATGATTAATCGAATCTCCTTTCACGCCAAACTCCTCGATTTCGTCTTGCGTCGTTGGCACCCAGTATGGATCCTGGAGATTGGGTTAAATCTTAGAAAAAGGCTATTACCTCTTCGACAGTTTGCCAATGGGAGAATTCTAGTTGACCACTGGCCATGCCGCTCGTTTTCGTCCTAAACAAGACATGTGGACGTAAATGCAAAGTCGAAAATACCTCAATTGCTCGCAAAAATCGAAACTTTCGACGACTGGCAAAACGGCGTTGACCTCGAAGAGCCCCGTAGCTTCATTGATATCTTCGGATAATGTCTAGAATAAGAAACATATTTTTTCGGGCTAGAGACAAACCTTAGCCCTGCGTTGGGACAACACCATGTGTACCTTGCCGAGGGCGCTGCTCGTCGTCGTCACCACGCATTTATACATAGCAGCGACAAGTCTGGAAAAAATGTGCTAAATTCAAAATACCAAACCGACCTCAATGAATTCTTCTGGGCTGAGGCTTTGCAGCTCTGTTTGACGGCTGTGACGAGTTGGCCAACAGCTGCCGAGTCCTGAAATTGATCATCAAAATCTAAGACTCGCGCTATACGTAACGAATTGCAATCCTATAATTCTAGAAACGCCTAAAAACTTCATACCAAATATTCTAATAAATAAATTTTTGCCTAAATTTAACTATATTTCCAGTAGAACACAATCAAAAAATATTTTTAGTCGAAATTTCGAGGAAAATTTGCTATTTTTGTTCGAAAATCGATATTTTGTAGTTTTTAATTTATAAAAAGCATTTAGATATATTAAAAAACAGCTTAGCAAAATTTCCACCATTTTAATAGAAAAATTCGGTCCTAAGAAAAAAGTTTGTTCTTCCCGTCGATAAATTTCAACATCAATGAAAGGAAACTGTAAATACCGATTCATCAATCCGCCATTCTTCGATGATCACTGCCACTCCTCGCATTGGCTCGTTGGCAAGCGGGCCAGCCCCACAGAATAGTTCCCATCCCGTGCAAATGCTGTTATCAAGCGGTCGCAGGAACTCATCGCCTAAAAAGCATCAATTTTATAGTCCCTCAAAAATAACGCACGGTTCCAAAGAGTTCGATTCTCATAGCCAGGTATGTTGTTGAACATAATGTTGGAGCGGGCCTTTTCCGGTCCAAAGCACCAGATACGTTCGAATAGAGAGGTTATTTCTTCCTGGCTCTTTTTGTGCCACCATGTTCCTCGCATCGTAGGAAGTGTCTCGCAGGCCGTCGAGATCAGCTTATTCTTAAGAAATAGTAATTAACGGAAGCTATCGGTTCGTACCTTGAATGTCAATAATACCGCCTCATCGGATGCACCCTTCCGGATTTTTCGCAGAGTCTCGACCGACCGCTCGAGCATGGCCAAAAGTTCTGTCGATAGAGGTGCTACACGAATTTGGAGGTATAGTGCTTCATCACGCAGACGGCATTCCTAAAAATAGGAGTTTTTTTGGATAGCTGAATTGTTTCTACCGCAACTTGACTCGCGATTTCCGTGGCTGTCAACGTCGGGTCGGGGATGACAGTTTCTTGGAAGGGGACGATCGGCTCCGAAACTTCCAAACCAATGAAACCTGATCATTACAAAAGCCTAGAAAATATATATTTCAGTTACCCATATCCTCCAAATCTTTCAGGCATTTTTGCAAGTGCATCTCCCCGGCGGTGATCATCGCCAATTCTCCATTCTCTTGCTCAAGGACCCTGAGAAACGTTGTGCATTGTCTAGACTCTAGACGTTCATACCTTAGCGACGGATCGAGCAGCACCAAAGTTCGTAGTGCTTCTTTCAACTCGTTGATCTGTTCGAGCTCCTTCGAGGTGACGCTCACCTACAATTTTAGGTAGCTCCATGATTTTCAAAGGAAAAAAAAATAAAAAAGTTAATTGAAACCCACCCTAACAAGTGGTTCTCCCATCTCGAATCCGATTCGCAGCCCTTCCTCCACAGCAATCGAGCTCAACGTCACATTTTGAACCAAATCTAAATAAAAAAATCGTGATCATGTATAGTTTCATACTTGATGCGCGAACGGCACAAATTGTGCCAGCTACCGCGGTCTTCGTCCGAACCATCTCACGACCGCGCAGAAAGTAGACCTCCTCAATCTACAAAAAATGTACCAGATCAAACGTAGAGCGCTACAGTAGTTTGGAGAGCTTCATCACCCGTTGCCCGCATTTTTCGTGTAGATACGAAGAGCTCATCGCCCTAAACGAATCAATAGCCAAACGAAAATTGAAAAATTTACCTTAGAAATTTTTCCGCTCAGCACCCTCAAAATCGTATAGGATTGGTTTTCTTGGCGAATAAATTTGGCGGCGAAAGCAATGGTAGGTCCAGATGCTTGGCAATCACGGATGGCATTATGAAGTGGATGGGCAGGGGCTAAAATGCCGAATCTTTACAAGCTGAGGAATGGAATATATAAGGCCACCATCTGCTCAATAGATAGATTCATAAAGTAATTACGTACCGCTCAATGCATCAATTCGATGTGGATCTTTGAAAGCATTCAATGCAGACGTTCCGCGAGCACATGCTCTAAAAATCGAGAATAAGGCAATCCCAAATCTACAACCGGAAGCATGCTGATGGAAGTGGCAGCCAGGTGCGCATCAATTCGCTAAACGCATCCGGAAGGCGTTTTGTTTTTACGGTCAATCCTAAAATCGTGACTTCAACAACTTCCGGGATGCCAAGACGAACCTAACTTGCCAGCAAGTGTAATCATCTTATCCAGATCCCCTTGAATCAGAGCGCAATCATGCAATGACCACAGCGGCTCGAGCACCAACTGTTCGAAGAGCGTCTTCTTGCCTCGATGCGCGGCATCCGCCTAAACCCAAATTTTTACAGCAAAGCAGCAACAAAATACCTGTATCTTCCCACCTCCAATCCAAAAATCGCCAAATAAATGCTTCGCCAACTCGACTTTATCCAACTAAACCGGCTACAAACTATTACCACAACAAAACCTTCAATTTTGGAGCCCAGATGTCGGCAAATTCGTCGACGCCAAAAGCATAGCCATAGATGGCGGAGGCGAACAGAACATTTCCCTAAAAATTTGATTCGCAAGGTTCAACGAATATACCCTTTGTGGGTCGAAATGAACTTTCTGCTCGAGTGCCTCAAGATCATCCCACGTATCTTCTTCTAATGCCAGGTAGGAAACAAATTGGCTGAGCGATGAATTGACAGCCTCCAACAGGCGAACAATATGCTGGTAAGCCTCCGCCGGTTCCATTTTCAAATCGATCTACAAAAATTTTCCAATTATCTAAGCGATGAGTCCAACCTTTAATCTATCCATTTTGTTTAGCACCAAGATAATAGATTGACCATTTTGGATGGCTTGTCTCATGAGACTGTGCGTTTGCGAGCAGACGCCTTCCACCTAAAGGATGTTTTAAATTGATTAGAAAGTTCTACCAACCACATCCACTAAAAGTAGCGCAATATCCGATAACAACAATGCCGAAGACACTTCCGACGAAAAGTCGACATGACCGGGCGAATCAATTAGATTTACCAGAAGAGGGCCATACAATAATGACACTCCGGAAGCCTAAAAACAATCTAACAATAAGGTTTTTATTACTTTCATAGTGATCCCTCGTTCCTGTTCATCTGGTCGACTATCCATATACCGTAGTTTCCCAGCCAGTCGAGCTAAAAAAGAAAACTAAACCAAAAATTTGGCAAACATACTTGAAATGATGGAATTCGTCGTTACTAGCGAGTCAGCAAATGTCGTTTTCCCATGGTCAACGTGGGCGATGAGACAAACATTTCGGATCTCGTTTGCCGGTTTCTGAATGAAAATATTTTGTCAGAATGTTTTAATCCTTACTGAGTCGAAGGCCGTTTCCAATTGAGCGGTTAATGATTCCATGTAGCATGAAGCTACTTGCCGAAAAACTAAACAAAAGTTCTTTATAACCAGCGAAAATTGCAAAATTGCACAACTTACTAAAAATTTTTAAACGGTTACGCAACGGATTTCATTGCAGCTGGCGGCTAAATCGTGGGGAAAAGTGTGGATAGGACTTTTTAGTAGCGATCGGCGCCGGGCGAAGCGAAAATCATAGACTTTGTAAAATCTTCTTCCACAGAGGGAAATCTACCGGGTTTTCGCCGCCCGGCCGCCGCGATTTGGCTTTCGCCGCCCGGCGGCCGGGACTTCGCCGCCGTTTCGCCGGGACGTGTCGGCGAAAGAGCGGCGAAGACCCGGCGGCCGGGCGGCGAGAGCCAGATCGCGGCGGGCGGCGACTTGGCCGGCTGGCCGCCGCTACTTCGCCGCGATTTCGCCGCCGTCGATAGGAAAGCCACGGACAATTAGCTCAAACGCGCATTACTTTTTGAATTTCACAATTTCTCCCAAATTAATTAGTTTTCTTTCCAAGTTTCTCAATTTACTTGTAATAATTTGTATTTTATCAATTGCTCTAGGAACGAACTAGTTTTATACGAAAATTACGACAATTCTCCTGGATTATGACGAATTTAGCCTGAAGTCACTGGGGTTGAAGATACAGCTAGAAAAACTTTCGAAATCTTTTAGAATGCTGATGGCAGGTAGGAGTTAATTAGTTTTTTAGCAAAGAGGGTTTATGTGGCAACAGAGAACTAGCATAGGTAAGTTTTTGAGTTCCTGGCAGATAATTATCGGTAAGTTTTTATCGTTTTGTTTATTTAGCCGTTAGGAAAGTGTCATATGATAATCCGGTAAGGGGTTTGATTGTCGTTTTAGGCTCTCTACACACAAAATTGTTCGTTTTTGCAAAAACTGGCACTTTCCCATGTGGTTCGTTTCAATTGTGCAATTGGTTTGATGAAAATTCTATTGTTTGAGAGGAAATCGAAATTTTTGCAGATTTTAGTGACCAAAATAAACTGAGACTGTGTAGCATAACATTTCCTTTGATCGTTGGTAGTTATATGAGATTGTCCTAGCCGACGGAATAGACAAGCTGTAAGTTTAGACAAGTTTCGGAGTTGTTGACGATGAGTTGTGGGCGTGTGTGATGTTTTTGAATTCTAATAACCATCGATCAGGTTATAATGATTAGCCCGCACACGCACTGCCTGTAAGTTCGATCAACAACTCGCATGGATATATTCAGTGGCTATTGTAATAACAAAATAAACTTTCAGGTGGCTGATATTCCCTGAGCTGATGATGACGGCGTCCGCCGATTCGGTGAGAAGTGGTGAATCCGGGTAAGTGAAGTAAGATATTAATAGTGAAACAAAATTCAAAGCTCTTTGGAAGCATAAATTTCTGGCAAGAGGTGTGCAGCCCACTAAAAATTAAATACTTTAAGCTAGAAATCAAAACAGTAACCAAAATAAACGATATTTCAGGCTACGCGGCCTTCGTCACCAGTTCCAGCTTGATATGGATCAAGAACCTTAGGAATAAACCACGGAATACTACTCGAAATAGAATATTAACAATATAAACCGTTAATAATCAATAAGGCGGCGATAGCGGCGAAATCCCGGCGAAGTAGCGGCCAGCATTTCGCCGCCCGGCCGCCGCCACTTCGCCGCCCGGCTGCCGCCGGCGGCCGCCGGCGCCGCCTGCCGCCGCCGCCGGGCGCGGCCGGCCCGGCGAAATGCCGGCGAAGTACCGGCGGCCGGGCGGCGGAAACCCGGGAACTTCCCCTCTGTGTCAAATGTTCTTGCCTTCTTGCTTCCTAATTTTTTATTTTTTTTTAGAAAATAACTAATTTCAGGATGGCCTCAAGGTTGGTGTCAAGAGCCGCCTGGTTCACCTCTTCTCGAAGCATGTACGAGAATCCCTACGTCAAACGATTCAAGGCCAAAAACAAGGTTTCCCCGGATTATTTCAAACAGGTATGATTTTCTTCTTTGTTGTTGATAATGAGGTGTCGCTTTACGAAAGTAATTTTTTAGAGCACTGGTCTGACTGGCCTCTTCGTCGAAGAACACCCACATCGTGCCCTCTCCGTGGTTTATGGTCGTATTTTGCGTGCTCTTGAGAAGGTGCCGAAGGATTCGGCCTACCGAAAATACACGGAACAGGTAGCTATAATAATTTAACTAAATAGAAGTTCGGCACCATCAGTTTATCAACGTTTCCTCAGGCGAGATGCCTTGCAAAAATCGCTTTGCAGGTCATCCGACACCGCTTGAACCTGGTGCAAACGGAACTGGATGTGCTGAAGTTGGAGCAGAAGATTGGAATGGGACAAATCGAAGAAGTTCTGCAGCAGGCTGAATACGAGCTAGAAGCAACGCGCGCCATCATCGAGTCCAAGGCCTGGGAGCCACTTATCGAAAAAGCACCTACTGGCCAGTGGGCCTGGCCCATTTGATTAGGAACGGCTTGTACAATAATTCCTTTCCCATGGCTAGTCTTTCCACGCCACTAGTGGAATGTTTTTTTTGCCCATGGCGCCTTAAAATTTAATGATCTTTATTACTAGTTGTTTAGCTTGAGAGGCGAGTGCGTGTATGATGTAACTTGTGTGTAATAAATTCATTGATCGAATAACTTTATTAATCGCAAGTATTCCCTTGTATAATGTTGACAAACATTTTTGACCAATTTCCTAAAACCCGTGCTTTCTTAATTGCTGTGTCGAATATGTAAATGGTAATGGGGCTCGGGCTAGTTCTGATGCAGGACGGAGTAGACGAAGTTTTGGTCGGCGAAAATCCACACGGGGCTGACGGCGAGCCATTCTGGAATGAGGTTTGACCATGGTGTAATTTCCTCACCCGACCAAAGGCAGTCCTCATAGCCAGCCCGGCGTTCCTCATCATCATCTAAGACAGTGATTTTTAGGTCACATCAGCACTCCGTGCTTATTTCCAGATGTTTTAATCCTCTACCCAATAGTTGTGCGATGAGACGACGACAAGCAGGACTCGGAACGTTGGGTGGGAATGTGAGAGGCGAGTTGATAGGCCCCGACGGCTCCCGTGGCCATTTTCCGACCACCATCGTGTACAACACGATACCCACCGAATACCGGAAATGTACTCACTGTTGAGAAGCGGATTTGGCTTACCAATCAGCAGCATACCCATCGTACGGTTGGTAGGTGACGATCTGAGGCGACGAGTAGGGCCGGGTGCCACAGAAGGAAGTCGCGCTAAACATGGCATTGCATTGCAGTTTAAAGACTACCGCCGGCGCTTTTCCAGAAAACGCGCAAAGCCAAAGTCTGCCAAGTGGAGGTCGCCGTTGCCGTCGATCAGTATGTTCTCGAGCTTGATGTCGCTGCAAAAAAACGGGGAATAACTTCCGCAAATCGCTAACCGGTGAACAATTTCGTGCCTGTGCAGATAGTTGACGGCTTCGATCAATTGGCGGAAAAGCCGTGCACCCATCGGGGCCTCTATACGGTGAGGTAGGAAAAATAAATTGGAAAAACTCACCTCGGATAGCGCCTTCTTTGAGGATATGCTGAAGGAGGGTGCCGCGCGTGCAGAATTCCGAGACGATTATCTTAGCAACATTTTGCGAGCCCGGTCGGGAAAATAATACGATTTTTGTCGGCGATGGCGATTCGATGTGGAGGCATTTGAGCAGATGCGGATGGCGGACCTATTATTCTGTGATTTGAATGTACAGGTAATTCAACCTTGTTGGTGACTTCTAGCTCGCGCGGCAAAAACTTGTCGGCGATGTGTGCGGGAAGCGCCTTCCGGTTGATCACCTTCACCGCCACCAAACCCCGATAGCTATTTCAGGCGTTTTTCTTTTAAAGACCGGGAAATACCGCTGCGAATAGGTGCGGAAGACGACAGAATGGTTTGTGGAAAAGATCGGCGGCTCGCTGAGGTCGGCACCCAGGCCAAAGCGAAGGCTGTATGAATGTTGAGGGGATTTCCTTGGGGAAATTTGCTTACCTGGGCAAAAGCGTCTCAACCGATGGCGAGACTCGGGTCGCCATCCACTTGTATAGGCGCCAATGCGATATGACAAATATCCCTCATTTCTACCTAGCTAATTGCGGATGAAATTTGGCAACCGAATGTAAATTGTCACAGAGTTTTGGACAGCATTTCCAGTTGTAGTCTTGTAGCCGGCGTCAGCTTTTTTCGTTATCTTCCCCGGGTCAGGGAAACACACTCATTCCGTTGTTTTCGCTTTTGAAATATATAACACGACTACTTCTCCGTAAACCAAATTTTTCAGATGGCCGAAGGCAAAGCAGCGTTTGTGCTGGGAGCGACCGGTGCGGTGGGCCGAAAATTTGTCGAAGTAAGTCTTTATTGACATATCTGAATTGAGCTGTTTAGGTATTGGCCGCAGACCCAAGGTATTCCCGGGTTGTTCTACTCGGTCGGCGAATTGTTGACCAACCAGATGCACCCGCAAAAATCGTAATCGAAAATAAATTAACAAAAAAAAACATTTTCTAGGAACAGCGAGTGATCGACTTTGAGAAGCTCGAAGATCACCGAAGTGACTTCGAGGGGTTTGACGTCGGCTTCTGTGCTTTGGGCACGACGAGAGGCAAATCCGGGGGGTAAGTCAGTCATCC
Organism: Mesorhabditis sp. LJ9110; assembly: GCA_038088335.1. Classification (NCBI taxonomy): domain Eukaryota; kingdom Metazoa; phylum Nematoda; class Chromadorea; order Rhabditida; family Rhabditidae; genus Mesorhabditis; species Mesorhabditis sp. LJ9110. The sequence continues at coordinate 105,089 of JBBGBA010000279.1, forward strand.
AGGTATCAATAACAAAAATTAGAAAGGACAATATCGTGTGGACCACGATTACGTCGTCGACAGCGCAAAGTTGGCCAAGGACAATGGGACCAAGACGTTCTGCCTCGTCTCTTCATCCGGTGCTAATGAGAATTCGATGTTTTTTTATCCAAAGACAAAGGTAGAATTTTTTTCAATTTCAACGATTTGATTCCCACCATAGGGAGAAACCGAAAGAGACCTGAAAACGATTGGCTTCGAGCATCTGGTCATCGCTCGGCCAGCTTTCCTAGAAGGTCCGCGTGACGAATTTCGCCTCGGAGAAGCCGTAGCTAAGGTTGAAAGTAATTTTGCTATATTACGTCTATTTCCCTAGATTTTCGTCAAGCCCTTCAAGCTCCTTACAAGCAGCATTGCCATTGACACGATTGATGTGGCGAGGGTTGATTTTCAGCGTCTTTCATCTATATTTTTTAGGCTCTTGTTTCGGCAGCCTCTAACCCCTCGGCAGATCCCGTCCGGCTGATCGACAACAAGGAGCTGATCGACATCGCGAAGGAGTACAAAGAAGCGGCGCAACAAAAGAATTAATAAAATTTGTAAGGTTGAATAAATTTTTATTTGATTCCAAGCAAATCATTCAGATTGAACGGTAAACTATCAGTTATTATTTACAAGGTCGTATTCCGGTTTCAAGTTTTGCAATTCGAGGTAGAGCTCTCTAGACAGCGGTTGCCGATAGTCCATCAGTATCGGGGCGCTTCAATTAAAAATATTGTCATTGTACTACAGAAAAGATTCGAGTATATCTTACCCACCTGAAAAAGGCAAAAAGTGTGCCAGCGGAAATCACCGAAGCGAAAAGCACGAGCAATAGTCTGTCGATGACCAGCGAAACGAAATGCCAGTCGGACTCGGCCTGAAATAGAATTTTAGAGGCTTGGGATGTCCGGTCCGGGAAAGTCGGCTTTCGTATTGGGCGGAACTGGCGCTGTTGGGCAAAAGATTGTCGAGGTAGCGTCCACCAATTTACCTCTATCTCATTAAATCCTAGGTTTTATCTCGAGACAACAACTTTTCGAAAGTGGTCCTGCTAGGAAGAAGAACAACCGATGTTAACGATCCAAATTCAAAAATAGTAGGTGGCAATCTTTCTACACACATTTTCAGTATCAAATTCTGCTAAAACCCAGATAAAAACACACTATAAAATCGTAGAAAATAGGCAGGTATAGATTAGAGAGCCTCCCATCGCCCCCCTAACTGTCCAGTACCCTATTCTTAGGAACAACGCGTGATCGATTTCGAAAATCTGGAGGATCATCGCAGCGCTTTTCAAGGCTTTGATGTAGGATTCTGCGCCCTGGGGACTACGAGAGGGGCGTCTGGAGCGGTTTGTGAAATTCTTTAGAATCCCTAGGTTATTGTCTCTTTAGAAAGGACAGTACCGTGTCGACCACGATTACGTCGTCAATAGTGCAAAACTAGCACGAGAAACTGGAACGTCTTCATTTTGCCTGGTTTCTTCCGGAGGAGCCAGTGAAAATTCGTGGTTTCCGTATCTTAAAACAAAGGTAAGAACGTGCTAAATCCTTAAATGTTCATTTCTTTCAAGGGCGAAATGGAGCGCGATGTGAAAGCGCTGGATTTTGATAATTTGATCATCGCGCACCCGGGCGTTCTCGAGGGAAGGAGTGGCGATTTTCGTTTAACAGAAAGCATCACAAAGGTGGGCGGTTCTCACTTTTTAATAAACAATAAAGTTTTTAGGTCTTTATAAAGCCGTTTAAACTCTTCACTAATAATATAGCGATCGACGTTGGGCAGGTGGCTAAGGTAACTTTAAACCAGTAGAATATTATTCAATTTAGGGCCTGGTCGCCGCCTCGATACAACCAGCTGCTGCCAAGGTACGCATAATTGAAAATAGAGAGCTTATCGAGCTCGCCAAAAATTAGCAAGAAAGTTTTATTAATGGATCTACTCGATAAAGATTACACCCACCTCATCGGCCTTCCTCATTTCGGTCAAATTCTGGGCGATGTAATTAACGTTCCGTTCGGCTCTCCTCAACACCTCACGACGATTGCAAAATTGGGTAGATCTTCTGCGTTCAGAAGCTGCGAAAATGACATTGTTACAATGTTTACTTTACCGGCGTCTTCTTCGGACAATTTCTGCTTTGTAATGCTGTAGAGCCGGCGCACGTGGCGAAAACTTAAAAAAATGCAATTAATATCTGCACGATTCTTCCGTGAAAAACTTATCATTGGTGTCCTTTTTGGTGTTTCGTACCGAAAGACTCCGTCCCACCATCGGTAACTGCAGGAATATAGCCGCGTGCCCTTGAGGGCTTTTGACATCTTGCTCCTTTAACAAAATAAAATAATTAATCTTACTTTCTTTTGTACCCTACCTGAGTTTTCATCTCTATCTCGAACAGCGTTTTGTTGAATTGCCGTTCCAGGATGTGCAGCGCGTTTATCGTATCAATTTTCTTAAAGAAATCCAGGGCTTCTTTTTGGTTAGTTGGGGCACCTTTTGCTGTTGGATTTTTCTGTAAAGCGGGCTTTGTGCGGTTCGTCGAGATATGAGAAGCCGGGTGCCGAGTCGTTCGATGAAAATGCTGCGGACCCAGCCTGGCACTGGACTTTCGCCACCGCGCCAGTGGACATTTTCTACCTAAAAGAAAGATGGTACAATCTTCGGGACCAACTTTTGGTGCTGGTCTGTTAGCGGGGGGGTATCTAGTCAAATACCTCGCCAGCAAGATTCTTATGAGCGCTTTTATTGCCTTTTTATAGTATTTTTAGCGGCTTTTAATTATTAACAAGGCGTATAAAAATATTCAAAAATCGAAAATATGATATTTTAGGCTGTTTTCATACATTTTGGACGAAAAATCCAAATTTTCTGAGATTTAGATAGTTTAATAAGATCTATGGCTCTTCCACATTTAGGAGCATCGTAAAAGAATGTATATAATTAGTTTTTACTTCATTGCTGGGCCCTGCGGAGCGATAGGCCAAACTTATCCCCCCACACTAACAGCCCAGTACCCAATTTTTACTTACAAAAACTGTGGCCCCAACAGATAGCGTCACCATCGTCATCGTAAACACAAGATATTTGCCGATAAAGGGAATCGCGACGCTCATTGGTGGGATCAATTCAATCTAAGAACGTGATGTCTTAAAAATGGAGCCAATTTGTCGCACCAATACTAGAAAGAAGATGATCAACGCGACCAAGACGTTGATGCACAGCTGAATCTTTTGCCGGCTTTCGCATGGGAGGTAAAATACCTGGAAGCTTTTCTTAGCTTGACCTTCGTTTTCTCACCCATGAAGTTAGTGCAGCAATGCTAACGCAAGGGAAGATCAGGTTGATCGTGTAAAAGAGCTTTTTGCGGCGAATTTGGATGTAGTAGGTGATATCGATCGAGCTAAAGCCTAAAATTTTATGCCAATCTAACCACCTACGTGTAATTACAACAAGAATACCATCTCTCATGACGCGTCGAATGCGCCGATAACAAGTCCCATTCAACCGATTCCGAAAAAGAAAAAAAACACCTTTTTCATAAATTTTCTATGCCTGATATTCGGATAGATCCACTCCCAGTTGAACACTTGTCTGCTTCACCCCGTCTTCCTCTTCTACGATCACCTTGTCGCTACTTAACTTAAGTCGATATAATAATAGCTTCTCTCTATGAAATCTCACATGGCGCAGATCCAGCAATGCTCCAGAGTACGTCCACGAACCGAATTTCAAGTCGCATTGTTGCTCGTCGTAGGGAAACCTAAAAAGGATTGGTCTAGAAAATTCAATTAACCATTGGACGTCAATCTTGCACATCGAGTTGAAGACGACTGGCGGTTCCCACCACTGAAAACGATAAATGGATGGTTTAAAATAAATAAAGATGTAGATAGATAAACAAACGTTATAATCTTACCACTGCCCCGTTGGCATGGAGCTTCACCTTGGTGATCGAACTGATCGTCGGTGAGCCGTGAGCTCTAATTTTTTTAAAAACCCCCTTTGAAAAACGAGACTTACGTATTATACAAAATAATGTCAGGCAACCAGACGAGGCCCCCAGGCACGGTGAAGCTTGACACCCCTCCGTAATCTTTTGGATTCCAAGCCAAACGCTCGTCCACCCAGCGCTAAATGAAACTTAAGCAAAGTTTATATTTCTAAAAAATTCACGTGTCATTTCGACACATTAGTAATATTATAAAGCTTTCAAGCGACGCTTACGTGGCGAAGCCAGCCATGCGTGGTGGCGACTTGATTCTTTTCAAACTGAAGGTATGATTATCTTTACAAAAATTTACGTTACCACATCAACAATTTGCGATAGCTTGAACTTGAATTCGATCCGGATGGTCTCGTTGTTATTTTTGACAGGGCGTACCAGACGGTTGTATCTAAAGTTTTGTCCTCTAATATATAAAACGGTGCTGCATGATGGGGGCAGAATTTTTCCAGAGTTGTCTGAAACTTAATCGTAGGTATTTTGCATTGAAATTCACAGAAACAATGTTTTAATTGAAAGGATCTGCGCTTTTCTGTCGAAAAATCAATATTATTCGCATGTTCAACATTTCCTCTATTTATATTAGAAAAATGAAACCGGAAAACAAAAAAAGTTGTAGTTTTTAGTGAAAACTTGAAAATAACCTGAGATTGCCTACCTTCCTAAAAGATCGTCGAATAGCCTATTATAGTCACGGGTATATGTTGGTATTATGAAAATAACGCTTAAAATCAGCAAATAGGTGGACATCCTGGATGAGGCGCTGATGGCATGCTTGAAGTGAAGCTGTCACCCAGCCAGCTCAAGTGCATATTGGTTGCAGTAAGGGCCATGGCGGCACTAAACCTTTGGCTTCTAACCGTAATAAATAAAAATATTTAAAATACAAAATTCCGTTTGTTATTACTATTATTTTTTCAAGCAAAGACTGAAAAGCAATGAAATCCACGCCATTTACATAGCTTTTTACGCATTTTTTAAATATCGAATAGTTTTACAAATTGGTCAAAAATGACCATTTTTCAAATTTCAACATTTTTATGAATTTTTAGTAATCAAGCACTACTAAAATCATGATATAATTACACCAAAAAGTTCCACAAATTCTTCTAAGAAGTTTCATCTCTTAAAATTTCACTCCCCCCCCCCGCTAACAAGCCAGTACCGGAGCGGCTTACAACTAATTAGAAGCTTTCCTATTGACTCAGGCTTTACAATCATCGCTCATTTCATATACCTTTATTTCTATTCGACTACCGTATTCCCATCCGGCGTCCACTCAAAATATTCTCCAAGCCTAAGCCTCGTCCCGTCCACCGTATCCGGCCGGCGACAAAGAGGGCTCTCGCTGTCTCAAGAACATCTGATCGATAGCCTTCCTATCATAAACAAGCTTAAACTTAGCGAAATCACCCCGAAATGATAGGGGAATCGGTGGCAGAACGCAGGAAGAAGGTATGATTCGATACCTACTTTCAAATGCTTCAGGTGTTCGTCGGAGAGTTGCCTGACGACTTTCTGCGCCTCACTCTGCCATCATCGTCTGGAGCCCCTGCTGATGTCGATGGAAGACCGATAGTGGTCCAGTTTGCTCAGGTGGGTTCAGCTACAACAAACCATTTTATAAATAATATTGTTTTAGTCGCAGCCGCTTTCATTCGTGCCTCCAAATACGCGCGGACGCATTCAAGTCACGATCATGGAGGCGAATCTTGTAAAAAATTATGGCCTGGTAGGTTTTGGAGAAAATAAGAAATGTTCTAAAGGCTAAACTAAAGGGATGATAATGCCAAGAACGACTTTGTAGGTTCGCATGGATCCATACTGTAGAGTACGCGTTGGAAACTCGACGTTCGAAACACCGACCAAAATCAGCGCAGGTAGGTATTATGCCTGTTTGGTCCGTAGTTCTATGAAATCTAGTCTAAATCCAGCAATAAAGCGATCAAATTCAGGACGTCAACCGGTGTGGAATCGTGTTGTTCACGCCTATCTGCCCAACAACGTCGAAAGCATTTACGTGCAGATTTTTGACGAGGTAATTCTGATTTCCCGTGGGAATCAATCAAGTCGCTTAGAAAGACCTAATAAGATCTCTTTCAGAAGGCCTTTTCCCAAGACGAATGTGTCGCCTGGGCCCATGTGATGCTGCCGTGCGGCATTTTTGCGAATGAAACGATCGAAGATTGGTTCCCGCTATCCGGGCAGCAAGGCGAGGGCCAAGAGGGCATGATCCACCTTTCGTTCTCCTTCCATCCGCTTCAAAATCCGGCCGTTCAGGAACCGCAGCCACAGTTCCAACCAGGTAGATAGAAGCCAAGAATAACTTGAAACACGGGATGGTTTTGTAGGAAAAATAAATACATGAAAACCTTCAATCTTTTAGTGGTCATCAAAGACGAAGACATAAAAGAACTCAAGGAGATGTTCGCCACGGTCGATGAGGAGGTCATCAGGTTATAGTTTAGTGGTTCTTCAACTAAAAATTACTTTTAGGAGCATCCTCGAGCAGCATCACGGCGATAAGAACGGGGCTTGCAATGCGCTTCTGGAAATGATGAGCTAAAACGAAAACATCTAAAACAAACCCTAAATCGTGCCATTCTGTTGCCCTTTTTCAGTTTATTTTATTCACAGTGGTTTTTGTTACGCTTTTTTCCTCCTTGACGCTTTACTAATGACGGTATTCCGCCATACGGACAACGGTAGTCACAAAGAGTATGATATTTTTTTGTGAAATTCGTGTTTTTCATACAATTTTGGGCTGGACCTTCATAAATCGTACCTATAATAATGCCAATTATATCGCGGGTAACTCACCCATTAATATTACTAGAGGAATAGACTTTCTCACGCAGACTTCATTTCACGAAGTCTCCATTGCCCCCTATGTGTGTCGAGCGTCACGTCACGCTGCACTCTCCCTCCTCCTCTTCTTCGGCCGGCCCCTGTCTCTCTCTTCACTTCCTCTTGTCCCAATTCCCAACCAAGCCGATGCACTTTCCCCGTCGCACAACATTCTACATCCCCGGCTAGATCGATCTCGGTCAGATCCGTCCCCTTACCCCTTCTTCTTGGCTTCTGAATCGTGGCGCCTTTCCGCACATGTTGCTGGAATCGACGACCGATCGAGTTTATTTGCCTCCTTTTTATTGATTTTCTCTTGTCTGGGACGGGGTTTCGTGTAGCCCTTCTTTCCATTGTCCCTTATTAATGTAGCAGGCCTTCCGCACGAATCCGGCTAGTTCGATTGCCAACCTATTTCTGGCTTTTGGGCGTGACCCGTTATGAGGCCAGAAACTGGGTCGATACTTTGGAACATCTGCCACTGCAGGCGCTCTTTCGTAAATTTGGCGGTTGATACTTTCTTCATGCCCCCCCACGTTTCATTCGACGTTTTCGATCTTACCTTCGTATGAGGCCAGAAATTCAAAATTATTTATTTTTTTTTTGCAGGTTCGGATCGGGTCCCACTCTTGACCGGTGAGATGGCCTGTCTGCGCAAATTGAAAGAAGATCTAAAGACATTGGTGGAATTGTTCCCCAGTACTCATGAGCGCTTACAGGTATCTTTCGGGGAAACATTCAAAATTTGGTTTTCAGGTTGTTGTCGCCACCGTTGATGAGATTTCGATCCGCTTCTGCGACAACAATGGCATGTCCATCGTGATCAACGGCAACATCCAGGTGAAAACTGCTGAATTCTCTAAAAGTTTTCTTTGCAGGAAAACTATCCTCGTCAGCCGCCGATCTGGTTTTGTGAGGAGGAAAACCACGCGGTCGCCGAGTCACTGGAACGCCTATCAGTCGATGAAACGTGTACTAATTTACTCTATCAGGTATGTTAATTTGTTTCGGATTGCCGGGAAGTTTGGATACCAATGCATTCGATTAGCAACTTATTATTTTCTTTAGATTCACCATCTGTGCGCAGATCTGTGCCGAATCTATGGACTGACGAATCCGATCGAGCTTCAGCGGATCGCCCCGCCTGATGAGGTGGAAAAGGATGAAGGACAGGGAAGCGACGATATGGACAGTGAAGACGTCGATGATGATATGGAAGACGATGCAGAGGAAGATGTCCGACAAATGGTGGGTGGTGGATAGGAGCTTTGTTTTTCCGCTTTCGCTTTTTCTCATCTTTATTTTTAGATGATGGATCTCGACGAAGAGGCTCCGCGCAGCAGCCACGGCGACCCGGATATTGCGCCGGAGGGAGCCGAAATGCTCGACAAGCTCAGCAAGAAAAACCGACAAATGCACCTGCAGGGTACCGTCAACGGCTCCGTGACGGCCACCGATCGCCTGATGAAGGAATTGCGTGATATCTACAGGAGCGAGCATTATAAGAACAGTTGGTCCATGCAGTATGTCGAGAAAATTTTGTTTAGATGTTTACTCGGTGGAGGTACAGGGCGAATGTCTGTATACATGGCATGTCCGGCTTCATAAGGTCGACCCGGATTCTACCCTACATCACGATATGCAGACGTTGGCCCATGAACACAAGCAGGTTCGTCTTTTTCCCTCCTGGTTTTAGTGTCGATGGTTCTGGACTTGATAGGCGTATTTTATTTGAGTAAAATAATCGTTGTTCAGGACCACCTGCTGTTCGAGTTCATCTACAACGACAAGTTCCCATGCGAACCGCCATTCGTTCGCCTTGTCTCCCCGTCGGTAGTGTTTAATTAGAGGCGGTGATAATTTTGATTCAGGTTTCCAATGGGTTTGTGCTGGGCGGTGGCGCCATCTGTATGGAACTGCTGACAAAACAGGTAAGATTCGGTTAGCACTTCGTAAATACCCAATTAGGGTTGGACGTCGGCGTACTCCGTAGAGAGCGTCATTCTTCAAATCGCAGCCACTCTGGTCAAGGGCAAGGCTCGAATTCAGTTCGATACAAAGGTACGAAAAATTTGTGTTTTTTTTCTATCTGCACATATATATTACCTTGTCTCTTTAGGCTAACTACACGCTCGCGCGTGCTCAGCAGTCCTTCAAGTCACTAGTCCAGATTCACGCCAAGAGCGGCTGGTACACGCCGCCCAAAGAAGACGGATAACTTGATCTTTGCCTCTTCGACGGTTCCGGTTTTGCCATGATACACTTGGTACCATTTCTAGTATGTACATGTGATGCTAGGCTTTCCCATATTTCTTTCATTGTTCCCATTTTCTTAGGCCGACCGGCAGCACATGCTGCTTGCTGACGTTCGCGCTGTCCTCTATTCCACTCGATCTCCCCAGTCTAATACTTTTCATCATATTACTTTCAACGACGTCACCGAAATGTTAAAATACTGACTAAAACGGCCCCGGCTTTTACAGTACCCTTCCCGCATTCACCCTTCATTTCCACACTGGTCAATCCCGCTGTTTCCTCATTCATTAGGCCAACACGGTTCGACGTCAACTGCTGTTCGGTGCGTACAAATCATTGGCTTTTATCGGCGCGTTTTTTGGGTACTTGATCGTTTTGTGCTGAAACTTGGAAGCCCCGGCCACCTTGAAACTAAGGTTTCGGTCTTAATGAATCTCTTTCATTGCAACTTTCAAACGATAATGGCGGCCTAGGAGGATATAGTTGAGTGGGGAATCCGAACCATAGCTTTCCAATCTTGCTGGTTTACAAGTCCGTCGTCACGTCAGCCCGTGCTCATAAATGTACACATAAGCCGACCATTGGATCTACCTATTTCTCTTCCGCCCTTGTGCCTTACTACGTCCCCATCGATTTTCCAATTACCAAATGAGGGCCATGTGATAATTCATCAGCGTCCGTCATGCCCAAGCATTTGTTTCAATTTATCGTATCGCGGAGTAAACGGTTATGCCACCAATCAACTTTGTTTCACAACACCGGTCCACCTGCATTTACCTTACACTATCCCAACATAGTGGCAATTTCTCTAGATTCGAACTAGAGCGCCATCGGGATGGAGCCCAGAGCGGCAATCAAGCGCATTGGCGAGGAAGACGTGCGCAAAATTTGCACTGCACAAGTACTTATTTCTGGCATATGCGAATGGCTTTCAGGTGATTCAAAATTTGGCCAGCGCCCTTCGACAATTAGTGGATAACGCGATCGATGCGGAGGCCACTTTTATTGGTCAGTAACATGTGGCGGCACTTAGTAACAGTTATTTAGAAGTAAAATGCACAAATTATGGATACGATTTGTTGGAGGTTGATGATAACGGGCGAGGTATTTCGAGCAACAACTTCGACGTGCTTTGTAAGCTATGCGGTCAATTTTACATCTAGAAAACTCTTAGGCCAGCCTCATGCCACAAGCAAGCTGCGAGAGATCGACGATTTTCAAACATTGGGCACGCTTGGATTCCGCGGAGAAGCTCTGCATTCACTTGCTAGCTTATCGTTCGTTTTCATTCATACACATATTTGTCATTATGCAGGAAATTGACGGTTTTCACGCGAACGGCGGAGGATGCGTTGGGAACCAAGCTGGTTTATGATCAAAAGCCGCAGATTTCGGAGCGATCTCAGCAAGCCCGTCAGGTTTATCAATTTTATTTGTCCGTGAACTCTATTAGATTGGGACAACAATCTCCATCAATTCCTTGCTCTTCACACTGCCCGTCCGGAGGAAGGAATTCGAGCGAAACTCAAAGCGAGAATTCTCGCATTTGTTGGCTGCGATGCAGGTTGTTTCACGAAAGCTATAGCTACTAACTGGATACTTAGGAATATGCCCTGCTATCCCCGACGATCAAATTCGTCTGTACGAACACTGTCAATGGGTCTGTTTGTGATAGTTGAATTATTAAACCGGATTCAGCAAGCGTAACGTTCTCATCTCGACCCCTGGAGGCACGGCAGGCATGAAAGGTCTGTTTCGTATACGAGATTAACAAAAAAAATCATTTTAGAGGTGGTTGTAAGTCTATTTGGAGGCAGCTCTGATCGCTCAAAAATGGTCCCTATCGAATGGGATGGGAAACTTGATGAGGTCGTTGCCCACAATTATTCCATAGAGGCTGGAAGCGCAGAGCAGGGTGAGATTAGGTATGTTTGCTTATGATTATGGTTTGGTGAAGCTGACTGCAGCCGACACCTTGAATTGTGAATGAACTCTATTTTACAGTTTTGGCGGCTTCATCTCCTCCTGCGAGCATGGTAACGGCCGGAGTTCCGCCGATCGTCAGTTCGTCTTCGTGAATGGTCGTCCCGTGGATTACCCAAAGGTGAAATTTGCTGCTGTTAGCGTTTCTATTGCGCATATTTTCCAAAATGCCTGAAATAAGCTCGTTTGCTCTAAATTAAAATTCCGGTCGACATCCGATGATCGCCAGCTTTAGGTAGCACGCGCGATAAATGAGATCTACCAACAATATAACAAGGCTCAATATCCGATTCTCGTGCTGCCGATTAAAGTCCCCGCAGGTATCTGTAGCTACCAAGATCTTAACAAACATTTTCTTAGAAATGCTAGAAGTCAATGTGACCCCGGACAAACGGACTGTCTTTGTCGCCAAGGAAAAGCTGCTTTTGGCCTCGGTACGCTCGCTATTAAATATTCTATTGTTTTTAGGCTAAATCGGCGATCCTTCAAACCCTACAACCGCTTCTTGGGGCCCAGACGACCGTTTGCAAGCAGAAGGATGAGCCGGGCACCCCGGGCGTTCCCACCGGTGTTCCTAGCATTTTTGATGTACTCAAGGTATATCGTTGAAGGCTGAATAATATTTTGGTTAGAATGCCGCGTCGGGTACGAAGCGCCCAATGCTGCGGGATGTTTCGATCGGGCTCAAACGGCCGAAACCGTTGTCCAGTGGTTCGTCACATGATACTCCTGGCTCACTACTACAAACCAGACTCACTTATTTTAGCCCTATTATCTTGGAAAAGGAGAAAAATCACGGTAAGCTAGAATAATTTAAATTGACAATTGTTGTATTCAGAAAAAGAGCCGACCCCTGAATCGAGCCAGACGTTGGCTTTGGAGGCATCAGACCCGCCTGTGGACGGGAGATCTGGTACTCAACGCATTATCTGCCTCTAGATTAGTTATTTAGTAAGTGCTCCTGCAGTAGAATTGACGGCGACCCGCAGTCGCTCTCCAATGGTCGCCAGAATGTCTCCGCAAAAACCGAGCACTTCTGCAGCTGGCTTTGCCGATGCTGAGAAAGAGAACCTTGCTTGGCCAACGACTACGGTAAAACAGGTATATTTTATGCAAGCTGTCTAGTCAAAGCTTTAGGAGCCGCTCTCCCAGTCGGTTTTTGAACGGCCAAAGGCGGTGTCAGATCCGGAAGAAGAGCTGACCATCGTAGCATCGTCTCAAACTGCCCCGAAAGTCCGCTACAGGACCTCACAAATGGTTATTTGCCTTTTTTATTTGAGTTTTGGATTTTAGTTACCAATCGACAGCGACAAGTATTTTGAGAGACTAACGGCCCTGGCAGACCGGAAATCCCACAAAACGGAGACCGCCAAACAAATTGTATGTATCTTCTTGATTTAAATAATATTTTTCGAAAGGTTTTTGACGATGCCATCGCGCCAGCTCAATCGGAAGAGGCAACACGGGAGCTCGACAAGGCTTTATCGTCAGTCGGGGAGCTAATTACGTGAAATGCGCATTTTTTAGCAAAACTGACTTTGCTGATATGGAAGTGATCGGCCAGTTCAACCTTGGCTTCATCATCACCAGACTGCAGAATCACCTCTTCATCGTTGACCAGCATGCAGCCGACGAAAAGTGATTTATGCCTTTTCGAGTAATTGTATCCATTTTAAGGTACAACTTTGAGCGCTTCCAGAAGTCCGCGAAAGTTTGCACACAAAAGATGCTCCGGTATGTATAATTTTCTTGTTCTATGTATTTTGCTATAGACCTATTCCACTACAACTCGGCGCAGTCCAAGAGTCGGCCCTCCAAGAAAACCTGCGGATCTTTGAAGCAAATGGATTTGAGATCGAGTTCCGGGATGGTATTTTAAATTTTAGCTCCAAGATGTTTTTTTGTCTTTCAGATACCGCCTATCTGGCTGCGTGCCCCGTGTTGTCCAAGTATCAATTTGATCGTTCCGGTAAATCCTAAAATATAGCTCTCAAAATATCTTTAGATATTGATGAAATTCTATCGGCTGTTATGGAGCATCCCAACGAAATGTATAGACCACGGAAGTTGAGGTTGCCTTTGATTGTTTTTTAGAAAGTTTTTATTCCAGAAAGATTTTTGCTAGCCGCGCCTGTCGGACATCTGTTATGGTCGGCGATGCGTTGACGCAGAATAAAATGGAAGAGGTCACTTGTTTATTTTTAAAAACCGCCTGAATTTAGATCGTAGCCCACCTCGGCACTCTCGATCACCCTTGGGTAAATTTTTATCTAACATTTTTAAAATTGTTTTAGAACTGTCCTCATGGTCGTCCGACGCTGCGGCACCTCGTTGATTTGAAGAACCTCCAATTCCCTCGTCCATAATTTATTATTTATTTCACGTTGATGATTTGCGGGTTCAATCGATGCTCGACTAACTGATAAATATTTTGTTATTGTTCTTTGAGTAAGACCTAATATGGATTCGGTTCGCATAATTACTTTGTCCTCAAGGCAACTCTGGGACTTTGCTATTTTGTCAGGTCTAATTGATGACCGAAGCGAAGCCTACGGAGGGTCGGGTCAGACCTCCTAAGTACACGAGAGCACAGAAGCGGCGGCAACCATGGGAAGATGAGCAAAATTCCATCGACTTGACACCAAAGGTACGGTTGGAAGGGCATTTCGATTTGCTGTTTTTTTTTGTCTTGCAATATCCAAATTTTCCAGATACCACAAGCGGAATACTATCAAGTTTGTTGCAATGGTTGGTACGATCCGGGAAAAGCCGTAAGCGAAAGGCTCGGACTTGCATTTAGTGAATTTAGTTTTACGACGAACGCCGCAAAGAAGCCGCTGAGAAGAGGAAGGAATCTGGAGAGAAAGTGGAATCCGAAGCTGATTCTAATGACGGTTCCACAGAAAAACCGGGTGCCGTGGAAAAATTAAACGAAAAGTGCATTAATGATGCCGCGAATAAGGGTTCCGAAAAAGAGGACGACGGTGATGAAGAGGAGGCGGAGAAGTCGTTACTACACTACCCGGAAGACGACGAAGATCCAACGTGGGAAGATCACCCTCCTCTCGAAACATCCACCTTCTATCCACGACTTGGCGTCTACACCTACAAAGCCCAAGCCAAGCAGATCAAGAAGGTAATCTGACAATTCATAATCCGCTACCTTTATTTTAGCAAATGTTCACGGAGCGTCGAATCCATAAACGACTCTACAAGCGTTGGGTGTACGATATTCTCGAGTACTACGAAACACAGAAACCGGTTAGTGTCCATAATCTTGAGATGAATCTTTGTTTAGAAACAGCACACAATCGACACGAAAATGAACGCCATGAAAGCCCTGAAAGACGAATTGGAAATTGTGAGTTTTCTATGTATGCCCATATTTTTGTGTGTTTGGGTTTTTCCGCTCAATTCGCTGCGGATCTTCCCAATTGGGGCGTCGGCGGATGGGTGCGGCTCGGATACGACGGCCCTGGAGTGTACCCTCGTCATCGACGAGCCCTTCCCCGCCGATATGGACGATCGGCCGATCCGGCGCGATTTGAATCAGAGCAGAGAGTGAGTCTTTTCTTTAGTCAGGCAACGTCAGCTCTATTTTCAGTTACGTCACAGATTGCTTGTCTCGCATCACGCGTCATTTGGCTGGGCGGAATTTGGGAAATCGGAAATTAAAGTTCCTCGAATATGGAGATGCCGATGATACGGTATTTTTGCCATTTTAAATCATAGAGATTTTTTCCGATTAATGGGATTCTTCTATGTACTTTTTTTAGTATGATGGAACGAGCGAGATCGTGATGGGACCGGAGGTATGAATCTTCTCGAATTTTAGTGTGATGCGTTTTAGTTGCCGCATGTGCGTCTGTCCTACTACCCGTCTGGCGGCGACGGTGTCCCAATCAACTTGCGCACCGGTACCGATAAGGTTCTGCCCATCACCCTCTTCATCAACGATATCGCCTCTATCTACAATGCTCATCTTATCTACAATTATACGAAGTGAGTTTGGAGCACCAGCCAAAATGCTTGATTTCAGGGTCGACAAGCGTTTTGCTCAAGTGGCGGTCACCATCAAGGGATGGGCGGCAAACAATCTGGCTTCGAAGCAGGGACCGCTGTTTTTGACTGGGTTTTTTTAAGCTGTTTGCTTTTTGAACCGTTTTTAGAACGAATCTATGCCACATGGTCATCCATTACATGCAGTGTTGTCTCGAGCCACCCGTACTCCCTAATCTCCACCACCTTTATCCCAAAATGGTAGGGATTATTTTCATTAACTTCGACTGTTTTCCAGTTTGGCAAGGATGCATTGCTTTGGGAAAGCGATCTACAGGCGACTTCTCGCATCCCGACGCCCGGTACGTTTTATAGCTTTTCTATGGATTCTCTTTAGAATGGCGCAACAACGGTACGCCGATACACGAACAAATTGTCGGGTTCTTCCACTACTATTCGAATCTGGACTATCGTCGGAAGGCTATCTCAATCAAGGATGCGCGCATTCTACCAAAGTGAGGCATCAAGCCTTTCTTAACTTATTGGCCTAGGTCCTCCGTTCCGGATAGGTACAAAAGCCACATCGCCATCGTTGATGCTTATACCGGAACGAATTCTTGCCGGTGATTTTAGCCATTTTCTTAAAATATGGCTTTATTTAGTGTCGTCAGCGGGCCGTTGTACCGTAAAATTGTCTCGAACATGTGCATACAGGCACTGTCCCTTTCGAAACATCCAGTGATGCAGACGCTACTTGCCCCCAACGATTCGTGCAGTCCGAATACGCGCGGCCAACTGCTTCGTGTCCTTCGCCATGAGCACATTACGAACTGTGGATGCCGACTTCCTGGAGAGGTTCGATTGAAAGTATGAAAACGAAGCCCCCTTATGCTTTCTAGGAAGACAACTCTGAGGAACTGGATGCCTATGGCAACACAATACCCAACCTCACACCTCTTCCGAAGGTTAGGCCGAAGGAGACATCAACTTCAAGCAAGGCCTTACCAGTGGTGCGTAACACTTCCTCTTTTAAGTCTATGTATTTTCAGCTTGAGAAGACGTTCATTATGAAACCAAAGAAACTGCCCGAGGCTCCAGGCCGTTGGACTCCGGCCGCACCTCCACGCGCCGGAAACTTTGACGATCGTCCGGTGCCGCTTTTGGGCTATGACTTTAACGACCGTCCGCCCCGCTATGACTATGATACCCCGGCTCGTTCGAAGTACGACTACCATGGCCGACCGTCACTCAGCACTGACTACGACTATCACGCGCAAGGTTACGGAGGCCCACAAGATTATGGAGGTCACGAGAAGCACGTTGCCGGCGGCCCCTCCTCTCGCTTTAACCCATATCCGTTGGAGCCACCGCAGCGCCACGATAAGCACTCCAATATGGCTGCATCAAGCAAACGCGGTAAGAAAGTTTTATTCGTTTTTAGTGTTAAACTTTTGATTCAGGTTCACGTGCTCCGCTCTCGAATCACCGCCCCCCTCAATTGCCACAAAGAGCCGGGCTCCTTGGGCACAACCCCGCGCCAAGCTATCCCAAACCGACACCGAGCTACCCGAACCCACCCGACTATCAGTTCTATACAGAGGTAACCATGGAAATGACCTTCTCATCAATTGATTTGTTATAGCCAATGAAGCCCCGGCCACCTCCAGCACCTGCGGCGGCCCCCTATGCCTATCCGCCTCAGCTCGACCCTCAATTAGCCGAATACTATGCGGCATATTCTTATAAATAATGTACTATTCCCTCTTTCTTGTGACCTGTTGCTATAATTGATTCTTTATCTCTGCGTTGTCTTCTGTAAGAGACTAGTCTTCAATGGGTGTATTGAATAAATTAATTTAAAGGGCTGCCGACGGCATGTCGATCCCCCCCCCCCCCATCAACAAATTGGCAAGTAGCCAACAGGGGAGAGGGCGCGCCCAGAGGAGAGGCGCAGAGACATTTTCTTTTCCGCGCGTAATCGAATGCCTATGCCGTCGGCATCCCTTTAAACTTCCATCCATAGAAAAATTTCGATTACGCACGATCAGCCACATGTACATATCTGCAGTTTATTGCCAGAACTGACTTGCAAACGATTTGCTGTGATCTTAAAACACAGAATGATAACAACGGATAAAACAATGCTGTCGATTTAACAGGTAAAAAGTTGAAAGTACAAATTTACAAAGCACAATCGATAAAACAATTCACAAGAGAAGACGCTTATGATGAGGCTTCGCTCCAGGTGGCGGACAGCCGGACACTGAAATTCCGAATAAAGTGAAGCAATAAAAAATACCTGTGCGAACACCACCGATGACTGGAAAAGCATAGTCGCGCACTCGTTCAGGAAGTGAATCCAGAGGCTCGGTCAGCGGCGGAACTTCGGGAAAATACTAAAACGACGGTTGACACCATGGGGAATCATTTACCGCCACAAGACATCCGTCCTCGGCTTCATACAATGGCCGGCCGTGCACTTCGGGGAGAGGGACCGCAGCTGGCTCAAAGGTCTTCGAAAAGTCCATGCCTTTCTCGGAGCCACCCAGTACAGCACGCTTGTACGCCTCGTAGCCCACATTGTAGAAGAAGCGCAGGGTGTCAATGTCTAACATTATCAAGGAACAATATTCAAAGCAGCCCAACGACAAACTTTGAGGCAGATCCGACCCATCAGCAAGAATAGAAGTCTTTGCGAGCAACACCGAAGTGCGGACCTCATCAAGAAGCTGACGAGTGAACCCAGGGACACGAATGGGCAGAGGCCAGCTGAAGCGGATCTAAAAAGCCTGTATAAAAATACAGTTCAAATTACCTGATCCAGATCATCGAACGGCAATGGCGGGAATAGCTTGTCAAGATCATTCCCCATGTGAGCGGGCGACAAAGACTTATTCTGAAAAAAAATATTTTTGAAGGGCGGGAGCGTGATACTTGGCTAGGCGGAGTAGGGAATGAAGATTGGTTGTCACTGAAGAAACTGAGCGCCGGCGGCTTTTTCGATTTCGGCGTATTCATGAGGTAGGTCTTCGTACCGACTAAAACATCAGTTGATCGATGCAAACTTGGGTACTGACCATTCGGGAACGGTCCAAACAGACTGCGATCTGACTTGAGCATGTTCGCCGCATGGTAGTCCCAATCACGCTTCGACAGCGAAGACCCGGAAACATTTGATGTAGGCGACGGCCTGAGGCTCCGGTCCGCCGATTTTTCTTCAGACTTGTCGCCTTTCGCAAAGCTGAAAAAAAGCTATATTAAAGCATCCGCTGGACGTTTACATTGATGGGTAAATCTGATCGCTTGGTGGCTTGCACCCGGGGTCGTAGCGGGAGGCCACCAGGTCATGTACAGATGCAACCAGTCTAAAGAAAGATTGTATAAATTCTTTGAAGCACACTTTTCATTTGTGGCGACCAACTGCACGCGTCGCATGTCTTCGTGAACTACTTCAGTGACCAGGCCAAGATGGTAGGTTTTCTTGTAATCGGGAACGAGGACAGAGGCTCCAACGGGGAAACCTACGTAGGCCGCCTGATCGAACACCTGGCTCTTGACTACTTTCGCTAAAAATTTAGATCATCGCAAAACATCGAAATTTACTTGGGTTTGCACGGTGATCGCGACGACCTCGGATGAACAAGTCAAAAGCCACATTGCGGTAGATCGATGGATCCAAAGATTTGCACGCAGAAAATGGCACAGGAGGACACTACAAAGGTTCTATAATAAAATAACAAGTCTAACCTTCTTCATGGATCGCTGTTTCTTCTTGAGACTGTCGCTCTGAGAATGAGCCGTCTTTTCCCCAATAATAATCCGTCCACCTTCGTCCCGGTTCACGGAGACGACGTCGGGCTCGCTGCAGTTATGGTCAATGTCCTCGCGTATTGACGAAATAGCGTAGCGAATAGTGTGCCTCGGCTCTTCGAAAACCCCGTTGTACAAGATTTTGTAGGTGACAGCTAAATGAGGTAAGTATTTTAGAATCATAAAAAACCTTGAGCAACAGCCAGAGTGACGTGCTCTTCGACCTTGTAGATTGCTTCCAAGCCCGAATTGGCGTAGCAGAACATCAATTCCTGGAGAAGAAAACTTGCAAAGCCGGGAAAGAGCGTTACCTTGCCATCAGGTTTGCCAGCCGGTGTATCAAAGCGCAAGACTGTCCCATCTTCTTCGTACAAAACAATGTTTCGCCTGAAGAAAACTGTTCGAAAGATTAGCTATGCATTACCGTAACAAGCTGGACATTTCGGTGAGGATCAGCTCGTTTCGCTCCCGCTCGCACAGCCCCAAAGGGAAGCTGGGGTTTTTCTCGGTGATCCCGGTCTCAATGTAGCGTTTCAGGGTCGCATGGCTGTTTTGTGTCCCGGTTACCTAGGTTGAAAGCTTATCGGATTGCGAAAGGGGAGCCTTACCATTTCGCAGGCGGAGCGATAGACACCGCTGCCGTCCGACGGCATCGTCTTGCGCACGAGGCCCAGATTGTAGAGGAACTTGTCGAGGTCGTAGCGGTCCAGGTCCTCGCACCCGGTCGGAGTGGCCTTGCGCGTTCGCAGCGTTTCCTGGGCTACTTGCGCCATTTGAGCCTGAAAGTGCCAGGTAAGGTGGATGATACCAGGTTTTTTTGCCATATAAAAAAAAGAGTACACAAAAAGTTTTCCAAAAGAAAATCTGGCGAAAATTTAAAGCAAAAACATGAGCTCCGTGTGACAGATCGTTCTGGTATCCGTCAATGTCGTACTACGGACTACCGTAACCGCTTGTAAAATCCAATAAATTCTTTCCATCCCTCGATGTTCGATTTTTTGCGAGATCCTTTTGTTTTTTCATTTTTGCTAAAATTTCTGCCAATTTTCCTTTGCGAATTTTCCTCTTTGGCTCAGGGAATGTTCAGGTTTTCCTTCTTTCAGATGATCACTAACAAACTAATGCCAAGAACAAATGATGTAGCTGGGGAATCAAAAGTAAATTTTTATCCTAATTTTAACCTTTTTGCTTTTAGACGGCGTCACCAACCCTACGAGACCGACGCCTCAGCGGGGACTCTGGATTTTCTTCACAAAACGCGCTCTCGTAACTGCCCATTTTCTTCACTCCTTTCGTTTTTAGGGACGATGAATCTTGCCCGACGCGGGTCGACGAGGTGTTTGCCGAGGATGTTAGCGATGAAGATGGCCTGCAGTTCGCTAGCAATCTCGAAGTTGCTGCGCGCTTATCCATGAGCCCGCAGGCCACGGATCTGAAGAGGGCAATCGCCGCCATGCGGCTTGAATATTCCAAGTTTACACCCACTTCCCTGGTAAGATAGGATTTACAACTATAAGCTTCTTCTAGGAGGAAGATCTGCAAATAATGCTCTCGAGATATGAAGGCCTGAGAAACAAGCTTCAGGATCTGACCGCAGTGGATTATGAACAAACCGTCTTGCTAGTCCAAAAGGTATTTCAACTTCACGCCGTGTAGACCCGCTGTAGTTGTACAACAACGGACCTACTCCACTCCGCCTCGATTTCCTTGAGCTCACCCAACTGGTCTTCCATCTCTGCGCTGCATTCAGGCCGAACAGGGTATATATGCCATAAAATTTACTCCTGAGAGTGGTTTTAGATGCTGCGTAATCAATGTGCGCAGTACTTTTGCGATGCAATGACCCAGATGGAAGAAGTTCTAGAGGCGGCAATCTCTTTCGAACAACTGGAACGTTTGGCGCAGATCCTGCAACACTGCCTCCAGTCGTTTATGTTCTTCACAGAGACGCTAGGTAAATTATTTTTTTTTGCGTTCTAAAATCTTTTTCAGACCGGTACTATTACGCGAAGGGCATGCGGCATCTTACCCGCGCCCTATATGGCTTCGTCTATGCAGTTGAAGGATGCACTGATTTCCATGAATTCCTCGAACAACATACCGGTCGCATTGAACAGCTGTCTTATGAAGTTGCCTTCCTCTTCGAAAACTTCTGTCATGTTGGTATACGTTTTGAGTTGCTTTTCTTTCGCGTACCTTCACAACCTACTTTCTTAGGTCTTCGATACAAACGAAGATGCCCAGCGGGCGTTCTCATCACTGCGACTGATTCACGAAAAGCGCGGAAGTACACACCCCTGGGAACTGCTTCGGATGATCAACAAGGCGATCGGAAGCTTTTCAAAGATGCCGGAACCAATTTCTGCCGCAAAGCTTCTGCAAAAGCTGATGGGCTCGATAAGGAGTCCCTTTCTGGAGCAGACTGACGAACGAGTGGTTGCAGAAGTTCAGAGCAACGCAGAACAGGTTGCTTCCTTGATCTTGTTCTTATCGTTTTGCAGGCACTCCCCGGAGGCTTCATAGCCCGGGAGGAAATGATCTTCAATGGAGTCCGCGTCAGTAGTAACGTTCATGTGCCATGGAAGATTTTTTTGAACCAAAATGGACCGGTTCCGGAGGAAGCCACGGCTGGAAAGTCAAGCAGCATTGCAGTAAGATTTCTCTTTTAGAATTCATCTTTATTTAGGTCTCTTCGACGTCGCAAACACCAAAGCCGGTCACCTCTGTGGAGTGTTGGTACATCGCGCCTCGGAAACAACAATTTATTGATAGCAGCTCGCAGCAAACTCCTTTGAAGGTTTGCTTCTGCGCTATGTTGCAGTGTGCTTTAGAAGTTACGTCTGAAGCCGTCTTTCGCCTACCCGTTGGCCAAGCTACCTCATTTTTACAACAGGACACCATGTGTATACAAAAGCTAACAATATAATCTTTTTTTACTAATCCCCCTATTTTTGTTCGTCATGCATCGAACGCTTCTTTTCCTGTGCGATTATTATTTTCCGCTGTATTTTACAGTCCGTTGTGAAATCTGTGTTTATTATATTTATAGCTCTTTGCAACATTTTTCAGGTAATTTTCCGATAAAATTCATCCCACAGTCTCTGATTTTGCTGCATTTTTCAGTTTGGTTTTGAGGAGGGCTGCAACCCCAGAAGGTGCTATAATTTGCAAAATAACCGCCGCCCTTTCTTCTGCTTCTTTCTGTCGGAAGGATCGATGCAAATAGACGTAAGCGGTGGTCTCGCTCTTTGGGTCATGGCGCCACCGCTGAAAATTCATTGCAGTTCGTGCTACGCTTTGGACTTGTGTTGGGCTGCGGACTCTGGCACCGCTCAGGCCTATCCCTTGGGAGCGCGCGCCGTGCTAGATCCCAATTATGGTGGGGATATCCGATTGGGCTCGTCATGAGGCTGGGTAAATGGATGTAACCGGAGACGACGATACCCCAACGCAAGAACTCTGTTGTAGCCGCAACAAGGTTTGGTAGTTTAGTTTTTTATGCCGGTATAGTAAGATCCTTACATTTTGCTGGCTACGACAGCTTTTTCCGGGGGGAAGTGAATGATATCGAAATTTCGGGTTAATTACATATTGAGTGGTAGGCTCCCATCCACTGTCCCCTCTGCCCTCTTTTACAGCATTTCTGCAGCAGCTGCCGGGCGTTGGTCTCAAATTTCCTTCCGCGTATCACCGGTCAACGAACCTGAAGAACACCTCCAGAAGCACCTGCGCTTCACCGGCAGCAAAATCCGCATGGGAGAATGACATAATTTACGAAGGAGGCGACGGGGCTGGTGGAGCGCGCCTGGTGTGCACCTCAAGGACCCCAATGGATGGCGAGGGGGAGTTGTGGGCCCCAAGAGAGGAAAAGCCGACCGGGGCTTTCTTCCTCTGGCACTTCCTGTGCTCCTCCTCCCCTCCACTCTCAGCCTCCCCGCTCATATCTAGGCACACCCTTCTCAGCCTCAGGCTGGCCCCTTCCCCTCCGATTATTAGCTTCCCATTCTTGGCCACCATAAGGAAATGGACCCATGACTTTTAGGGGAGGACCAATCGGCTTGCTTTTGATTTCTGGCATTTTGTGCGCGTTTCTTGGTTCTTGGCGTTTTTATTATCACGTTATATGGTCCAGAGCGCATTAAAAAGTATAAATCGGCTTGATTCACCTTAACGTTTCTGCTTCTATAGGTCGTAGGTAGATTTTTGCAGTCTCATGTCGTTCTTAAGCGTTTGCGGTTGCCGGCGTTTTTATTGATGTCTCATCTCATCTCGTAGAATAGATTAAAAAGTTGTATAGTTCCATGTAATTAACTTTAAACTTTCCGTTTCTTCCTTGCCAATAAGCTAGATTCTGCCATAAATATCTTTTCATTTTTCGAATCTTTGCAAATTTCCAAGCAATCCCAAATTTTAGATCGAAAATGGTGAGCTGAGAAACGTCAGGCAATCAAGAAATGGCGGCTGAACTCCGCGTCGCCGCCATGGGCATCAACTACATAAAGACGATACGGGTAGTATTCCTTTTCTTCGCCTTCCGACTCGGTGCCTTGACCCTGGAGACGCTGTTCCGTAAGTTGCTTTCAACGAAATTTTTCGATTTTCTAAAACTGCCGCGATGTATAACCGGCTATCGGGGGCTACTTTGCCGAAAATGCTGGAAATCTCGAATTTGATTTTTTGGGCGACCACAAAACGACAACCCGGCGGCTTTCCGGTTTGACGGGGCGGACAGCCTACTGACACGCTTGGGCATCGAATGTTAAAACAGCTGGTGCTAGCCGGGGTGGGGGAGTATTTAGGGTGAATGGTGTGTATCGGCAAGAATGTTATGTAGTGAACGAGTAGTGAATGGAGAAGAACGGCCGGGCCCACCCAAGTTGTTTAACCCCGTCTGCAGGCGGGGTTTTTTGGGGGTGGTCCATTTGGAAGGGGGTCTACCGCATCTCATCCCATTTTCGAATGCGTTTTTGAGGCTTGGGTCTGTTTCGGTTGAAGTTGGAAGGGAATTTTTAGTGGTTGTACTAAAGGAATTTTACCTTTATCAAGCTAGGTATCGACTGATTTTGATACCGGCCCGTTTTCTCTTCATATTTATTCCTAAGAATAGTTAGTTTACTTCCTATAGCCGATACAGATTTTTATCTTTGAAGTTTTTAGAGTTAACGCGATTTTCGAAAAAGCATTCTCGTTTTTTTTTCATTTTGCCCAATGTTCCGGTTGGCTTTAGATCGGTGCGCGAGTCATTTGTCCATCTGCCACATATGTTCCTTTGCTTTTGCCTGCGCGCAAGAAGTCGATGGGAGGCTTAGTTGTTGGCCCATTATGCTAAGCCTGGGCCTTTGCCATCGCCCGCGCCCCCGCCGGCCAACTCCAGCAAAAAGTCCCGCCGGCTAGTTTGGTTTATCGAGTTTTCTGCACTGGACTGTTAGCAGAGGTGGAAAAGCTGTTTCGCCTATAGCTACCTAAAATAATTTAGCGTTTTACAGTATTTGTTAACTGTTTCTGGCAGTTTTTGCTTACTAAAAGGTCATAAAAATTCAAAAATTTAAGGTTTTCATACATTTTGGCCAGATAGCAACAGTTCGGCCTAAAAAGTCCTAAACTAATTTAGAAAATTGAAAATTTTATTGTCTTCATGAATTTTGACCAAAAATAAACATTTTTCAATTTCGGAATTTTTATGTTATGGCATACTTTAAAGCGACGCGACAGGCCAAATTTTACCCCCCCCCCCCGCTAACAGTCCAGTACCTATTTTAAAGGCTCTTTCTACGCATTATCCATTAAAATATACCATGACGGCTGTTATGAGCGTGAGAGAGCTTGCAGTCAGCTCTGGACGAGGAGGAGGAAGGATGAGGATAGTGTGTGGGGTGGGTGGGTTGGTAGTGGATTATTTGCGAGGCTCTCAAGTTGAGAGACCGATCCCTGCTTCGTCCACTCGGCTTGCTGCTGTCCTCCCTTTTCGTGGCCATCTTTTGAAACGACCCCACAACCTTTTCGTGCAGAAGCCCTGCCGATCACGATTTAGCCCTCCTACCATTGACTTTTGGTCCGAACAGATTGTTTGATGGGTTTTGAACAGACAGCAGAATTCTGGCTTTGTCCTAGTTTCCAGTAAAATTCATAGCAATCGTTTCTACCGCTGCTTTTTCGCTGGAGTTACTAAACTCTTTCGGTTTGTAGCTTTTCTCTGTAATTTTTCGTCCACATTTTTTGGTCCTTTTGCATTATCAGGGGGATAAGTTTTTTCCTGGGGGTCCCAATTTTTAATATAAAGAGAGGAGGAAGCGTTTCTAGACTGTTTTTTACTGTTTGTAAACATAACAATTACCCATAAAAACAACAGAAAATGCTTTTTTTTCGGGTTTTCGAGCAAGATGTCCGAGATTTTCGACCAAAATTTCGAATTTCTAGGTTTTTCGATAGCTTTTTTCACTTGAGGTACAGTTAAATTTTATTAAAAGGCTATTAAAACGCTTTGACATGCGGACATTTCTAGACTCTTAAGAAAATATTGGCCCTCCCCCGTTAATGCGAATGAAACATTTTACTTTGATAGGTTTTGGTTCATAATCCGAGAAATCTAGCTTTTAGACGTTTTTATTACGTGTGTAGACATTATGTACATATATAGCTTTCGGAATGCTCGATTCTCCGAATATTTTTGGATTTGAAATGCCCGTCCTTGAGGCCCTTTCTTCTATGTAGGTGCCAGGTTGAATGACAGCGGTTGACAGACCTTGATGGGCGCTGTTTGACCGGTGACCGATCAACTCAAAGCCCATTTACCTAACAGAACCCACCTAGAAGCTGCCAACCAATCGCCCGGCCGATTATTTTCTCGATACCCCCGCAAAATCCGGGCTGAGACGACGCGGGCTTTTTGTTGCCGAGAGCGCAGTTTGTGTGCTCAGCCGCTTGTCAATAGAGAGTCGAAAATTGGCCGGGCAGCCGGCTCTCATTTCCCTATCACTTGTTGCATTCCTTTAAAAATTAAAACAAACACGTTTTATTGGTTAGGCAATGGCTGTAAAATGATTTATTGATTTTCCCTAATTTCGTGTCGTCTTTAGGGCATTTTTGGTTCTTTTGTATTATCGGGGGAGGGTCATTTTTCCTGAGGCTCTAATCTTCCTTATCTTCCTCCTTTCTCATAGAACAATTTTTGTCCGTATTTTTACTATTCCGAAACGTAAGCTAAAAATGTAACATGTGAATTATCGATTTTTCAGCCAAACCTGGCTGATTTTCAACCAAATTGCGAATTAGATAAGAAATAATGACTACGAAAAAAACTACGTGAAATATAGCCAATTTTACTACAACTATGCCCTCCCCCTCCGATAATGCGAAAGCACCCAAAATTACAGACTTTATACCCTGTCCACTACAAACTCAAGACTTTGCACCATCTAACAGCTCTCATTTTTTGTCATCATTTTTGCTCTTCATGAAATAAATAGGAAGATGATAGCCTTTTTTAAGCACATCTTCACACCCACTACGCGATACACCCAATTGCGGTGCTCGAATCTAGTCGCCCAATCATTGACGAAACGACAGCCACCCGGTCCGCCGATGGAGCGGATGCGGACCCTGGAAAGGGTCGTCGAGACACGCATCGATTTACTCGAATTCGAAAAGGCGGACGAGGTGCGAGAAGACTGTGCTTGCTGCCGATCGCTCGACTGCGACATAATTTTTGCCCTTCTATTCACGCTAGTGATCGCCTGTCTTCTCGTGCTCATCATGGTCTTTTGGCTGAAGGGCGTGCTCGCTTACGAGGAGTTCGTTTTTGTTGTTATCGGCCTTATGGGTTCTGAATCGTTAACGGGGGCGGCAGGAGAATCTAAATACCTTTATTCCATCAAAAAATCTCTATTTTAATAAAAAAAAGAATAAACGTTTCCATGGTATCATTGTGAGTTTCGAATTACTAAAAAGGTATCAAACTATTTAAAATGACGCTTTTACACAGGTTTTTTGCCGAAAATTCGACATTTTTCCAAAATCGATATAATTTTATGAATTTTATAATTTTTTTGAATCTAAAGGCGAAGAAACGATGATTTTTATGTTTTCGGCGTCGATAAAATACGGAGAGAAGTTTCGTTTTCCCCTGTTTTAACCGCACCCTCCGCTAACGATCCAGAACGAGAATCTTGAGTCTGTACGTATCTGTACGTTCGTAAGTTTACCTCCACAAAAAGCACGTAAGCCTAGAAAAGCGCGGGGTTGTCGGTGGTGCCACTAAAAATTACAAAAAAAAATATTAGGAGCCGGGGGTTATACATGGCGGCAGTATTTTGCTACTGTATTAAATTAACGGTTGGGGTGGTAGATTGCGACGACCAAGTGGATTGGATACACAACGCGTCGCGGGGCGAATTCTCGTTCCCGCGACTTCCCAAAATCCCCACAACACCTCGATGCCACACGGGCACCCATCAGGAATCTGCAGGTAACAACCGATTAAGTATAATCCCGGGACG
The DNA here is from genome assembly GCA_038088335.1 of Mesorhabditis sp. LJ9110. Taxonomy (NCBI): domain Eukaryota; kingdom Metazoa; phylum Nematoda; class Chromadorea; order Rhabditida; family Rhabditidae; genus Mesorhabditis; species Mesorhabditis sp. LJ9110. The sequence continues at coordinate 132,506 of JBBGBA010000279.1, forward strand.
GCGATTTGTAATTTTTAAAAAAATTTTTTTATTGTATTTTCCCTTTTTTTTTTAATACCGAGTAATTATTAAAAGCAGTTATAAAATTTAATTTAGTAAAAATTCTATCTTTTTGTTGTTGGCTGCGCGTTCCTTTTTAGGATCTTTTGTTCTTATAATATTTCTAGTGCGTTCTGAGTTGTTTGGTATACGACAAATCGCGAGTAAATGTGTGTTTTTTTATAAAAACCTAAATGATAACTTTTTAGTGTGTATACACGTTTATCGCGGGACCGGGCAAGCGCGTGAGGCTCGAGTTCGACCAGTTCCAGCTGGCCGGCAGTGCCGACAAGTGAGTTGTACCTTTTCAACGTTAAAAATTACCCCATTTCCAGCTGCGAACTCGAATACGTGGACATCTACTCGGAGCTGGAGAAGGCCGAGCCGGATTTGCTGTCGGCTACTTTGTCGGGTCGATATTGTGGATCTGTGTCTCCGTATGTCCGAATCAGGTTTGTCCTGTTTCTAAAAAAATCTTTTCGTTGTTTCTTTTAGTCTTCACGATGTCTTGGTCCTCGTCTTTCATTCCCGCGCCGGCGACACGCTCGGCCGAGACTTTCGCTTTCGCGGCAGATATTCATTTATTGACGACAGTAGGTGTTTTCCCGGTTTAAAAAAAAGTATAAGGTCTTTCGAAAGTGTTTCACCAGTAAAAAAAGTGTCTCTAAGGTGTTTTGCTATTAAAAAAAGTGTCCAAAGTGATTTACTATTAAAAAAACAGGTTTTCTACAGTTTTTACTGCCCCTAAACGTAAAATCTACTAAATCTATTTTTCAGAAAAATTCACTCCGGGCGAGCCGGTCACGGGTCATAAGTGTCACTACCTCATCGAGCCGAGTCGATACTCCTCGCAAAAGTGTGCCCAGTGCTCGACCTAAAGCCTCCCGTTTAGAAAAAGCCATCACATTCTGAGCCCGACTTACCCGGGCGCGTACCCGCGCAACTTCCACTGTGCCTATCATCTGAAGGGACGACGGGGCGAGCGCGTTCGGCTGTTCTTTCAAGATTTTGACCTGTGTTTTGGCGGGGAACAGTACGTTTTTTTTTGGATTTTTCTTAGAAAGTCTTTAGTTGCCCTTATGATACGGTCACAATCTACGATGGGCCCACCTCAGCATCGCCAATCATTCGAAAGGTGGGAGTTTGTTCGGTTTAATGACAATTTACAAGGATTAAATTCAGTCCAAACTATTAAACAAACTTAGAATAACTTACCTTAGATTAACTTACAAATATTCAGATGTGCGGCCTACAACTGAGAGAAGAAGTCTTTTCGGTGGGTTCCGATCTCTTGATCCACTTCAACACTTCCGGCTCTAGCAAAGGAGATCCTAGAGGGTAAATAGACAAGTACAGTTTTATACTATAGACAAATTCTTCAGCTTCTTCCTTGAATACGAGATATCTTCGAAATTCGTCGATGTCGAGCAGTTACTTGGCGGAGAGGTGAAATATCTGAGTTTCGGTTCCCTAATGCTAATTTTTAGAAGGGAGTAACGCACGTGCGGGGCAGCGAATGTGATGTGAGGGTGGAGAGCAACAAGGAGACCACACATCACATCCATAGTCCTCAGGTAGGCAAAATATAAAAATTGATTAGACTCGTAACCTTCTATATTGTATTTTAACGTTATTTCAGTACCCGCACAAATACCCAGCCAACTCGACGTGCACATACATTCTTGATGGGCTGCAGGGCGAGCAGAATCTCGAAAAAGTGCTGCTCACCTTCGATACACTAGCCGTCATCTCGGATGCACCGGATGGGTAAGTAAAAAAGAGGGCACTTGTTCGTTAGCAGGGGGTCTCTTTGGCCTATCGTTCCTTAAAGGGGCCCAGAAATGTCAAAAATTGAGTGACGGCCCGAAAATAGGAGGCCTGAACGTCGGAGGCCTCTGTACACCCGGGGCCCGGGAAGCTCGCAAATTCGAAATAGCCTCTTGTCACCTCGAAATCACGTTCTCGGCTGTTTCTGGGCCAAATTTGATGCTTAAAACATCAAAACCATTTAAAATTGAGTGAGGATTTCAAAAATGGCCTCAGAATCCGCAAATTATAGTGTTTTCACAAAGAAACCGGGCAAAAAAAGTTTCGCGAAAAAAGCGAATGAGTGAGTGCTGTGGTCCCGCAGCGCCCGCTGGCAATTTGCCAGAAATCAAAGAGCCCTCCCAAAAGGGCTTTGATTTGGCAGTTCGTAGCCCCTTTAATGCGCCGATAATGCAATATACTTTTTATAAACCTTTATACGCCGTTTTTAAGTATAGAAAGTTCATCATTCATTCATCAAAATACATAAAATTTTCGGAATTTTTGGATTTTTCTAAAAAATCTGCTACTTATTTAGATTTTTTTGGTCTTCAAAAACTGCTAAAAACACTATAAAGTACCGTCTAGGAGGCTAGAAATTCTGCTAGCATTTACAGACCAGACAACATCCCCCGCTAACAGTACAGAACCGAAATAAGCTGTCAACGCTAACGTTGAATTTTTAGACATCACCACCATCACGGATCCCATGGAAATGAAGAAGTAACGTGTCCGAATGCCTGGGTTGGCGTCGCTATAACGTGCGCTTTTGAGTATGTTTCCACAACCAAACACTTTCCAGCGAGGGCAACATCAAGGCGACGCTGAGCAGCAAGGATGAGAGCAATTTTGACGCGACACTTTGTGACCGGATATCCAAAGGTTTTTAGGGTCCCGTTTGCCTTGGATTTAGATTTAGGATCTGCGGCGATGGGGCCATATGAGTCGGAAGGGGCCCGAATGGTGGTGCAATTCGGGACGAGTAATCATACATCAACGGATGGCCAACATCCGCTTGGTTTCAAGGCTACGATCCAATTCAAAACAGGTCCATAAGCTACGGCATATCAAAATCTCATAACTGCGCCATTTTTGCTCATGTTCGACCAAAAAGCAACATTTTTTGGAAATGATACCTACACTGCTAAAACCTATTTTTTTTGCAGATTTTGGCGTACCGGGCGACCCGATGGGCGACTCAAATGAATGCCTCTTCCGCTTCACCCAGCCCAACGGCTTTTTCAACAGCCCCCGATACCCGGCAAATGTAAGAATTTTCAGCTATTTTCTTATAGAAGTTAAGCAAATTTTTGACATAAGGTTTTTCGGAAATTTACACTTTTTCCAGTACCCGCTCGACACAAATTGCACCTACTTGATCGAGGGGCGGCCTGGAGATGTGGTGCTAATCTATTTCGAGCATTTTGCCCTATTCTCAGAAAATGCTGGGGATAGGTGGGCTCGCATTCGTCTCTAAACCCAGTTTTTTAGGTGTAAGGACTGGATCGAGATCTATGACGTATTCCGGGAAGCTGACGGCTCGGAGAAGCTATCTGTGCCAGGTATCATTTTTAAAAATCTTTTAGATTTATCCAACGCTTGTAATTATGTCTAAAGTTCGTCTAATCCAATTTTTAAATGCTTAAAAGCTCTCTAAATGGTTTCTCTTTTAGTGAGCTACTGCGCCGGCACATTCCCGGGGCCCCGGCGATCAGCAGAGGGCTCGCACGAAATGCGCATCGTTTTCAGGTTTTTCTAAACAAGGTTTTTTAATCCGGAAAAGCTTTAGCTCCGATTCGAACGGGTCGAACAACGGCTTCAAGGCACTGTACGAGATTCGAAAACGTGTCCCCTCGGCCCCAAGCAAACAGGGTGCTTTCCAAATTGCAACTTTTGACACTCTGTTTTTCAGATGACATGGCCGGATGTGGCCCTCTGAAGATAGAAGCCTCGGCCGAGAACCCATCCGGATACATCCGTTCCCCGGGCTTCGGGGCCAAATATCAGGAGAACGTCTTCTGTGACTGGTCGATCACCGCCCGACCGGGCAATCGGGTATGTCACAATAAAGAAATGCATACCGTTGTATAGCTTTTTTGCGCCGTTCTCGCGTATGGATATTTCATAAAAATCTTTAATAAAATGTTTGAAACTGGAGTTTATGTTAAAAACACCGATGAAAAAATTTTTAATTTTCTAGGATTTTTTAGGGTTTAATGTAATCAAAAACTACTGTAGACACTATAAATGCCTAAAAATCTTCTAGGTACCCTAGATTAAATAGCCCCCCCCCCGTTAACAGTTAAGAAACGAATTATCGATGGAGCTCTAGATGATCTAAATCCAAAAAAACGCAATTTCCAGCTGCTGCTCCATTTGGTGGCCATGCAGGTGGAAGGGGCGATGGGCGATGTCGACACACCATCCTGCCCCAAAGCCGTCATACGGTAAATGGAGATACGGTAGAAAGAGCATGACATAATCTCGCCACAGGGTATCCACCGTCGACCAAAAATACGAATTCTGCGGGACGGTGGCCACCGTCATACCGCCAATTATCACTTCAAACAACACGGTCCGCATCACGTAAGTTGGAATCTTTCAAATAAAGTTAAAAGTAAAAGAAAGACAAGGTTTTTTGGCCAGCTTTCTAAGAAAGATAAAAATAGTGTCTGTAAATTGAGAATTCATCTATTTTATAGGTTCCTGACGGCACCGGACAAAGTCAACGGGCTGAGCGGCTTCAATTTCACGTGGACCGAAGTGAGGCCGGCCGAAGGTGTGGCACTAAAATTAAAACCATCCGCCGGCTTTAGAAGAGACGTGCTCCGGTGATAATGTGTATTTGTGTACATATTCCAAGTTGTGCATCTCTTCCCGGTTGCGCTGTGACGATGATCTGAACTGCCGCACCGCCACCGAGCACGACGATTCCGACGAGTCACACTGTAAGTTCAATTCGTCGTAACTGTCTCGTTGGAAATTAACAATAACCGCAGGCACAAATTATGTAACGTTCACTGAAAATAACCTTGCTTGGGCTTTTGAAGCTTTCGTGTTGCCAGTCAAGCTGTTTAGGTCCTGGATATTCTGCGAAAGCTTCACGCGCTCTCCACCATTCGCGCAACTCCCGCACGACGTCGCCAAGCTGGACACATCTACTTCTATGCATCATTGTCATGTCCATTTTTAAGAAATGAAACAGCCCGATGGCACTAAATTATGGGCCAATCCCATTTTATGGTTTTCCCTTTACCCATATTTTGTAAATTATATGTGCCGAGTAATTCGCTTACGTCTGGTCCTTTTAAATAGAGAAACGCTCACCCCTATAGCATTGTAAGGAGCTTATTGGCTAGTGATCGCCTCCCACAGTCTACGCCAAGTCTTGTCGCCGTTCCGTGCTACGTTGACTAATGCTTCAAATAGGTGCTCTGTGGCCCACTTATCATTCATTCGTTCATTTTGTCTTGTCCGCATACGCGTTTGTGTCAATAAATTCATTGAGCGCGCAAACAAGTCAGATGAAGAGACAACTCTAGATTATTTAGGTGTCCTAAAGGAGAGCTCAGCAGATCGAACCCTTGTTTTGGCGATGGTCGTCTGCGGCGGGATCTTTGCCTTCATATTGATCTTCTTCTGCTACTTGTTCAAGTCAAAATTGACGAGACGAAAGAAGGTAACGAAAACTCGGAATGCGTGAAGAAAGATTGTAGGGTAACGGAGTACCACCGGCTGCCAGACTCCGACCGAGGCATCCGGCTGGCCGGCCGAAGATCCAAAGACAACCACATAGCCATGAGTCTGGGTGAGTGGCGGCTGACCGTCTGCCTAAAACCCTAAAATTTTAGCCTTGGCGTCAGCGCGGCATCACGATTCGCCCATCATGACGCTACAGGCCTCCTGCCTTCATTGGCAACACCCTTCGACTCAATAACAAAGTAAGCCAGCCAGTCCAGAAAATCGTAGATTTCTAGCCGCATCCTTCTCCCCGAGCCCGACACGGATGGGATCCAGACTTTCTATGGTTGATCGCTCACTTAGTTCCCTGCCAATAAATAAATACATTTATGTGCTGCACTATTTATTTTAGTTCGAAAAACACGTACACCAAAGATTTTTATTAGAACAAAATTCCGCCAATGTAAAGCCAAACACTAGACATAAGTATCACAATATTTTTACCGTTAACGGTAAGGAGTCACAAACAAAACACCAACTGGGTGGTAATATCACAGGAGGATGGTTATTGCCATTTCGGTGCGGTCAGCTGGTATTCCTCTGGTGAGAAGCTGGTCGGAAACCTAATAAAAATTAAATTATATATTCAATTCACAAACATTTTCATGATGCAAGAGTCAGAGCGGACCAGTTCACGTGCACAATCTGGAGCGACCATGGTGATCGGCATCTTCGACAATCTGAACAACAATGAAAGGCAACGCAGATCGAGCAAACCGCAGGAATCCAGCACGCTCGTATTCTATCTGCAAGCGCGTGCTACCATCCTGGTCGCGGAACGAGACAATTTTCGCCTCGCCATCCATCGTTTTCGACGATACGATCTAAACAAGCATGTTGAAGGCAAACGACTATCATACAGGCTTGAATTTCTCCGGCTGCAGTTGAGAGGTCGGGTGGTTGGCGAGGCCGTCAATGAGCACCTTCGTTTTCTTCTCGGGCTCTACGCGAATCCCACGTGGGTCTTTGATTTCGACCGCAGAGATCGGCGTGTAAGACTAAACCATCAGAAGTAATTGGATAGATGTGTATATACCTTTCTCGGGGTGTAAGTGGGGCTGCGACCGAGAGAGTTGTTGTCGTCATATCCGGCCTTTGACGGGTTTCGATTCCTTCCAATCACAGGTGCGTCGCCAGCGCCGTGATGGTGCAGCGGATGAGCGAGGAACAGTTTTTGCAACATCGACTCCATGTTTCTGAAAAAAGCAAATGTATTTACCGAACCGAAAAGAGGAAAAGAAGAATGTTTTCGATTTTTTTTTGCAAACCCGTTTATCGAATTCCGCTGCCCAACCCTGACGTAATTAGTGTCATGCGGACGTTTCCAACAGGCGTCAGATAACGCGCCGCGGCATTTTACGTCTTCTCTCGTTCCGTTTCCGGAGTTTTTTTTTATTTTCTGTACCATTTTCTTTTTTCTTTTTGCAATTAATTTTCCTTTACAATTCTACACTTAAATTTTAAATATATGTATTTACTTTTTGAGTTATCTATTGAATGGTGGTAAGAATTGTTCCGCATTGTTTTTTTAGGTCAAACTTGTGTAAATTCTTTTTTTTGGAGGGGGGGGGTTGAACGGACGAAATCGATTTTCAATCCTCGTTGATTAGGCAGTTGTAGGTCCTATAAGAGAGCCGGCAGGTCAAAGCCTAACTTTCAAAAGACCTCAAGATACGCTCTGCGTCCAAATGCCTATTGAACTAGCAGTCAAAAATTTGGTACTTATCAAGTTGGGGGCACTTTGGTTTTCGATTTTTTGAGTCTTTCTAGGCTAGTTTTTTGTGCTGGTCTCGGATATAACAAAATCAGAGTAGTAAAATACACTTATCTAAACGTTTGTTAAGATTTAGAGATGCAGACACCCAATCCTACTATATATAAAAAAATAGTGTCTGTGTGTGTGCATTTGCATGCAACTTCCGTCCGGCTGTTCCACACGTATCGGGTCAGGGGAAGGTTTTTAAGGTATGGGAGATATGTCATTAGGTGAGAAATCGGCTTGGCATGACTGCCGACCCACCAGATTTTATAAAAATGGTATTTTCGATATTAAATTGTAGATTTTCGCTAAAATTCGGTCACACCACTTTGTTAAACAAGAATTTGCATTCGCCGGAAGTAGTTAACGCCTATATAAACCAGCAAAGGAGATCGTTTTCATTTTTTTGCCAAGCGGATTTGGCCAGAACTATCCAATGTGGAGACAGTTTGGGGGTCGGGACGGGGCCAGGGTTGAAAAGCCGCGAAGCGGTTTTCAACCCTGGTTTGAGCCTAAAATAAGGCTTCGTGCCACCTGGGCAGTCGCTTCGGATGGGTGCGAGTTTACAGGGTTTCGAAATCGGGGCGCCCGAGCAGCGCGAAGCGCCCAGGCGCCCCGATTTCGAAAGAGTGGAGCGGCAGCCCATCCGAAGCGACGGCCCACCTTGCCTGACAATGTGGCAAGCTTAAAATTGTGCAGAAGTACACCTTTTATTAATAAATTTTTAGACTTTTTCTGGATAAACCCAACCGTTTCGCATGCTGTTGCGACTCTATTCGCACTCAGCGTAAAAACTACCCTAGTAAGAGTCGAAAAGCGATAAAAAGAGTCTCTAATAGGTACCCAAGTGCCCCCCAACTTGATAAGTACCAAAATTTTATGTTTTCGGTCCAAAAGTTTTACCCACAGTCCCTTGATGAAAAATATAGCATTTGGGAGGTCCGATTCTGGGGAGAGTTTTGGGGCTATAGCGCTAGAGCCAGGTCTATGTTTCGTTTTCTTCTTAGTTTGTCGATGTATCTTAATTTCTCTTTTCTCAGCTCCGTTTTTATTCCACACGAGCCCTAAGAAGTGACCAAGTATCGTTGCGCTTGTACTGGGGTTACGAGGAGTCCCCTTGCGTGACCCTGACTACTATAGCGCGCGCCGGTTCGAAGAGGGGGCCAGGCCGACTTCCCGCCCATTTTTGGGTTTACTTGTAAACCATCACCATCACGTAATCGTCTTGGATGTTTGAAAATCTTGTTGGATGTTTCTTATTCATAGCTGGCTCTAGCAAGCCGTTTTAGGGCCGTTCTTAGCACTTCCGTTGGTTTCAAGCGTTCGATGCTGTCTGGAATTTTTTTGCAAATATAAAGCGCGTCTTTTGAGAAACCTAAGTAATTCGTGTCCACGATCTTTACCTTTCATGTAATAATCCCATAGATATGTGGCTTATTACGAAAACTGAAAAATATCATTCCAGATGTCCGACGAACATTCTGACGTCGACATGGAGGGTTCGGGCCCTACCGATGATGTAAGAATGGAATCCCCGACTGGCTCGGAGCACGCGGGATCCGAAGAACCGGAAGAGAAGCCATCTCCTGCGGGCAGTGATGATGGAGAGGACGATGACGATCGGGTGCAAGAACCTGACCGAGAACAGGACGACGATGAGGAAGAAGAAGAGCAGGTTGAAGATGACGATGATGATGAGGTCACAGGTGTGTTCGCGTGTTTATAAAAAACGATAACTGTTCTTATAGAAAATACCAAGGTTGCGAAGACTTCGTTTGAGCGATTCGAGATGCTACTGAAGAAGACAGAGAATTTTTCACACTGCCTCGATGCCGGAGATGTTGCGGCTTACAAAGGTAAATTAAGGAAAACGGACGAGATTTTCTCATGTTTTTAGGCTCTGCAGCCGCCGGAAAGAAACGTGGCCGGCCCGCACGTGTGCCCCAGGTTGAAGGCGATCATCGCCACCGTAAGACTGAGAAAGAAGAAGACGAGGAACTGCTCGCAGAAGCCAGTAAGCCCCGAGTTTCTGCGTTAAATTTCTTTTAGACAAAGACGCCGGACTGATCCTCTTTGACAAGACCCCACATTACATAAAAAACGGAGAAATGCGTGACTACCAAGTTCGCGGTCTCAACTGGCTTATCCAGCTTCAGCACAACGGCATCAATGGAATTTTGGCAGACGAAATGGTATAGTCGGTGCAGGCATACTTTAACTACATGTTTACAGGGTCTCGGAAAGACGCTCCAGACCATTTCTCTTCTCGGGTACATGAAGCACTTTAAAAATTCACACGGCCCTCATTTGGTCATCAATCCGAAGTCGACCCTCCAAAATTGGATGAACGAATTCAAGAAATGGTGCCCGTCGCTGAGGACTGTTTGCCTGATCGGTAGTGAAGAGCAAAGGGTTTGTTATTGCAGGAAAAAAAAGTGAATTTACGTTTTTAGAGCGTGATTGTTCGCGAGGAGATTATGCCCGGAAATTTCGATGTCATCGTCACTTCATATGAGATGGTCCTCAAGTGTCGTGCACTCCTCCGAAAACACGTTTGGAAGTACATTATCATCGATGAGGCGCATCGCATCAAAAACGAGAAGAGCAAGGTGACCATCACCGATTTTATTTTTTGAAATATGTTGTTTAGCTATCCGAGGTTGTGCGTGAATTGAAGTCGAAGAATCGTCTGCTGATAACCGGTACTCCGCTGCAGAATAACTTGCATGAGCTCTGGGCTCTTCTCAACTTCCTGTTGCCGGACATGTTCTCAAGTGCTGAAGATTTCGACTCGTGGTTCGAAGCGAGCTCTCTGAAAGATCAGGATGTTGTTTCTCGTCTTCATAAGGTATTTTGCATAGTTATTACCAGTTATTGTCTTAGGTATTACAACCATTCTTGCTACGCCGTATCAAATCTGATGTCGAAAAGTCGCTCCTACCGAAAAAAGAAGTCAAGGTATGTCCGATGACGGTTTTCCAGCACAGTTGCTCTAGGTGTATATTGGAATGTCGAAGATGCAGCGTGAATGGTATCAAAAGATTCTGCTGAAGGAAATCGACATTGTCAATGGTGCTGGAAAGCCGGAGAAAGCCAGGTTTGTGGCATGGGCCTGTATTTGGCAAATTGCTCTTCTAGGCTTATGAACGTGCTGATGCACTTGCGCAAATGTACAAACCATCCTTATCTATTCGACGGCGCCGAGCCAGGGCCTCCCTACACCACTGACCAACACATCGTTGATAACTCGGGTAAAATGGTGCTGCTCGATAAGCTGCTACCCAAGCTCCAGCAACAAGGTAATTTTTTTATTAAAAAAAGTGTGACCAAACCCAGCTTTTGATAAAGTTCTTTGATTCAGGATCTCGTGTGCTGATCTTTTCCCAATTCTCGCGTATGCTTGATTTACTCGAGGACTATTGTTGGTGGAAGAGATATCAATATTGCCGGTAATTTCACTATAGTCCGCAGACGTTTCCGTTTTAGTCTTGATGGACAAACTGCACACGAAGATCGTCAGAGCCAAATTGAGGAGTACAACCGTGAAGGGTCCGAGAAGTTTATCTTCATGCTTACCACTCGTGCCGGTGGTCTTGGAATCAATCTAGCGACGGCCGACGTCGTTATTATCTACGATTCGGATTGGAATCCCCAAATGGATCTTCAGGCTATGGATCGCGCTCATCGTATCGGCCAGAAGAAGCAGGTAAAATACTCTTTTGAAAATTTTTGATCAATAATTCGCTGCAGGTGCGCGTTTTCCGTTTCATTGCCGAAAATACGGTCGATGAAAGAATCATTGAACGAGCCGAGATGAAGCTGCGTCTCGACTCGATCGTCATCCAGCAAGGCCGGTAAGCTCAGGATGTCATGATATCAAGTCTCATAATTTTCAGCATGGCTGAAGCCCAAAAGACGCTGGGCAAGGACGACATGCTCGACATGATTCGGCACGGCGCTGACATGGTACAGTCGTCTTTTGTAAATATCTCCTTGAATTTAGGTGTTTGCTTCGAAAGATTCGACTCTTTCTGATGAAGGCATTGACGCAATCTTGGCTCGTGCTGAGGAGAAGACCATGGAGCTCGACAAAAAGATGGCGGTATGCCGTTTTACATAATTTTGTATGCTTCTTATTCAGGCCTTTGGCGAGTCCAACCTGCGTTCCTTCACAGTTGATCACGGGGTCACCGATGAGCAGAAAAACTCTGTCTACAATTGGGAGGGCATGAACTGGAGGTGGGATTTCTCCACCTCTAGCCCCCATTCTTAAATTTTAGGGATAAGCAAAATACTGGGATGGGACAATTCTGGATTGAACCACCCAAGCGTGAACGCAAGGTCAACTATGCGGTAAGATAAGTTGCCCGCACTACAAACGTGTTTAGGTCGACCTCTATTACCGAGAAGCTCTTCGTCAAGGCAGTGACAAGACACCGAAAGCCCCTCGTCCGAAGCTCCCGAATGTGCACGACTTCCAGTTCTATCCGATGCGCCTGTATCAATTGCTCGACCGAGAAGTCTACCATTATCGAAAGACCATCGGCTATAAGGTATGTAATTTCGTAATTTTGAAGTTTTTCTCTTTTAGGCCCAGAAAGAGGGCAGCGGTAAGGACGCTGAGCGCAAGCAAAAGGAGGAGCAAAAGAAAATCGACGCTTCTGAGGGCCTTACCGAGGAAGAGAGGGTAAATAGTATCTTCTCAAGATACCTTTATTTTTAGAATGAACGCGAGGAACTTTTGGACCAGGGCTTCAGCAGCTGGTCGCGCCGTGAATTCAGCACCTTCGTCAAGGCCAACGAAAAATTCGGCCGTCAGGACATCGACGCCATTTGTAGGGAACTGGTATGCGAGTTGAATTTGACTGATAAGCTTTTTAGGTGGAAACGAAAAGCCGTGAGGAGGTTATCGAATATGCCAAGGTGTTCTGGGAGCGCGTCGACGATCTGGCCGACAGTGAGAAAATTATTGCACAGATAGAAAAGGTATTATATTTTTGTCCTAGATGAAGGTGTGTTTTTAGGGTGAAAGCAGAATACAACGCCGTCATCTGGTCCGTGGGGCTCTCGACGCGAAGATCAAGAAGTACCGGGCTCCCTACCACCAGTTGCGCATTTCTTACGGCACAAACAAGGGAAAGACTTACACGGAGGAGGAAGACAGGTATGAGGAATGATTCTTTCTGTTGATCGCGTTCTAGATTCTTGGTTTGCGAGCTTCATCGACTTGGCTTCGACAGCGAGACGGTTTACGAAGATTTGTGCCAAAGCATTCGCGAGGCACCGCAGTTCCGCTTTGACTGGTTCATCAAGAGCAGGACCTCCACGGTGAGTCACACAAATAATTCTCCTAAAATGGTTTATTTCAGGAAATCCAACGTCGTTGCAACACGCTGATCACTCTGATCGAAAAGGAGATGGGCGAATTTGAAGTGAAGCACCGCAAACGTGCTCCAAAGTCTGTCAAAGAAGAGAAACCCGCCGAACCGCCTTCAAAGGTGCCTCTTTATTTTTGAAAAATTCTATTTCCATTTAGAAGAGCAAAAAGGGAGCCGAAACCGGCTCACCGGGTACATCGACGCCGAATCGATCGCGTCGCTCCATCAAATAAACGTCGTACTTATATCGAGTCCTATCCCCCCGATCTCTAATGTGTATGTTGTACTACCGGCTGTTCGTAAAGTGCATATTAGGTTTTTGAAATGAGTTAATCTGGTGGATTTCATGCGATACCGTATCCCATTTATCTTCATCCCAGCTTTACCCACCCCACACCCAGATTTTTCCCTGCAATTATTTATGACCTTTGCAATTACCGATAAACAACCGATGAACACTGGGCTATGACAAACTATTGTAATTGCTTTATTCGACGTAAATGTGATCAAGTAAGGAAGGGTCTTTGACGTCCGGAGAGTAGCGAGGAGACGACGCCGCGATTTATTTACTGCAATGGTAGGGGTTGGGTATGGTTTTTGAGGTTACCTTGTTTACAAGATTTCAGCCGAAGATACCGAGGGCGACACTCTCAACGGCCCCCAGCACCAACAACCCTATGCCGGCAATCAGGCACAGGACGCCGAGAACAAGCAGGATGGTGGGAAGCGCTGAATCGGATGATGGCTATGACCGCGTAGGTACCTTTTCCACCGCCTCCACCTCCTCCTCCGCCGCCGTCGCCCTTCTTTCCCTTCTTGCCCTTTTTGCCCTTCTTCTTCTTCTTTTCCTTGGCGCTGTTGCCGCCGGTGGCTTCACCCATGGTCGATTCGCCCTTCTTCGTCGGTTCATCGGTCGTTGTCTGGAAGGTTCTGTTTTTTTAGCGGGGGGAGGGGCTAACGTCTATTACTCGGCCGCACCCCCCTATCAATAGAATACAACTATTTTGTAGCTTATGGTTTTAATAGTTAGTGGGAAAGCCGTTTGCAAAAATTCAAAGTTTGACAATTTTCAAAAATTGTATTTTTCTTACTAAGTTTTATTTGGAAACAGCCGAAAAGTGTAACCGCGTAGCGTAAAATTTAGACCGCCGTCAATATTTAGAGCTACCGAGACAGCACAACTTACAAAACAACTTTTAAATAACTTGATCATAATGCGATACCTTTCCTTCACCCTCTCCATCTCCTCCCTCTTTTGCGGGTGCAGCTGCAGGTGGTGGGGGTGGCGGAGCGCCAGCAGGAGCCGGGGGCGGAGGAGCGCCCTCACCGCCAGCAGCCGGGCCAAGATCCTCGTACATGTCACCGCTCACTCACTGTACTTTGGGATATTCAAATGACAACTGCAAGGGGAAGTGATGCCCTGAAAAAGGGCACAAAATACCCACCTGAAGGCTGCTTGAACGCCGCAAGATAATGGTCGAAATAAGAAATGACCTGGGTTACTTGGCCGGATTGCTTTTATACCGGCCGGAAGGGATGTCGCTTGGCATTCCGGGAAACGCTGTTGGATTCGTATGGAAATTGTGTTTATTAAAATTAATTTTGCTCTGTCTATTTCAACGTGATTTTCACGATGCACTTTGGAGCTTGTGTATGTTTTTCGGTACCAATAAACCAAATAAAACTGTTATAACTTTGTAACTGTTTCTTGTTTATCTGTTTGTCTGAATCTCTTTACAAGATATAAGCGAAGAATCTGCTAAAATTGCCTTAAAACTTGCCCCCCCTCCAAGTGCATTAGTACCGGTTCGTGTTGTGCCCCATTTAGTCCCCAGATGGCCAAAGGAAATGCCGTCCCCACGCAGCTGGTCAGGCGGATATCCGATTTCTGGACAGCATTTCGCGCCTCGCCAGCACAAACAATCCACCCTCATCTCGCGGCTTCACCGGCTCTACCGGCCCGATCAATGGCTCGATCATCGACGCGGACAATTGGATCTCAGAAGACTCGAATGTGTAAAAAGTGAAAACAACGCAAAAACGTTGCTTTTTTTGTTCGTTACTTTACGTTTCGTTACGTTCGGGGCTCGTAACGAGAGGAAACCTAACTTTCGCCTATCACGTCCTGGGATCCCATTAAAAAAGTACACATCATTTGTAGCTTTTTGTGGCATCTTGACCATGAAATTTGGAAAATTTTGGATTTTTCGTGAAAAATCTATGAAAATAGGCAAAATTTAAAGGCCCATTTCCATAGTCCGTTATTCCGGATAGATTTTCCTTTGGCACAAATTTCTTATCATTAGACTATCAAGCGTCACATTCTGAAAATATTGTAAAGGCCTTAAGGGGCGTGCTCATCAGCAGCTGGCTGCCAGTGACCGACAGCAAGTTGTCAACTGTCATCTCGTATGGGCCATGGCGGGATGGCGTGGCCGGGTTGTGAGGTGGATGAAACCGGGGGAAAGTGGTGCGGACCCTCGACGCAGATCCATCCATCTACACACCCATCCCCGCCTTTTTGTGTGTTTGAATGAAGATGGTGAGCCATGAGAGATTGTCGGCCGCCATTTCCCTCTTCGTCATGATCGCCGCAGGTTCGTTTGTCCTACAAAATTGTACTGGACTGTTAGACCATTTCTTTCCATTAATTTTCCATGCCCCTATAACGAAATCTAAACCATTTTTATTGCCTTTTACAATGTTTTCAGATATCAAAAACCCATAAATGTCAAAACATTTTTGACGTGGTCTTGAAAAATGCATGAAAAAGGGCCAAGAATGGTCTAAATTAAGAATTTCCGAAAAATTATGGCATTAGGTGAAAATTCATAAAGTATTGTAAAAAATTTAAAATTATGAGTTAAGTTTTTAATGATTAACTGAAAAAGAAAATGGTGGGTCCCCCGCTAACAAACTAGCGCCTCTAACGTCTAATCACGTTTAATCTCTTCAGGCCTCGACGAGGGATGGGAACAAGACGGAAAGTGGTGGCAGAAGCTGCTCAATGATCTTCTCTCAAACGGCCAGGTCCGCGCCAAGCTGCTCCTAATCCTCGAGTACGTTTTCGTGATCGGCTGGGCTAGCCAAAAAGTCATAAAACGGGACAAAATAACGGTTTTTCCTGGTGTTCCCGGGGTTTTAGACCCGAAAAATACCAGAACCCCCGCTAACACCAAAGAACCAGAAACCAACCTTTAGAGCTGTTCTCGTCGGATCGGTATTCCTACTCGTGCTCACCGCGGCCGCATCTTGTCTTCTGTGTGTTGCATTGAGAGTTCGAAAAGGGATTCTCGGGTATCTTGCTGTTTTAAATTAATGTTGGCCAATTTTCCCAAATTTTATTACTTTTTCAACCACCATTTTTCAGGGAAGAAGAAGTGCAAAAGCGATCGTCCTCGGTCCGCCACATTGATTTTTAGGCTACCCAATGCGGCTATATTTATTTATTGTTTTCGTTGTTCATGTTCTTTTATGTGCTGCACCTCAGGGTAAATAAAAAACACAGGGTTGAAAAGCCGCTTCGACTTTTCAACCTGGCCCTGTCTAACCCATTTTATCCGTCAATTGGCATGATTGTCCTAAATTCAGATGACAAAAAATGAAAACAACGGTGAAACAAAACAACAAAACAGAAAACAAAAATGAACTTTCTCAAGTGTGAATTGCCGGCGCCGATGCGTTGACAGCGACAAAAATAGCCCTGTCGAAAGCCCCATTTTCCGCAGGGCTCCTTCGGACCGCTTCTGTTTTAACAGCGACAAAAATAGCCCCGGTTGCTCTCGCCGGGTCACTCTCTATCCTCACACACTCTCTCGCCCTCCTTTTCTCTCGCCGGGCCACTTTCTATCTCTCACACACTCTCGCCCTCCTTTTCTCTCGCCGGGTTACTCTCTATCTCTCGCACACTCTCGCGCCCTCCGTTTCTCTCGTCGTTTCTTTCTCTATCTCTCGCACACTCTCGCGCCCTCCGTTTATCTCGCCGGGTTACTCTCTATCTCTCGCACACTCTCGCGCCCTCCGTTTCTCTCGTCGTTTCTTTCTGAAAGATCAGGATGTTGTTTCTCGTCTTCATAAGGTTACGAATTAAATATGTAAGAAGCTAGATAAGATAAGCCTAATGGTTTTGGGGGCGAGAGAAAGCTAGAGGAGGAGACGGAAAGAGTGCGAGAGAGACAGAGGGAGAGAGCGCGCGCGAGAGAGATAAAGAGAGACAGCGAATGGGTGAGAGATAGATAACGAGGCAGAGAGAGAGCGAGAGAGACAGACAGAAGGAGAGAGAGCGGCGAGAGAAGCCGCAGACCATAGCGAGAGAAGCAGAGAGATAGAGATATAGAGAGCAAGGCGGCGAGTGAGCAAGAGCGAAATCCGGTGGGAAACAGAGAATGATAGATATACATTAAGCGCCAAAAACCCCCTAGAAAACCTCAGCTGACATGCTCCCTTTAAGATCCAACCAGCTTGCGGATATTTTCCGTTTTTTTACTGTATCCTACCGTATCCCCCCGTTCCACCTGTACACCCGACGTCGCAATTTTTATTTGAGAACTTTTGCCCCTCCCCATCCCCTCGATCTCCTCCATATCGCCAGCGCGCTGAAATTTGACGTGTGTTTTTTTGTTACATGAGAAACTGGTTGCATAGATGGTCTACCTAGATTAGCAGGGTCGGAAAATGGCTTGGAACTCGAAAACGCATATAGTTTTCTAATTATTTTGGACCTGAAGCTCAAAATACAACTTGGTCTACATCAGTTTATTAGTTGTATTATTATACTAATCAGCCGAACCCATTAAATTCGATTTTTTTCATTTATGCAGATTAAAAGCAGTGCCAGCGCTTTCCACTCGGCATTCATCTACCCCCCGCCCCCAGCCATGCCAAGCCATCTCCCCACCTGAATGAAAATACAGACCTCCGCCACGGGTTTCTTGATTTGGCCACGTCCCTTTTGCCGCAACTGTCACGGTCCCTTTAACGCAGGAAATACCCGGAATTGTAGTCATAAGTTATCAATTTTTGTCTTTCCCGTTCGAGACAGTGATCTTTCGAGATGATCGCCACTTCCGGCGCGCTTTTGTCGTCCTCGAGGGACAAGTGACCTCCTCAAATTTGGCTATTCCCTCCTCTCCCATTATCAAGCCGCTGAACTACCTAAAAAACTCGATCCTTATGCACTGAGCCCGCCAATGTGCCCAGAGTATCATCAAGACTGTCGCGAATGGCACGGATGAATAAATCGTCTATTTTGCAACCTGAATTTGCAGAGAGAGAGAGAGGAAGTGAGAAAGATACCAGCTCTCTTTCTCACTCTCCGCTCTCTACCTTTCGCGATCCCTCGTCGCCGGGTCACTCTCTCTATTCACTCTCTCCCTCGGTTTCTCTCGCCGATTGACTCTCTATCTCTCGCACACTCCCGACCTCCTTTTCTCTCGCCGAGTCACTCTCTATCTCTCGCACACTCTCGCGCCCTCCGTTTCTCTCGCCGGGTCACTCTCTATCTCTCGCACACTCTCGCGCCCTCCGTTTCTCTCGCCGGGTCACTCTCTATCTCTCGCACACTCTCGCGCCCTGCGTTTCTCTCGCCGAGTCACTCTCTATCTCTCGCACACTCTCTTACTCTTGGTATCTCTCGCCGGATCACTCTCTATCTCTCGCACACTCTCGCGCCCTCCGTTTCTCTCGCCGGGTCACTCTCTATCTCTCGCACACTCTCGCGCCCTGCGTTTCTCTCGCCGAGTCACTCTCTATCTCTCGCACACTCGCGCCCTCCGTTTCTCTCGCCGGGTCACTCTCTATCTTCGCACACTCTCGCGCCCTCCGTTTCTCTCGCCGGGTCACTCTCTATCTCTCGCACACTCTCGCGCCCTCCGTTTCTCTCGCCGGGTCACTCTCTATCTCTCGCACACTCGCGCCCTCCGTTTCTCTCGCCGGGTCACTCTCTATCTCTCGCACACTCTCGCGCCCTCCGTTTCTCTCGCCGGGTCACTCTCTATCTCGCACACTCGCGCCCTCCGTTTCTCTCGCCGAGTCACTCTCTATCTCTCGCACACTCTCGCGCCTCCGTTTCTCTCGCCGGGTCACTCTCTATCTCTCGCACACTCGCGCCCTCCGTTTCTCTCGCCGGGTCACTCTCTATCTCTCGCACACCTCGCGCCTCTCCGTTTCTCTCGCCGGGTCACTCTCTATCTCTCGCACACTCTCGCGCCCTCCGTTTCTCTCGCCGGGTCACTCTCTATCTCTCGCACACTCTCGCGCCCTCCGTTTCTCTCGCCGGGTCACTCTCTATCTCTCGCACACTCTCGCGCCCTCCGTTTCTCTCGTCGTTTCTTTCAGTCACTCTCTCTGCCTGTCTCTCTTGCTTTCCCGTTAAAATTTATTATCCCAAACAAAAGGCGAGTAACACAGCAAAACCAAAGAACCACCATAAACATGCCGCGGGAATATCAAAAAAGCGAAAAAGGCCTGGTATGCTATTTGAACAATTCTAAACCATAAACAGGGAGAATCAGGGAGAAATGAGGACAAAACAAGCAAGAAAAATAATTTCGCAGATAGCGCCGAGGTTGATGCCGCCATTGAGTGGGCGCTGCTCGACGTGGATGTGGATTAATCAGTCGATTTCTCGGGCGGTTCGACGCTGTCGCCCCGTCTCGGCCAGACCAAGAACATTTGCTGGACACGTTGGTGAACCTGAAATGGAGGAAATAAAATGTGAAGCAAAAATCGATTTGAGATTTTGCTAGCAAACGGCGAAAGAGTGAAAGACCCAAATTTAGAAAATTACTTACGGGTTGATACCCAAACATCACAGCTCGCCTCACCCGGCATTCGCAGCACCGACCGATCAGTGCTAAAAAGCACAATATTTTCCGAACGAGACGAATTTTACCTTCGAAGAGATTTTCTGTGTTGTGCTTGTGGTAGTCCTCGTCGTTGCAACGGTGGTTGACCCCGCGCCATTCTCTACAAACAGATTTTCTAAGAAAAAACCAAAATCCTTACAAGACAGAGCTGGCACAACGGTGACAAAGTCGCAGAAGTCCAACAGAGTGGTGCAGCTTTGCCGATCCACAACACACACACCGCTCGAGATGGCGGTGCTCCCACACCGCGTTGCCGCGCATTAGCAGTTCGAGTACAACCCTTTCGTGCAGCTTTGTGGCGGTCGACCAGTAGTAAATGAAGGGCCCAACTTCACGCCCATTTGCGGCCTTCTCCGAATGGTAGCCCGAGACCACATCACCAGCCTGGAATGAAATCTTTCAATCGCCATAAATACCCCCATCTCCCTTTAACGCCTCAAAGAATCTCTGCTAGCCTGCCCCGTCAACTCCTGTCACCCTCCCTTTAATGCCTCAAAGAATCTCTGCTAGCCTGCCCCGTCATCTCCTGTCACCCTCCCTTTAATGCCTCAAAGAATCTCTGCTAGCCTGCCCCGTCATCTCCTGTCACCCTCCCTTTAATGCCTCAAAGAATCTCTGCTAGCCTGCCCCGTCAACTCCTGTCACCCTCCCTTTAATGCCTCAAAGAATCTCTGCTAGCCTGCCCCGTCATCTCCTGTCACCCTCCCTTTAATGCCTCAAAGAATCTCTGCTAGCCTGCCCCGTCATCTCCTGTCACCCTCCCTTTAATGCCTCAAAGAATCTCTGCTAGCCTGCCCGTCAACTCCTGTCACCCTCCCTTTAATGCCTCAAAGAATCTCTGCTAGCCTGCCCCGTCATCTCCTGTCACCCTCCCTTTAATGCCTCAAAGAATCTCTGCTAGCCTGCCCCGTCATCTCCTGTCACCCTCCCTTTAATGCCTCAAAGAATCTCTGCTAGCCTGCCCCGTCAACTCCTGTCACCCTCCCTTTAATGCCTCAAAGAATCTCTGCTAGCCTGCCCCGTCATCTCCTGTCACCCTCCCTTTAATGCCTCAAAGAATCTCTGCTAGCCTGCCCCCGTCATCTCCTGTCACCCTCCCTTTAATGCCTCAAAGAATCTCTGCTAGCCTGCCCCGTCAACTCCTGTCACCCTCCCTTTAATGCCTCAAAGAATCTCTGCTAGCCTGCCCCGTCATCTCCTGTCACCCTCCCTTTAATGCCTCAAAGAATCTCTGCTAGCCTGCCCCGTCATCTCCTGTCACCCTCCCTTTAATGCCTCAAAGAATCTCTGCTAGCCTGCCCGTCATCTCCTGTCACCCTCCTTTAATGCCTCAAAGAATCTCTGCTAGCCTGCCCGTCATCTCCTGTCACCCTCCCTTTAATGCCTCAAAGAATCTCTGCTAGCCTGCCCCGTCAACTCCTGTCACCCTCCCTTTAATGCCTCAAAGAATCTCTGCTAGCCTGCCCCCGTCATCTCCTGTCACCCTCCCTTTAATGCCTCAAAGAATCTCTGCTAGCCTGCCCAAAAAAACTTCTCACCAGCATGTGGGTGTCGTTAGGAGCATCACGGAGAAGTTGTCCATGTATTCCTTGGATGAGCTGTAGGCGACGAGTCGTAGTCTGGCTGTAGCTATCTGTAAAATAAAGCCATTAACCGAACTTCCGATCAACAATCGAATAGAATCAGTAAAAGAATCAATAGACACTCACAGCGGTGGGCAGCGGCGCCGGCAAAATCAGGCGACGGCGATCGGGATAACGTATCCGGTCCTTTGGACCCGCTGCTAGGGGTACTCGACGGAGATGGGGTAGGAGTCGGAGAAGGCGTCGGTGTAGTTGGAGCTCTTCCTTTTTTGTGGCGTCTGGAACGGGCGGGCGCCGGCTTGCCTAAAGCAGAAAATGTATAATTAGCATATAGGACCCTCAAACATCTCCCCGAAAATGCCAAAGCACCACCAAAGGATTGGGAACGTAAGCCAGAAAACGGACGGTTAGGTTTTGGAGACGGGGTCCGTTGCGTCGTAGAAGGCGTACTCGATCCAGACGAGGCCGTTGATGATGAGGCAGGAGGAGGCGGAGGAGGCGGAGCAGGAGGAGGGGGGGTGGGCGGATGCCCGGCGGCTGCCCGGGCTCGTCCTGCCCGCGTCAGCACCGGCATAATTGCCTGAAACAAAGAATATTTAATTAGCATA
This sequence comes from Mesorhabditis sp. LJ9110, assembly GCA_038088335.1. NCBI lineage: Eukaryota > Metazoa > Nematoda > Chromadorea > Rhabditida > Rhabditidae > Mesorhabditis > Mesorhabditis sp. LJ9110. Next base: position 154,286 of record JBBGBA010000279.1, read on the forward strand.
TCGACTGGAAAACAAAAACATGATATAAAAAAGTCAAAAGGGAAAAGAAGCCAGTCAAGGCCCCGGCAAAAACAGAATGAAAAAGATTTCCCGCGCTCCGGGGCACACAAGGAACCGGAAATGCAAATCCGGTAAATTCTCTTAATTAGACCCGATATGCTAATTATGGTTACTTACCGCATTAAAGGGTCGCCTCCTTAATGTTGTCCGGCGAGAGAAACGGATGGCGAGAGAGTGTGCGAGAGATAGAGAGTGACCCGGCGAGAGAGTGAACGATAGATGAGAGTGACCCGGAGAGATACCAAGAGCAAGAGAGTGTGCGAGAGATCGAGAGTGACCCGGCGAGAGAAATCGAGGGCGAAAGAGTGATCGAGAGATAGAGAGTGACCCGGCGAGAGAGTGAACGAGAGATAGAGAGTGACCCGGCGAGAGAGTGAACGAGATAGAGAGTGACCCGGCGAGAGAGTGAACGAGAGATAGAGAGTGACCCGGCGAGAGAGTGAACGAGAGATAGAGAGTGACCCGGCGAGAGAAACCGATGGCGAGTGAGCGAGCGAGAGATAGAAAGTGACCCGGCGAGAGAGTGAGCGAGAGATAGAGAGTGACGCGGCGAGAGAGTGAACGAGAGATAGAGAGTGACCCGGTGAGAGAAACGGATGGCGAGAGAGTGTGCGAGATATAGAGAGTGACCCGGCGAGAGAGTGAACGAGAGATAGAGAGTGACCCGGCGAGAGAGTGAACGAAAGATAGAGAGTGACCCGGCGAGAGAAACCTATGGCGAGAGAGCGAGCGAGAGCGAGCAGAGATAGAGAGTGACCCGGCGAGAGAAACGGATGGCGAGAGAGCGAGCGAGAGATAGAGAGTGACCCGGCGAGAGAGTGAACAGAGATCGAGAGTGACCCGGCGAGAGAAATCGAGGGCGAAAGAGTGATCGAGAGATAGAGAGTGACCCGGCGAAGATAGAAGAGCAAGGACTGAGCGAAGATCGCAGCGACTCGGCGAGAGATACCAAGAGCGAGAGAGCGAGCGAGAGATAGTGAGGACCCGGCGAAAGATACCAAGAGCAGAGAGAGTGAGAGATCGAGAGTGACCCTGCGAAAGATACCAAGAGCCAGAGAGTGAGCGAGAGATAGAAGTGACCCGGCGAGAGAAATGGAGGGCGAGAGAGTGGCCCGGCGAGAGATACCAAGAGCGAGAGAGTGAGCGAGAGATCGCAGCGACTCGGCGAGAGATACCAAGAGCGAGAGAGCGAGCGAGAGATGATGAGTGACCCGGCGAAAGATACCAAGAGCAAGAGAGTGAGCGAGATCGAGAGTGACCCTGCAAGACCAAGAGCCAGAGAGTGAGCGAGAGATAGAGAGTGACCCGGCGAGAGAAATGGAGGGCGAGAGAGTGGCCCGGCGAGAGATAACAAGAGCGAGAGAGTGAGCGAGAGATAGAGAGTGACCCGGCGAGAGATACCAAGAGTAAGAGAGTGTGCGAGAGATAGAGAGTGACCCGGCGAGAGAAATGGAGGCGAGAGAGTGATCGAGAGATAGAGAGTGACCCGGCGAAAGATACGAAGAGCAAGAGACGGAGCGAGAGATCGAGAGTGACTCGAGGAGAGATACCAAGAGCAGAGAGCGAGCGAGAGATAGAGAGTGACCCGTGGAGAGATATAGGGGTCGCGAGATTGAGCGAGAGATAGAGAGGGATCGGTTGAGAGAAACCGAGGGAGAGAGTGAATAGAGAGAGAGAGACCCGGCGACGAGGGATGCGCGAAAGGTAGAGAATGAGAGAAAGAGAGGCAGAGAGAGTCAGCGAGAGATAGAGAGTAATCGGACGAGAGAAATGGAGGCAGATAGGGTGAGCGGAGATACCGGAAGTGGACGATAGCTAGCTGGTATCTTTCTACTTCCTCTCTCTCTGCAAATTCAGGTTGCAAAATAGACGATTTATTCATCCGTGCCATTCGCGACAGTCTTGATGATACTCTGGGCACATTGGCGGGCTCAGTGCATAAGGATCGAGTTTTTTAGGTAGTTCAGCGGCTTGATAATGGGAGAGGAGGGAATAGCCAAATTTGAGGAGGTCACTTGTCCCTCGAGGACGACAAAAGCGCGCCGGAAGTGGCGATCATCTCGAAAGATCACTGTCTCGAACGGGAAAGAAAAAAATTGATAACTTATGACTACAAATCCGGGTATTTCCTGCGTTAAAGGGACCGTGACAGTTGCGGCAAAAGGGACGTGGCCAAATCAAGAAACCCGTGGCGGAGGTCTGTATTTTCATTCAGGTGGGGAGATGGCTTGGCATGGCTGGGGGGAGGATTATATAGTATACTAGGATAACACCGTATTCCGAGAAATTGCAGCGAACCGTAATATAAATTTAAAGTTTAGACCGGCTTGTGCCTAATAATGTACGCTTATTGGCGATTTTCACTGATAGGAACACAATAATTAAATTAGTGGAGATAGCAAAAAAAATCGACCCAAAAACAGAAAAAAAATCGTACGAGGTCCGGGCGGGGGGGGGTCGATGAATTCCGAGTGGAAACGCGCTTGGCACTGCTTTAATCTGCATAAATGAAAAAAATCGAATTTAATGGGTTCGGCTGATTAGTATAATAATACAACTAATAAACTGATGTAGACCAAGTTGTATTTTGAGCTTCAGGTCCAAAATAATTAGAAAACTATATGCGTTTTCGAGTTCCAAGCCATTTTCCGACCCTGCTAATCTAGGTAGACCATCTATGCAACCAGTTTCTCATGTAACAAAAAAACACACGTCAAATTTCAGCGCGCTGGCGATATGGAGGAGATCGAGGGGATGGGGAGGGGCAAAAGTTCTCAAATAAAAATTGCGACGTCGGGTGTACGGTGGGAACGCGGGGGATACGGTAGGATACAGTAAAAAAACGGAAAATATCCGCAAGCTGGTTGGATCTTAAAGGGAGCATGTCAGCTGAGGTTTTCTAGGGGGTTTTTGGCGCTTAATGTATATCTATCATTCTCTGTTTCCCACCGGATTTCGCTCTTGCTCACTCGCCGCCTTGCTCTCTATATCTCTATCTCTGCTTCTCTCGCTATGGTCTGCGGCTCTCTCGCGCGCTCTCTCTCCTTCTGTCTGTCTCTCTCGCTCTCTCTCTGCCTCGTTATCTATCTCTCACCCATTCGCTGTCTCTCTTTATCTCTCTCGCGCGCGCTCTCTCCCTCTGTCTCTCTCGCACTCTTTCCGTCTCCTCCTCTAGCTTTCTCTCGCCCCCAAAACCTCAAAAGCATATACAGGGTGGTCCATAAGTATTGTCGTTTTTCAAGGCGTCATATCTTTTCACACTGGGCGATTTCCGCGATTTAGCCAATTAGGTTAGCTTCAGACAAGCCTTATAAACCACTTTGCTTTAGAAAGTTTTTTGGAATAATGGTTTCTAAGGGAGATAATTTGTCTAAAGTGGGCGACAAAAGTTTGGGGTGCGCCGCGCCAGAATTTCGGGAAGAAGGGCTCTAAATCCAGCGATTGAGAGTCAGGATGTTTTTCCAGCGAGTTTATGGTAGCTTCAGCATTGTTCTGCATTTCCCCAAAGGGAAATCTAAACAGCTTGTCGCTTGAAGGAGTTATGCCCTCCGCAATGTTGGACGAAAATCCGCGAATTCAGGGCATCCCCGTCATTTTTTAGTTTTCGAAGTTTTATTTCTTCCTGGGGCTACCCGGGGGCAATCCTAAATGGTATTACTATGCTACCTGACGTCTTCTTTCTAATGGCATATTGAGCTAGGCTCCTGTCACTTTTCAGACTTTGATTTGAACTAAAATTGGCTGGTGCATGCCACTAGACAAAACCCTCGATTTTCTTGAACTTCATGTGGAATTCTGCGCTTAAAATTTGGGAATAGTTGAAAAGAAGCCTTAGCTATACGAAGAAAAATGTCACAGTTTTCCCAGCTTTCTAGCAGCCACGGTTTGAGTTTTACATACGGGGTAGGCCGAGGGCGGCGCACCGCATTCGCCGAAACTTTAAATAGCGCTTGCTCAAAAACGAAGATGCGAAAATTTTTGTTTGGAAATTCTGCTAGCAGAGTTTTACTTGTTCTTTCAAATGTAAAAGCAAGTTTAGTGAATAAATAATTCTTTTGTCGCCAGCCGAGCCTCGCAAAGGCCATTTTTAAGCTGAAATTTGGAGGTTCTCAAGAAACTATGTGCTATAAGCTCGAAATCTCAATACGATCGTGCAACCTATCCTACCATCGGATAGAGGAGAGAAAACTGCATAAGACATACGCTTAACTAGCCGATCGCACACGGCCCCGGTTAGATACAACCGGCCAAAAGGCGCGACAATACTTATGGACCACCCTGTAAACCCTGCTGACACGCTCCCTTTGAACGTTGCTTCCCCCAACGCTACACATTCGAATTAGCAACCCCACTGTCCAAATCACGACTCGTCGACCAAACTGGTCTTGAGGCACAGAAGGCCTTGGACCGCTCGGTTGTGTCGACGGCTCCTTCGGCGACATCTTACTCCAGATCTCGACCAGCTCGCTTTGCAGCGTCGCGGCCGCGGTGCGTGTGTGTGGATCAGCGCAAGCATTCCGCCACGATTTCGCCGACCTTGTACCAGAAGTTGTCGGCGCCGGGGATGGTCTCAAATTGGTCAATGTTGGATGAGCTAGATAGAAAGAGACAAAGAGAGAGAAAGAGAGAGCCAGAGAGAGAGCGAGAGAGAGTGAGAGAGTGAACGCCAAGGTACGATAGGGGAGAGAGAGGGAAAGAGAGAGAGAGAGAGTGAGGCAGAGAGAGAGAGAGCGGGAGAGAGAGAGAGCGAGAGAGAGGGGGGAGGGGACAGAACACTGTCCCACCTTCTCTTCCAAAATGCCCTGCGGAAAACCCCATATTCCGCAGGGCTCCTTCTGACACATACATCTTGACAGCGACAAAAATAGCCCTGCGGAAAACCCCATATTCCGCAGGGCTCCTCTGACACATACTGACAGCGATAAAATAGCCCTGCGGAAACCCCATATTCCGCAGGGCTCCTTCTGACACCTACATCTTGACAGCGACAAATAGCCCTGCGGAAAACCCCATTTTCCGCAGGGCTCCTTCTGACACATACTGACAGCGAGAAAATGGCCCTGCGGAAAACCCCATTTTCCGCAGGGCTCCTTCTACAATACATCTTGACAGCGACAAATGAGCCCTGCGGAAAACCCCATTTTCCGCAGGGCTCCCTGACACATACGACAGC